>JALPQD010000184.1:1839967-2398765 GCA_023101885.1 Typhlomys cinereus | reverse complement strand
GCTGTTCCGGTGTCTGTCTGTCTGTCTGTCTTTGTGTATCTATGTTGTGTATGTATCAGAGGACACAATGTGTACCTGTGGAGGCCTCAACGTGCCTTCCCAAATCTGCCACATTGCTTCCATCTCCTTTTTGCTTCTCTCTGGGATTTCCCAGACTCTGCCTTCCCGAGCCTCCCTTTCTGTTTTGTTTGACAAGGATCCAGGTCTGAATTCAGGTCCTCTTGCTTGCGAGTCAGAGTCTTAGCCCCTAAACCATCTCTCCAGTTCATTCTTTTGCATTTTGAAACGGTTTAATATGATGTGATTTTCTTTGTTTAAGGATTTTAAAAAATATTATACTTTTTAAAAGTTAGAATCTTTCTGCTATCATTTCTTCAAACAGTTGTCCCCCTTTCTGGGAATCCAATTTACCTACTTTAGATTAGTTTTTTAAATGTATACACTCTTAGAATTTTTTCAGTCTTTTTTTCCCACTTAGCTTCACGTTGAATGGTTTCTCTTATTTTGTTTTCACATCTACTGATCTCTTCCCCTGCCACAGGATTCTCAACAATGGCACTGTTAACATTTGTTCTTTACCAGGGAACCTGCTCTGTGACCCGTAAGATGTTTAAAAGTAACGCAGCTCTCCCCCCACTGAGGCCAATAATACCTTCTCCTGCTCAACAACGTCATGTCGGTGCATAGGAAATGTCCACCGTGTTAAAACTTGTCCTGTTGGAGAATCACCATGCTACAGGGTCTACTCTGCTTACTCTTGATCAACATACTTTCATCCCCCACATTCTCATTTGGTCCTTCAGCAGACTCACTGTCAGGAATCATGCAGGTCAGAAGACAATAGAATCTTACCTTTAAAGTACTGAAAGAAGAAAAAAAAGTTCCAATTCAGAAATCTATATTCACCCAAGACATCTTTTATAAAATGAAGTAAAAAGGAGGGCTGAGAAAAGCAAACTTTATAGAAACTTTCACCTTAAGAAAAGAAAAAGGGAAGTTCTTTAAGCAGAAGGGAAATAATTCCAGATGGTCCAGATGGAAAATAGGAGCCATACAAAGTAATGCAGTGTGTGAGAATTTGGAACTAGCTAAGTAAATATGAAGATACCTTTTTTTTCCTCACTGTAATGATTTATTAAAGACTTCACTGCTTAAAGCAAAAACAATGGCAATGTAATGTATTGTGAGTCCTTTGTCAATTTAAAGTATATCACAAGTGGTAGTAGAATGGTGGTGGGGAGAAGGAGATTAGAAACACACATTTTAATGATCTTACTGAGTATGAAGTAATATTAGCTGAGACTAGGTTGTAAGATATTTAAGATGAATGCCAGCAAAGTTCCTAGAACATCCAATAAGCAGGGTGTGTGTGTGTGTGTGTGTGTGTGTGTGTGTGTGTGAGAGAGAGAGAGAGAGAGAGAGAGAGAGAGAGAGAGAGAGAGAGAGAGAGAATTGTACTGAAGTAATTAGAATACCTCTGTGATCCTAAGTATCCTAAGACCAAGGCTCCTGGACATCATGCTCACATCTTTTCTTCTCTCCTCCCCTCCCTCCTCCCTCCCTCCCTCCCTCCCTCCCTCCTCCCTCCTCCCTCCCTCCCTCCCTCCCTTCCTTTCTCCCTCCTCCCTCTTTCCTTCTTTGCTTCCTTCCTTCCTTCTTTCTCTCTCTTTTCTTCTTTCTCTCTCTCTTCTCTCTTTCCTCTTTTCCTTCTCTCTTCCCTTCCTCCCTCCCTCCCTCCCTTTCTCCCTTTCTTTCTTTCCAAAATATACACAAACATAGTCACAGGCCTCTGAGAAAAGCCTCCCAAAGTCTCTAGGTGTTGTCATTATAGTTTCCAAAATCTGTTGTCTCTCCATGTCCAGAAAGTTCAAAGAAAACACACATTCTAATACACACACACACACACCCCATCATATACCTATGTACATACATACATACTTATTCATTTACCAAGTTTTATCTGGAGAATGAGTTTCAAATATGTTTCACAAACACATATACAATATCAAACATTTGTCAATTCTGTCGTGATGTCAATCAACTTTAAAGTACCATATTAAGAAGCTCACCCACTTTTATCATGATCAGCATTGCAGGGTGGGAATTACTCAATTTTTTTCTTTATTTGTTGCCATGGATTCAAATTGCCATCACGGTGCCATTTTCCTATTCTACCACAGCCTTGCTACCTATTTTGCTCCATTATTAAGAAATACATTTCTGTATGTTATAGGCCCCATCAAAGTTTATGTGAATGTTGTGTTTTTAGTTTGTATGTGTGTGCAAAAACACGTGTATGTGTTTTTCCAGAGGTCAATACTGGGTGTCTGCTAAAATCACTCTCCACCTTATTTTCTGAGACAAGGCCTCTCACTGAGCTGGTGTTTCCCAATTAAGCTCGACTCTCTGGTCAACAAGGCTCAGGGATGTGGCTGTGTCTGCCGCCCCGGTGCGAGGCTCACGGGCATGTGCTGCCACGTAACCCCTGCTTCCTACAACTGCCTTTTGCTTTTATTTTACCCCCCTGTAAGTGTGAGCACTTTTTTAAGTCTTTAAAAACATTTTTTTTAACTCAGGGATTCTCAATTTTGAAGATACCGGAGCCCCTAGAATCATTGCAATGGGCAAGAGGACTTCGTTGGGTGCTCAGGATCCTTATAAGCAACAGGCAGCGACTGTCTCCTTCATGGTGTGCAGATATGAAGATGATGTTCTTGTAAGTTCATATTTGTTGAGAACAAAGTAGGAAAAAGTGAAGGATGTTTTTCCCTGAGGCCCGCCAACTAAAACTGTGTTCATTAATCATAGGCCAATCACTCAATTGCCAACCTGCCTGGCAGATGGTTCTCTGCCTCTTTGGCTCACTGAAGCCACCAGACCATATACTTCATAATATAATTTGAATTTACACTTGATTGGATAAGTCATTTGTTGATAGGTTGTTGTGATAGCTTTAGTGGATATCTGTAATTTTGCGTGATCAGCATTCCTTCTTACTTTTTTGGGGGGAGGCAACCTTCGAAACACCACTTAATCTGACTCTGGTGAGACTCTGAATAAGTTCCCGCCCCCCCTGGTTTGTCAGTGCTCATTCACCATCACACATGATTGTTGATTCGGCTGAGCCCATGACCCCAAGATAGGCCAATCATTTTTCTTTTGCAGGAGCGATGTGATGTGGATGCTCACTGACTTTTCGCTCTGGGGTCAGACACACCCAGAGCCATGTCCTTTAAGGAGATTCTTATTGGAAACAGCAAATACCAGAGATAGGGAGCGTTGACACATGGAGACAGAGGCACAGTAATTAACATATTGCTCATCAATTAGAATAGAAATTAGATAGTTGCTACATGTTAGCATTGCTAGATATTTTGAGAAAATGACAGTGAATAAATACTCAAGAAGCTTGTATTTTAGGGAGTTCTTGAGCCCTTGGAAAAGGTAGAATTTGAAGATCAGTTCCACTATTTTAGACAGCTAGGACAGAATTTTAAATGTCTCTTAGAGACTCATGCTTGAAAGTTTATTCCCTGGCTATTCGTAGTATCACAGGAGACTGTGTAACCTTTATGATGTAAGGCTTAGGCTAGGATTTTGAAAGTTATCTCTGCCCTTGGTTCTGTTCTATGTTCTCTGCTTCTTGGTCATTCACCACAGAGGACCTTCTGCCATGCCTTCCCTATCGCAATGGGTTGAAATCCATCTGAAACCAGGAGCCAAAATAAACCTATCTTTTCTTAAGCTGTTCCCATTGGGTATTTTGGTGACAACAACTTGAAAGTCACAAAGTCAAAGATATGAGACAATTAGCATTCCTTTTGTAACTTTAAAACTTAATTTAGTTATTTGAAAGTCTTCAAGGACATTCTCTATGAATTCTAAGCTAAGAGTACAATTGGAAAAGATGAGCCTAAGACCGGAGCTCAGTATCTGCTTACTTTTCCAGTTAAATGTCTGTTAATCTAGCTGGGCCAGTACCACTAAAAATGTAAATGAGAAAGCCCTTGCAATGTGTAGGTTGAAGGCCCTTTGCAAAGTGTAGATTAGAGACCACTGGCAAACCAAAGATCCTTTAAGGACTTCCTCATGGTCACTAAAGAGGGCCATGATGTCACTAAAACATAATTGTTCCTTTAACATACATTTTCTCAAAAAGTATAGTAGAATTTTTCAGGGGCTATATGACTTCTACCAAATCAGACATAGAAGGATTTCTAAAAATGTGCAATGATACCGCTCTTCTCATGAAAATTTCTTTAGTTTGGGTAAGCATAGCTTCTTTGCATTAATACACATTACTTATGCTGGCATGTTTTGTTAGGCATTTGTTGCTACTTGTAAATAAGGAGCCAAGTTAAAAATCCTCAGTTTAACATCTCATATAAAAATCAATAGGTCTAAGCCACATGGGCAAAGTACTTTATGGTCCTCAGTCTTCATTTTGAGAGCGTAAAAGAGTACTGAGATGAGCAGGTTTGAAAACCGCACACCTAGACCAAAGTTGGCACACGAGGGTGAGATCACAGAGAAGCAGAGTAGAAGGAGGTCGGCTTAAGGGACCCATGAGTGCAATGTCACTTCAAGACAGAAATCAGTTTCTTGTGTCCTTCTGACGTGAACAGTTCCTGTCTCAAAGAGAACTGGCACAGAGGAAGCCAATAACTGCCTTGCCATTGATGGCTGTGACCCATCTGACTTAGGAGTAGCCAGTCCTAATGAAGCATCTCCCTCTCACCCCCAGTTGCTGAGGATACAAGGCTCTGGAACTGTTCCTAAGGAACTTACTCTTATTGCCAGTCGGGGAAGGTGCAGGCATCTGGTCACCAAGATAATGAAAAGATGGATGTTCAGACCTACCCCACATCTGAGGATATGTTGGGCCAACATAAGGAATTAGCCAAGTCAGTGATTGCAGCCATTATCGTGTGCCAAATTGCCTCCTCAATACTCAAAGCCCCAGATTTGACAGTTACTGGGAAGAACCAGTGGATCTGGTAATGAGGCAGCAGGTGGCTTTCAGCTACGACAGCTTTTATTGGCCCGATACTCTGATAGAGTTTTCTCATTTCAACATTTGTGTTCAATGTGTGCTGTCTTGGAAAGGTAAACTAACTACTGTTTATTCTATCCCAGCATCCTTTGCTGGCAGGGGTCTCCCTGTGGGAAAAACAAAACCCTCCTTACTCCCAATGCTTTTCTTCCTTACAGTTCTGTTAAAGGCATCCTGCCTATCCCTGAGGTTCTCCTGGCTGAGAATGTGATTTCTCTCTTATCAGTCACCATGAGTCTTCTCCAGTCCCTGCTAGTTTTCGATTAGGTTCTGATTCCTATTAATCTTTCATGGAGACTCCACATCCCTGTACATCCAATCCCTATTGGACCAAAGGTGCTGTATTTGTCAAAAGAAAATGTCTCTGAGGAATGTCCCACCCAGACCTTTAGAGTTCAGTAGCATTTAACCAGGAATGACAGTAAATGAATCACACAAGGAAAACTAAGATAAATTCAACAGAAAAACATCTGGATCTTGTAGTTCATGTTCTTACAGATTCAGTAAAACCAATTTCACACAAACTATGACCAAGACATGGAAAAATAAGCAAGAGGGCCCTACTGACATAAAGGGTTAGTAGAAACTTTGCTATCCAAAGCTAAAAAGCAGGCCAAAGAGATAGCTCAGAGATTAAGTTTCTGCTTCACAAACAGAAGGTCATGAGTTCGGATCCCAGATATCATGTTAAAAAATGCCAGTCAGAAATGGTGGTGGTGTATATCTGGTACTAGAAGGTGGAGCCTGGAAAACTCCGAGAGCAAAGCAAATAGGAGGTAGAAGCCATCCAAGGTGATTCCTGAAGTCACCTTTGGGCATTCACAGGCACACACACACACACACACATTTAAAAAAAGCTAACCATAAGAGTTAGAGCAGACTATACTTTCCAAATTGGCTAGAGTTCTACAGTGCTCTTTTTATTTCTGTGGGCTTTCCTAGAGCCTACAGGACTGGAAGCTTCCTCATTGAGCTCCAGGTAGCAGAAGGGATGCCACATGCTCTTCAAGTTTTGTGCACTGGGGACACTACACCTCACTAGCCTCTCTTACAGGACAATCATCCTTAGAACATAGTTACTATGGGTCAGAAATCTGGATTAACTTGTCTGTCTAGAGATACTCTTGGAGGTCCAAGGACAGAAACTGCCAGCAAACAGTTGGCATCTACTATGAGCTGTGTGAGTGAACAAACCCCCGATGCTCACATCTCTCTGGTTTCCAGTAGCCCAGCAGAGGCCCCAGTCAAGGTAGCCTGGACAAATCTCCTCTACTACTCCCTGCCTAAGTTCCTGACCCACAGAATCTGTGAGGCATAGCAAGTTTTTAAATTGTCACTTGGTGTTTGATAACTTGTTATGTCACTGAAGGAACAGGAGATGAGTTATCTTTGAAAATCCAACAGCCAACCTCGTCCCTAATGACAAACTCTTTTTAACAAACAAGAGGCAAACAAGAAGGAAAAAATATAAGTAGCAGAGACATTAGAACAGGCAAGATTATAGGAAGACTGTGTTCAAAAGCACAATAAAATGTGAAGAATTTAATCATAGCACAGAATCCATGAAATAAGAATCAAGAAAATTCCATCAATGAAAGATACAATTACTTAAATAATTCTGGACATGGCAGGAAAGAGAATTAGTAAACTGGAAGATGGGGAATAGAAAATACCTGAGTAGGGGCTAAGGAGTTAGATCATCAATTAGCACAGTACAGGCATGAAGACACGAATCTGACCTCAACTTGTAAAAGTACTGAGTGTTATGAGTGCCTTGGAAATCTCCATACTGGGGATGCAGAAGTAGAGCCTTCTGATACACACACACACACACACACACACACACACACACACACACAATTTAAAAAAAGGCAAATAAGAAGGAAAAGTGTAAGTAGCAGAGATATCAGAACAGGCTTCAAGATTATAGGAAGACTGTGTTCAAGAGCACAATAAAACGTGAAGAATTTAATCACAAGACAAAAATCCATGGAGCAATGGGGCTCATTGACCAGCCACCCTACTCTAACTAGTGAGCCCCGGGACCCTGCCTCAAACGAAGCAAAACTACGAAGCAAAGTAGAATAAATCCTGAAGTCTGGATAAATCACAACAAAACTTTTAAAAAAGATTTTTAAAAAGACAGAAGTTATAAGAAAAGGTCCAAGATATATGAGAGTCAATGAAAAGGCTTGAAAAATGTGTTCGGTTTGAAGTTTCAGAAAAAATATGACAGAGGAAATAACTAAAAGACATTAGCTGAGAAGTTTTCAAAGAATAACCACACCTAGTCGTGCCATCATATAGTTATTGAAAATCAATGACAACAACAAAAAAGCCAGAGTGGGGAAACGATTAGCTTCCATGAAGCTCCAGTGAAATGGACAATTGACTTTTCCACAGCAGTCAAAAGAGAACAGAGTGATACATTTAGAGTACATCAGGAAAATAGCTACCAGCAAGTATTACCTAGCAAAGGAGAAGCAAGCTGTTTAACACAGGACAGCCAAGAAGCATTTTTTCAGATGACACTCACTGAAAGAAATAGTCAAAGGCAAAAGGCTGACCATGGAAGCGGATCATATAGAAGGGAGTGACGTCACTGGAGATGGAAAGCATGTGGGAATGCGTCAGTGGATTGTAATTGCTTAACATAGCTATGTGCTGAGATATGTAAGATGCATGTAGCAGTGAAATGTATGAAGAGGGGGTGGGAGCTGGTTAAACAATCTGACTTCTTTGCCTTGTTCAGGATTCACTGAATAGTCTAGTGATCGCTGGTGAAACTACTACCAGCATATAAAAATAAATATATGGCCATCAAGTTGGTAGGATGCCTAATTAAATACTCTTCTGCAAAGAATATCCCAGATTAGGGTGGCATAAAGGTACAATAAAACTATTTTTTTCACAGTCTTAATAGAAGAATGAGAAAGATTTCTAAGTCTGCTTATGATAGGATAACTCTGATAGAAGAGGCTAAGAAGCAAAGATAAGACGTTTCTCAAAAAGGAAAATTACAGACCAAATTGCATTCTTGCATATATACAGAGGTAAAAAATATCCCACATTTTTCAGCTGATCAATAGGAATTATTGATAGATGATACATTAAAACAAGTATCACAAATTTGACACATTACTTAGTATATAAGTTTGGTCTACTTCTCAAAATTCAATCATAGTTTACTACATGAATGGAAAAACTAGGAGAAATAAAATATAAGTGTCTTGATGAATATGGGAATCAGCCTAGATGTCTGCCAAAAATGAATGGATCAAGAAAACGCGGCTTATGTATGTGATGGAATTTTCCTCAGCTACCATGATTATGTTGCTTTTCGGGAAAATAGATGGTACAGGAATCATCATATTAAGTGAAATAAGCCAGTCTCACCAACAGAAGTAACACGTTCTCTCTCTCTCTCTCTCTTTCTTTCTCTCTCCTTCTCTCAGAATCTAGGAGAAAGGAAAAGAGGAAAGAAGGAAGACATGGGAAAGAGAGGGGAAGAGGGGAGGGAAAGTAAAAGGGGTCTTTTGGGGATGTGGACGGAGAAGGGGGAGAGGGGAGATAAGGGAGGGCAACTAAAGCGGCAAGCAGTCCTTTCTGAGCAGGTACGAGAACAGCGTGATGGAATTCCTTACTCAGTACAATCCATGTATGCTAGCGTTTGCCACAGCTCAACGCCCATTGAGACCACAGCACACTCACCCTAAGAGTTACAGCAGACTGTACTTTCCAAATCGGCTACGGTGCTCTTTCTGTTCCCGTGGGCTTTCCTAGAGCCTACAGGATTGGAAGCTTCCTCACTGAGCACCAGGAAGCAGGAGATGCCACATGCTCTTCGAGCTTCATGCACTGGGGACACTACTGTCTCCCACCAGCCTCTTACGGGACAGTCTTCCTTAGAACATAGCCATCATGGGTCAGAAATCTGAATTAAATTGTCTGTCTGGAGAGACTCTTGGAGGTCCAAGGACAGAAACTGCCAGCAAACAGTTGGCATCTACTATGAGCTGTGTGAGTGAACAAACCCCCGATGCTCTCACATCTCTCTGGCTTCCAGTAGCCCAGCAGAGGCCCCAGTCAAGGTAGCCTGGACAAATCTCCTCTACTACCCCCTGCCTAAGTTCCTGACCCACAGAATCTGTGAGCATAGCAAGTTTTTAAATTGTCACTTGGTGTTTGATAACTTGTTATGTCACTGAAGGAACAGGAGATGATAAAGGTTATCTTTGAAAATCCAACAGCCAACCTCATGCCTAATGACAAACTATTTTAAAATCTTTCCCTGGCATTAAGGAAAAAGACAGCGAAGGTCATGGTCACTTCCCATGTAGACCTGATGAACTTCCTAGTCAGTATTGTAAGGTGAGGAAAGATGATAAGGTGGAAGATCTGCCCAAGAAAGCATGAAGTAACCCAACAGAATGAAATATTCCAAAGGAATCTACTGATGTTCAGAATCAGTAAAATCAGCAATTATTTAGAACCTGGGAAACTCCAGAGTAAAGCAATAAGGAGGTAGAAAAATCCAGGATGATTCCTGATGTTACCCTTGGGCCTCCACAGACACACACAAAAACACATTATATGATAAAAATATAGTGGCTATTAAAAATCACATTTAAAGAAATAATTTTCACAAAAGAACAAGTGAGCCACATAAAAATAAGTCTAAAGTATATGAGCAAGAACATAAAGAAAACTATGAAATCTTCAGAGAACAGCTAAGGAGGATTTAAATAGAAGGTGGCCATATATACTGTAATAAGGAACTTCAAGACTCAAGACTGAAAAATATCAGCTCTCCTCAATTAATGTTTGTATTAAATGTAGTCCAATAAAACATTCTGAACAGATTTTTAAGTAGATATTTATTAAGTGATTCTAAACCATATACAGAAAGGCAAAGGATCAAGCATAGCAAAGACAACACTGAAAAACAATGACGTTAGATTCATACCTAGCAAAGTTATTATTGAAAGACAGCACACCAAACTGCTCTGTAAATAGCTGTTATTATACCCATAGATTTGAAGAACACTTAACACTCAGCCTAGAAATCTTCTTCTGCAAACAGAGGTTGAGGATCTCGACACGCTGACAGGATGCAGCCTAGGGCAGGAGAAAGAAGAGTGATGAAGTAGACAACAATGGCCAACCATGATGCAGAGACTGGTGACCCAGCAAGGCTCACCCCGAATCAGGCCATCTAATCTCTCCCCATCCTAAGGCTTTGGGAATCTCAAGGAAGAGGGGGCAGTGAGATTGTAAGAACCTATAGATGGGAAGGTTCACCGTTGGACAAGACATTTCATTCAAGGACTGTTGCGTCTAGGAACTCACTGCAGTGAGACTTGTCCTTACCAGAACTGGATAATGACTGACATACCAACATGCATAGACTACAGAGGAACTCAAGAGAGATAAGAACATACAGTGGAAATCTTGGGGGATTAAAGTTAGATGAATGAAGGGAAATGCTCCTATCATTGGGTTGGCTTGAAGAGAGGCAACTTTGTACCATAAGAGGCATGATCCCCACAAGAGTAGACAAACCAGAGGGAACCCTGGGGTCCATAGAAGCAGACGGGCAGGAGGGTGGGAGGGAGTTGGATTGATTGAGAAAGGGAAGGAAGGGGATGGGAGGGAGATGGATGAGGGGAAGTAGAGATGAGTACTCAATATGTTTGTAAAACTAGAAGAAAACCACAATGAAGTTAGAACACTGATAGAACCAGATGCCAAGTTGAATAAAGCAACTCTACTTTATACTACACATGGGCCATCCAAGTGAGTAACAGATGCTAAGTGTAAGCAGAATGGAAATGAGCCTTCCAGAAGAATCCAAGGTATCCTTATATATCTTGCCCCCCAAATGCTTGAGTTGCAGGTTCTAGGCAAGAAGCAAGCATAAGCCGGGTATGGTGATGCGTGTCTGCATTTCCAGCACTCTGAAGGTCGAGGCAGGAGAACACATGCATGTCAATGACGTAGGTACAGATTTCTTAGATGCTGCAAAATACATTAGTCATAAGCAACACATTGGAAAAGCTAAAACAATTACTAAAAGGTAGAGACCTGGCATGGCAAGCTGCAGCAGCCAGGGAGAAGGCGCCTGTGATATTCATGGTGCCTACATCTTACCAGGGACTTTGGTTCAAAATGTGTAAAGAGCTCCAAATATCAATGAGAAAGGCACAAAGCATTCAAAGAAAGACAGGGCAAAGATTTACACAAGGTTCTTCACAAAAGGATTGCCCAATAAGCATATGAAAAGATGTTCAGCCCCACTATTCATCTGAGAAATGTAAATTAAAGCTGCAGTGAAATATTATTTTATTCTACCAGTATGGCTAAAAACATATTCTCTTTCCCTCCCTCCCCCTCCCTCCCTCCCTCCCTCCCTCCCTCCCTCCCTCCCTCCCTCCTCCCTCCCTCCCTCCCTCCCTCCCTCCTTCTCTCTCTCTCTTTCTCTCTCTCTTTCTCTCTGTCTTTTGTTGTATTGGGGTTTGAACCCAGTGCCTTACACATGCTAATGCAAGCACTCTACCACTGAGTTACATCAGCAGCAGTAACATTCTCATTACAATGACAAAGTGACTATAAGTCGGTTTAATCACGTTGGCGAGATATTCATAAGCATTTTTTTAAAGCTAACTGGACACGTTTTTCCCATTTGCCCCTCCTATGTAAATATTCAAAATAAATTCATGTATACACACAACAGAAGATATATACCAAAACAATCCAATTCACTGGGCAAATGTATGCTTCCACAATCTAATAGTACCCAATGAATATCAAATGAACACTACACGTTACGGAATGGAAATCTCTCACAGATACAAAATGTTTCATATTCATATGCTTATCCATGCATAATTTGTATAAAATGTAAAAGCAGCGTAAGTTTATAGTGAGAGAGGTCAATTAAAATGGTTGCTTTTAAGAGCTGTGATGATCAAGAGGGGCTTAGGACAGTATCCTGTGCACTATGACACATTCTATTTCATGGCCTGGGGGAGGGCAGAGAGAAAGATGATTTCATTTTGGAAAGCTTCATCCACTGACGTGTGGTTATCAACATACATACTTGTATTTCACGACATGCATTTGGATGATGACAAGAAGGGACATCACCAAAGGGTCCCGATGACATCATTACTGCCTTTTTCGTGCACAGGCAGATGTATACATCTGACTTTTTTCAAATACCCAAGTTATAAGTCCTATGCAGGAACCAAATAGAAGCTTGTGTGGTGGGCACACCCTGCCATCCTAGCACCCAGGAACGCCAAACAAAGACAAAGAGAAAAAGAAATGAAAAGGACCAAGTATAGACTTCCAGTTAGCCCATGTGACCAGCTCCGCGGTAACAGCATCTGACTGTTCCGCCTTTGGGAAGAAATTGAGAATGCAGGAATGTGCTCTCCCTTCGCCAGACAATTCAGCACAGAAACGGGCTTCGGAATTCATTTCTGATTCTGTTGGATATGGGGACGCTTAGCTCAAGTTGAGTTTCTAGAGGAATAAAGTGGCCGGGGAGGTGTCTGGAGGGCGACTCATTAGATCAGGTTGAAAGGCGAAGACAGAGGAGCCCATGCTGATTAGCGCGACTCAAAGCTCTTTGCTGGATGGGCCTGTCTACCCTGCTATTCTCTGCCAGCTCTGGCATGCCTTCGAAGAGAGACCTTCAGGGACCCCTTGAAGTCCCTCTAGAAGCTGCCATGGCATCTCTGCCCCCTCTTATTTCCCCTAACTGGCCCATGAGCTCTTCCTTGAGTCTCTGATCGCTGGACTTGCTTCCTGAAGAAACACCACATAGTCACCCTGAGAGAAGAAGGGGAACGGCAGGAGACAGGAGACAGGCGTCAGGATAGGAGGGAGGGAAGAGGCTTCTCCCCCCTAAAGTGTTGCAGTGACATTTTTATGTGTGTGTTAAGGATATGGGGCGGAGGAGAGCAGCTCAATTCAGAGCAACAGAGTTTATTGGTGGCAGAATCTTCATCTCGTCCTGTCTGATCCCTGTCGCTGAAGGGGTGCTCCCAGGTGCCCACATGGGGGTCATTCCTGCCCCTGCAGGTTGGCTGGGTGAGGCTGCATCTCTGGCTTCTCCAAGATGGCACCAGAAGGCATCTCCCACCTGCAGCCCGTAGGCCGTATGAACTCTGCGATATCTATGAATGTGGCTCCACACAAAATTGTAAGGTTAGTTGAAATAGTATCTGTATGGGGTATATGTACATGTGTACATGTTTGCAGATGTACATGCACACGTGGAAGCATGCACGTAGAGGCCAGAGGTCAATATAAGGTATTTGCTTTCATTACTTTCACTTTCTTTGTGTGTGTGTGTGTGTGTGTGTGTGTGTGTGTGTGTGTGTGTATGTGTGTGTGTGTGTGTGTGTGTGTGTGTGTGTAAGAGTTTCCCTTAATTGTGTGCCTGTGGGGGCCCAAGGGTGACATTAGGAATCATCTGGGATTGCTGCTCTAACTCTTTATTGTTTTGCTCTCCCAGATTCTGTCTTCCAGGGCCGGAAGTGTGCGCTATAGCTGCCATTTCCAGGGGTCCTGAGAATCTGAACTCGGGTCCTTTTGCTTGTGAAGCAAAAGCTTTAACCCCTGAGCCATCTTCCCAGTCTTCTACCTTATTAATTTGAAGCAGGGTCTCTCACTAAATAAAGCTCATTGATTTGGCTAGAACGACTGACCAATGAGTTCCAGGCATCGGACCTCAGGTCCTCACGCCTGTGTGGTATGCATTTGACTGACTGATCCACCTTCTCAGACTCCATTTTGTGTGATCCGCCACCATGAGCTCTGTGATGACAACACTAACATGTCACAATGCCAAAAGGTTGGGCACACTTTAAGAAGGCAGCTGGCACTACTGTGGCTCTCTCCTTACAGTGGCTAGACCCTGCTCTCTCTTTGCTGAGGTTAGGAACCTTCAGGCCAGGATCTCTGCTTGGCCCCGGCGTCTCAGTCGAAGGTCTGGAAAATGTGGCTGGGAATTTAAGAGCGCCAAGGGCACCGCTGGCTTCCACTGAGTAAGGAGAGCTGAGCCCTGATAAAGCCTCATTCATCTTGAGGAGCTTCATGCTCGAAAGGCTCCCAGCGCCCGAAGAGAAATTGTGCAAACTGACATCACAATAAACAGCGGGAGCATGCCTGTAAAGTCCCACGCTGGCGGCAAATGTGACCGGTGACATCGAGTCCCACAACTGTGCTGAAAGGGATCTCAGCTGGCCTCACAGGGCTGCTTCAGACAGGTGGGTGGATGGCAAGGCCCAGAGACCCCTGCCCAGGGAGTGGCACATCCCAGAAGTTCTTGCTATACAGGGAGAGAGAAATTGATCACAAGACCCCCTAGGAGCAGTTCATGATAGGGACACAAACAGTTGGCTACTTGCCTTATATATGCTCAGACTGAGGCTTGGGACATCGCTAGTGGCTCTCTTTTCCCTATGTATTCATTCATTTATCCATCCATCCATCCATCCATCCATCCATCCATCCATCCATCCATCCATCCTTTACCCATCCTCCATCCATCTTTCCAATATACAGTGAGCATGTATATCTTAGGTCTTTTGGACACTGTGTGTGTGTGTGTGTGTGTGTGTGTGTGTGTGTGTGTGTGTGTGTGTGTGTGTGTGTGGTATGTTTGGAAGAGGGCACTTGCAGGCCACCATCATCTCTGCCCAACATTTTTACGTAGGACCTGGGGATCTAGACTCAGGTCCATTTGTGAGGCAAAGGCTTTAACCACTGAGCCATCTCTCCAATTCCCACATTCTAGTTCTAAGCTCAATACGAGATTCTCAAGATGAAACAGCAGCGGCAGCAGCAGCAACAGACTTGCTTTTTGATCTGGACAATTCTGTGGGTCAGTAGGGATGAGAGGCATGAAAGAACCAGTATCATTTTGAAACATAAACCTTTTCACCCTTTGCAAAGGCAATTTTAGGAAAGTTCCAGAAAGCACATGAGAGCTTTGGGAAGGAAATGGAAAGTCCGGTGCCCAGGATCAGTCACTATGCACACCTGTATTCGGGTCTACAGATAGAAGCCCATGTACCCAATGTCAGGAAGGCACTGGAAGCACCAGGAGAGGAGAAGGTGAAGGAAGCTGTTTTGAGATGTGTGGGTGTCCGGGTGCAGGATGCTGCGGCTCCCCCCGGAGAGCACACAAGAAGGGGTAGGAAAGCCTAGAGTAAGGCTGGAGGCTGAGAAACACAGATACACCACTTGGGAGAGCTGGGGAGGGGACTGAGAAGACTGGCCAGGCAGACAGACTGGGAGAGAGGTCCCTGCCTGCGGAGGGCTCAGAGTCCAACTGCATCACTTCTCACCGCAGAAACAAACTGCGAGATATATGGTCGGCAATGTGGTACTAATGACTTTTCAGTTATTTGTTGAATTGCCTTTTGACAGGGAGCCCACACTGGAGCAGAGTCCAGGTGGCCACCATGCATCTGACTCTCAGGCACCTGTGCTGTGCTTTAGAGGATGATGGGAAGGGGCGGAACAGATCAAGGATGGGATTTAACTGGAGGACAATGACCACCGCCCTTGTCCAGCCATCATAGCTCCTGCCTTTCTCCTTCATGTCCTGATGATGGTCAATACATCCAGGTCCTGATGCCCACACTGTCCCCAACAATAGTGCACTTATTACACATTTTGCATTTGAAAGGGATGACATCTTCAAGTCCCAGCTTTTTTCTGGGACATGGTAGGGTTGAGGTACTGAAGTGATGGATGCCAACTGGTTGACAATGTCAGGGGTACAGTGATGGTAGATAGAGAAGATGCGGAGGGATGAGAGGGTGCAGGGGTGGGAGAGGCTGGGTGACAGAGTCAGAAGTAACAGGACATGTGGGGACTCGAGGTGTGACCTGGGGTAGACCGTTAGGCTGGCTGGTACAAGGTTGGCAGTCAGAACACATGAGCTTACTTCTGAGTGTGATTTAGGGTCCAGTGGGGGGGGGTCTCTAGCAAGGAAGATCTCCAGCCAGCAGACAGCACACAAAACACCAACAATGAAAAGAAGCCTTTTGTGCATCTGAGTTCCATATTGATAAGCTGTGCACAGGGCTGTCCCTCTTGATGTATGCTTCTCCATCCATAAAAGATGAAGAGCAGTTCCCTCTCAGCTCTTCAGTGCTCCCCAGGTTCGCTGCTTTGGACTCCAGACCCCAAAGAAAGAAATATGAATATTTATAGAATCACAAATAGAATCTGAGTACAAACTACACGTGTGATTGTAAAGATACATATGAATAGGGCTCACTGCCTCCCTCTTCCAGTCTCCATTTAGAGTCCATCAACACGCGATCTTTTCTGCACACGTAACTGTCTGGAAAGTGCTTTGTGCCATGGGTCACAGGAGAGGCAGTGTACTGATGTCCATTCGTGTGGCGGTGGCTGCTGCCTTCATCCCTTTAACCCAGTTGGCTGACCCCGAGGAGAATTTGGAATTATCCTTGCTCTGGGACTCTGATGGACTGAACAGGAGTGTGCAGTTTGTGGATACAATCCTGCACTTTGCCAGGTTATTTAGGATCGATGCATGAAGTGTATTCATGGTGAATACTGGGAATATGCAAAGAAAAGGGTCATTCAGAGTCATAAGGAAGAGGATTCAGGAAAGACCTGAACATTGAGGGTGACTGGGGATGGACATGTAGGATATGGGAAGGGATGGAAGAAGGAGGGAGTTCCAGATTGCTTGAATGGTATGATCAAGTCCAGAAAGGTGTAAGATACCTAGCGTGTGCACCAGGACCAAGATGGATACTATTTAGTGAGGCCTGAGCCCTGGCGTTCTGATTCCTCAGCAGAGCGTCTCAGGCAGGTATGAAAGAAAAGGATAGCTTAGCTATTGAGGGACGACCTGATCGCATTGCATGAATCACATTGGTGGCAGGGGGAAGAGAGGTTGTGGGAGAGAGAGTTAGTTCGGTGGTCACCCTCAGGTTTCTGTGATGTGCTTTGAATGGATATTCTTCTCTCTGTAGCAGGCACAGCCACACTGGCCTGGAGAGAGGTTCCAGCCCGAGCTCGCCGGGCTTGCAGCCAGAGGGATTCACAGGTGCTGTGTTCTTAATCACAGCCCGAGCCCTCGAAACACGGCTCTGCAGCCAGGATCTAGCAGTGCGGAAGCTAACAAGCCGGCCCAGGGACATTCAAACACGTGGACCTGGAATCCACTCTTTACCCGCTTGGTGATTTTGGAATTAATTAAATATCCCATTCTACCCATGCTTTAGGGTATTTTTGCTCTAGAAAGCTTCTTTTTCTCTTAACTAAATTGAGGCCCATAAATGAGAAATACAGTGCATGAAATCTTTGGATGTCACACCATAAATCTCAGACATGGGGCTTTGCAAATCTCCTTTAGGATAAATTGTAGCAATAAAGTGTTTGCATTTTCTCTTTGTATTGCTGGGTGCAGGGAGGTGCACCTTTTCCAGTCACAGCCCTTTGATTGGGGATCACGAGGGAATACAGGGGGATTTGAGGCAGCTGGGCTGTGGGCCCTGAATGTGGTCAGTCCTCTGTCCTGCTATCACACCACTCAGAAGTACAGATGTTCTCTGCTTTGGCAATGACCTTGGGAAAATGATCTGGCGGAGACTGTTCATTTGAAGGGTACGAGAGAGGTCACCTCAGGAAAAGGGGACCGCATTCCAAGAATCTGGTACAGAAAACCCTGTGATGTAAACTAGATTTGACTCATAATTAAGATTCACTTGTTTTTCTTTTTTGTGTGTACAACTCTCTCTCTCTCTCTCTCTCTCTCTCTCTCTCTCTCTTTCTCTGTGTGTGGAGGTCAAGGACTGATGGCAGGTGTCTTCCTCAATTGCTCTCCAGCTCATTCTTTCACACGGGGGTCCTCTTACTGGACCTAGATTCACCAGTTCAGCTGGACTGGCTGGCTAGTGAACCCCAAGAATCCTCCCATCTCTACCCCAGCCCTGGATCGCCATGACCCTGTGTGTCCCCACGTCCAGCTTTTAAGCTGGCTGCTGGCTATCTAAGTCCAGGTTCCCGTGCAGGTACTTTCCTGCCTGGGCCATCTTACTGTGCCTAAAATTAGTCTGTGTTTTTTTCTTACAATAGTCTGTTTTGTTTCCCTTCAACCTAACTGTCCCTCCATGTTTTATATATTCAGTTAAACGCTAAACAGCAGTTTAAACACAGGAGTGAGTGAACCTTTACATTTCTACATGGAGAAAAAAAAATCCCAAAGCAAAATGTGGGGTGAGAAATCATATTGCAAAAATCATGTACAAGGCAATGAATACTAGAAAACACACCGGCTACGACAGACAGACAGACATAGAGGAAGAGCATGGATATGTAACAGCACCCAGGAACCTCAACATTGGGGTGGTAGAAGATGAAGGATCGGTGAGGATTTAGCTTCATCTATTAAGAAAAGAACAGAAAGACCCAAAGCAATTAGCATAAGATGCGGATATCTATTAATTCTGAGAGGTGAGTGTGTTAGTGCTTGCTGTATTACTTTGTTTGTGTGTACACTATTTCATAATTAAGAGAAAAGTAGTAAGGAGCCCACTAGACTATAGTGGATAGTTTGTAGCCCATGGTCATGTAGATGACTCTAATTAAAACATAGTGGGTCTCAAAAGAAAGAAAAAATACAGGAATATGGGGAAAGGACTTAGAAGGACAAGGGACATGTTCTAGGATTGAAAGGGAGACAAGGAAAGGTAGGTAGGTGTAAGACTATCACTATATTTACATATATAACATATACAAAGAATAAATTCAATAAATATTTTAAAGTTAAATATTTTTAAAGGCACAAATATTATTATTTATTTTGCCCTTAGATGAAGTTTTCTGAACTGTATGGGTTTATTCATTATAAGCCAGGGAAGGTAGGACATGCTTTTCTGAATATACCCAGTCTCTCTGCTTTGTATCGTCCCCTTGACCGTGGGACATATTGACATTTCTTGCTGTTGTCACTCAACTTAGCCATCTACATTACATTGTGGCTGAGAGGAGAGGCCAGTCAGACACAGGCAGGAAGGAACCAAAATTAGGGGACTCAGGCCAGACAGCAGACACTTTGTAAAGCACAGAGGAAATTTGGGACACAGGAATATTCCAGAAAGAAGTGACCTCTGGAAAAAAGTATTTTAAGTCAAGACTTCTCACACATGGAAGTCTCCCAGGTAATGTATGGATTCAGATTCAGAAGGTGTTGTCTGGTCAAGACTAAGATCGTAGTTTCAAGTGAGCCAGCGGATGTTACTGCTGTTGCTGGTCTGAGAACCACACTTTGAATAGCAAGGTCCAAAGAAGGAAAAGGAATGCAGTGCGGTCTTCGAGTCTCCCTTTGAATCTCACGGTGTGTTCTTCCAACAGGAGCCAAGACTGTCTGAGGAGCAGTTCTACACGTAGGAAGGGGAGGGCTGGGTAAGCAGCATGTGAAAAAGCAGATATTCACAGGGTTTCTACCACTCCGCCAAGCCACACTGCAGACCTGGACTAGCATTTGGATTTTTGGTCTATATATATCGTTCAGTGTTACACCATTCGTCATGTTCATCTAAGTAGGAAAATAAACTCAGTAGAAAGAACTCTCTAAATAGCTAACACACATAACCTTGAGCAATCTCCAGAAATAACTCAGATTTAAGCCAGAAATGCAGTGGAGAAGGAAAGAAAATTATTTTTCCATTTTTTAAAATCATAAGATTGCTGTAACTGGCATGCTCCTATAACAGACTTCACATATAATTTGATTTTACCCTGAATCAACTTATACATACTGTTTTACCAGCACACATTGCTTAACTGAAGGCTGATTTCATCCCTGCCAGTCTCTAGCCCTGCCTGCCTTGAGCTTTCTGGAATGTCTGACTTTGGCAAAACCTCTCTTTTAGGCTTCAACTTTTGTCACTTAAAAATGGTGTTGGACCCACCGTCTCTGAGGTCTTTACAGATTTAATAGTTCTGGAGTCCAAAGTTCTCTTCTTTGTAGACCTTAAATATGATTTTCTGGGGCTTCTCTCTTCAGCTGTCATTTTTCTTTTTACATGGTTCACAGCTTTCCTTCCCAGAAAAGTGATAAGTGAACAGAAGGACTATTGATATAGTGGTTACTTTATATTCAACACAGAGGGTCAAGGTACTATTTAAAACCCAGCAACAGAATGACTTTCTGTTTGATTTTCAAAAGGCTCTTAAACTTCAATTCTATGCACAAAGAAAGTAATTAATTGTCCCATGTCTCCCCAGCTTTAAGAAAAAAGAACATGGTCAAATGCAGGGGGCCTATCAGAAAATCTAATCAAGTCAGTTGTGGCCTTTCTCTTTCTGTCTGTGACCACAGACTCGAAATGGCCCAAGCATAGTTCTCTAATATTACCTGCCTGGGCAATTCTTCCAGCAACTATCTCCTTCCCTAAGGTAAGTGTGGCTTGAAAGCAGTACTGGGAATGAGGATCCCAGCAATACTGGGGGCCACGATGGATCTCTCTGGGTGGGAAAAGTATGATAGAGTAAAGTTTTCATCAACTCAAATCAAACATCATGATTTTGACTTGAGATACCCTACACCCATGACATTATGCTCTGAGTTGGAGGAAGTTATTTTACCTTCATGACCATGGTTTCATAAAGTAGAGGTTGTTAGACCTCTGGGCTCAACTGAGAATAGAGGTCAAAGCCAAGAACACAGAAGAAGACTCTAAAAAGAGGGAGGGGCAAAAGGAAAGGAAGTAAAAGAATGCAAATGTATGAAAATTTAAAAGGAAACAACAGAGAGGAGGAGGTAAGGCAAAGGAGGTTGGAAGGGAAAACAGATTTCAAAGACACACAATACAGCTACGTGGAAACCTATATCAAACCTACAAAACAGCAAAAAAAATCAAGATTTTGACTCAAGATACCCTATACAGGAAGATATAAAAAAGTGAAGAACCAGAAAGATAGCTAGCATCTAGAGATGATCCACCCCGGTGACATATTTAGTCACATAAACCCTCCAGGACCAGGTATGAGGTATTCTTGAAGGAGCATTGTTTGTAGACGTCCTTGATACCCCCCAAACAGTATGACTATTACCATTGCCTAGAGGAACTGGAAGGTAAGACTTTTATTGCTGAAGACAACAGGACGTTGAGACAATAAGCTGGAAAAGACCACTTCCTTCAGGTTAATTGACATACTACTTGGAGGTAGTATACACTTGCTAAAAGAGAAAACTCACTGATAATCTTATCTAGCTAGAAACCTTGTGAGCTTCAACATGATCCAGCGAGACAAGAAGAGAATCTTGGTGCAACAGTGGTATGAATGGTATGGGAGCCACCAACTGCTCTCTGGTTGGGCTTAAAGTCTGTTTTTCACAAGGAAACCCCAGTCTGGTAACTGTTAGCCTGGCTGAGAACCCTGATCTGAGCAAGACTCTAGAGGAGAATCCGTGACTATTGCCTTGCCAAGCACACACGACATCACACCATCTTTATCTTTATCTTTAAGCCAATAGAATAATGGAGCTCTCAACTTATGCCCAGGAAAACCTTTGTCAATCAAAATTGATCAATAAAATGAATCAAAACTGATTTAAAAAAGTGGATCTGCCCATTCTCTCACTGTGCTAGACTGACACAGTTGTTGAGCAAGAAGAGAATAGGAGCAACTTGTGCTCTAGAGGTAACAATCCTTAGAAAGATGATATTTAAAAACCTGTATTGGAAGGAGCGGGAGTAGGATTACATGAGAAAGTTATCATCTTCAGCAAGTTGTACAACTGGGAAAGAGTCTGTCTGTCCTGGAGGGGTTTAGTTTCCTGTTACAAAATGAGAAGATGCCTTAGCACAATGGTTTTAAACCGTGTCCGTGACCCATGATCATTTGAGGAGTTTAGGTGCATTGGACCAAGTGAATTGGAATCTCTGGGGTCACAAGCATCAGGGCCTTTTCAAAGCTCTCCAGTTAAATTGAGTGTATGACCAGACTCAAGAATCTCACTGCTCAAAGCACAGTCCATGCCTGAGCAGCAGTGCTTCCTGGGAGCTTTCTTTATAGACAGAATTTCAGGCCTTAGTCTAAGCGGTCCCTTGAGTGGGAATCTGTATTTTTGAAAAGGTTAGAGAAGTTTCAAGATGGATGAATTCCTCAACTTTTCTTTTAATTGGTGAAATATTTTAGCATATCAAAATGCATAGGAAATAATTTAGTTGGCACCTTTATGTTAACCCTGGCTTCCTCAAAGCATTTTTGCTTTGCATTTTGTTTAATGTAATAAATAACATGTATTATCAGTTGAAGCCACACTGTGTGTTTCTGCTGGATCCTGTGCTTCTTGCTTTCTTTAGAGATGTAGTCATTATGCCAAATATAGCATTTTTCCATCTCATGAATGTTTATATGTCATCATTCCATAAATAAAGTGTGGAAGTTAGTTTCGATCTGACATTTCAGATATGGGCCTTTTGGGTATGCCTATAAAGAATCATAGAGTTAAAACATACCTCTGAATCAGCCTGTAAGAGATTGCCTTAATTGCATAATTAATGTGGGAAGACCCAATTCACAGTGGGTGGGATCATTATCTGGATGGGTGAATAAAGACAGAGAGAACCTGATGGAATTTGCCAAGTGGGCAAGCTATAAAGCTGCCTTGGTCCTCGTCCCTCTGCTTTTGTTGTGGATTAGAAGTGAGCAATGCTCTCAGCTCTTACTGGTAACTCTCCTGCTCTGATGAACTGTAACCTGCAATTTTAGGGTGGAATAATAATCCTCTTTTTTGCCCAAAATGTTTTGGATCAAATATATCTATATAACAATAGAATATAAAAGCAAGTCAGTAGGGATTTAACTAGTCAGCCAGCTAGGTAGAATGATTTTTGCCTAGCTAATAGGTTTCCTGGTATTGATTCATTCTTATACTATTGAGTTAAATCCCAGTAGGGCTTTACACACACACACACACACACACACACACACACACACACACACACACCTAGAATCAAGTCCTACTTAACCAATTCCATGTGCTAATTCATTGCTGCATTTGCTAGCTAGTATTTTACTTGGGATTTATGTTAAGTGACATTGGTCTAAAATTTTCTATTAGTGTCAGGTTTGGGAATAAAGCATATACTGGAATATTTTGTCTTTTGTTGCTGTTCTCAGGATTAGTATCTAAAATAGAAGATTTATATTTGTGGTTAGCAGTTAAAAAAAGTTGCTGATAAAAGCGCCTGGGTCCCTCATCTTTTAGAACTGTCTGAGGGCTAAAGAGTGATTCCTTTTCATTAGTGGCTATCAGTTTATTCAGAGTTTCTATTTCTTTTTCAGTCAATGTGGCAATTTATCTGTTTCTACAAAATTACATGTTTCACCTAGTTTAAAAATTTATTGATGTAAAATCAGTAAATTCATTCATTCATTCACAATGCATTTATAGTTATTGTCTGACTTCTATTTTTCTCTTTTATCTCAATTACTAGATTTTTTTAAAATCAAAGAATTCTCATCCTAAGCCGCCATTCCTTACATTTTTCTTTTCTTCTTTCCTATCCTCCCATTCTTGTCCTTTTCTCCTGTTCTCTCTCTCTCCTCTTCTGTCCGCCCCTTCTTTCCCCTTCCCTTCGTTCCCATCCTCTCCTCTTTTCCCTTTTCTCTCTTTTTTTTGGGGGGGGAGGGCAAGGTCTCACCATGCAGATCAAACTGGCCTGAAACCTGTGACCCTCCTGCCTCAGTCTTGCAGATACTGGGATGATAGGAGTACATTCCCACCATCTCTGGCCACATTTCTTTCTTTTTCTCCCCTCAAGTTCAGTTAGCTTTGCTTTTAATGGGTAGCTTGTGTTTCATTTTCCAACTTAAAAAAGTGTTGTGCAAGTTTAAAAATGAAGTGATAAATTTGACCTCCAAGTTCATTGTCTCTACATGTCACAAATTTTGATTAGTGCTTTTATTGCTGTTCATCTCTAAAAATCTAGCAATTTCCATTGCAATTATTTCTTTAATGCATTAGTTATTTAGAAGGGCATTTTTATGCTCCCAGACATATGTTGTTATTGTTTTGAACTGTCTTTTTATTGCTCTTAGTACTTTTAATTTAATTGTATGGTGGCCAGAGAACACGGTTTCTATGGCACTGGCTCTGTGAAGGAGGATTTGCTTTTGATATAGAATGTGTCCCATTTTTATAACTGTTTCATGTGTCCAGACTTAAATGGGTTCATAGCAAGACACTGCATGTTAATTTTCTTGTCTGACTCTTCTAGATCCTTAGTAGCTTATTTTCTGTTTGACCTTTGGATTTCTGATCTTTCTTTCTTTCTTTCTTTCTTTCTTTCTTTCTTTCTTTCTTTCTTTCTTTCTTTCTTTCTTTCTTTCTTTCTTTCTTTCTTTCTTTCTCTTTCTTTCTCTTGTCTCTTTTCTCCCTCTCTTTTCCTCTCTCCTTTCTCCTGTCTCCTTCCCCCTCTTCCTCCCTCCCTCCCTTCTCCCTCCTTCATCCTCCCTCCTTCCTTCCTTCCTTCCTTCCTCCTTCCTTCCTTCTTTCCTTCCTTCCTTCCTTCGTTCCTTCCTTCCTTCCTTCCTTCCTTCCTTCCTTCCTTCCTTCCTTCCTTCCTTCCTTCCTTCCTTCCTTCCTTCCTTCCTTCCTTCTTTTTTCTTCTTTCTTCTTTCTTTTAGTTAGCTTTTATGTTACACATAGCAATCCATGAAGGTTTGTTAGAACTTTTTCTGATTTTACTCTTATTGTTTTGCTGCGTTTCTTCTCTTGTTAAGCGTTGTGATGCTAAATTCTAGCTAGGTTAATAACAATAATATTATTTGATCCAATGGCAAATCTTTTTCCAACTTCTTATTTCTCTCTATTTCTTTCTGTTTTCTTTATGAATATTTCTTATAAAAATAGGAAAATGTCCTGCATTGCTTCTTGCAATTAGTGATTAATTATACTCTTTAAAATGCACTGACATTTCTGCACTGTTGTTTCTTACAGCTCAAATCTTCCTTCCATATTTGTCTTGAAGAAATTGCTTCTTTTAAAATTCTTCTCCTGAGACATATAGATTATAAATCTTCTTAGGCATTGTATGTCTGAGAAATGTCTTAACATTGACCATTTTCTTTAATGATACTTTAGGTGATTATAAAATCTAGCTCTTTCCTCACTACTTTAAGTATTAGTTTAATAGTATTTTAATAGTATTTTGTCAGTAGTGACAAGTTTGCTGTTGTTATAACTACATGTAATCACTTCAAAAATTCTGCAAGTTTTTAAGATTTTTTTCCTTTACCATCTTTGATAATATGAAACCTCTCTGGGAGTAGATTTAACTTAATTTTGTTGTATGTTTGAACTCAATTGTCTTTTGCCCGGGATGACTTCAAGCTCACTCTTGTCCTCGTCCTGTCTCCCTCCCCAAGCACTGGGATTACACGCATGCACCACCACACTTGAATTTGTAATCCAAATCACTCTGCATTCCTTCAGTTTTGAAAAATTCAAAGATTTTCCCACACTATTCATCTTCGACTCCCTTTACCTTTCTCTTTGGACACTGCTAGACTGTTAAGCAATCTCACAGACTTTCATTCCTTTGAACCAATTTTTCAAAAACTAAGGAAATCTCTGCCTCTCACTGCTGTACCTGGGTGAATATTTGAAAGCAACCATCTAATCCACTTAATTTCAGTTTGGACCATGACTATTGCAGGACTCATTTTATTTGTTTTAGCTATTAATCTTTACTTTAACATCTATTTTTAATCACAATATGTACTTATTTAAAGGTTATTTAGGCTGATAGAAAATCCCCCTTAAGGGCTGGAGAGAGGGCTCAGGGGCTAAGCCTTTGCCTCACAAGCAAAAGGACCTGAGGCAGGATCTCAGATCCCATGTAAAGATGCCAGGCAGAAATGGCAGTGACCTGCACTTCTGGTCCTGGAAGGTGGATGCTGGGAAACCACAGAGTGAAGTAATGAGGAAGTAGAGCAATCCAGGGTGATTCTCAGAGTCACTTCTGGGCCTCCGCAGGGACACACACAGTGTCCTTGTCTATATACTCCCACACACCACCACAGCCCTTCCACACATGTTCACACCCATGCCTACACACACACATGAAACAAAAAGGAAACTCTCCTTTAAATACTAATATGAATCATATCCTCTTGATTTGGTGTTTGTCCTTCCTTTTTGGCCCATTTTTACAGTTGAGGATTTTGTGCTTAAATCTAGGCTCCTTTGCAACAACAGGTAGTTGTTTACATGTCCTCCTTTCCCAGATAGGGTCCTACCAAGTTGCATGTGTGCGTGCATGTATATAATGTATCAGAGGGCACTGTGTGTCCCTGTAGAGGACCAAAGGTGACTTCAGGAATCATCCTGGATTGTTTCTACCTCCTTTTTACTTGGCTCTGATATTTCCCAGGCTCCGCCCCCAGGGCCTGACATTCAGGCCAGCACTGTTTCCATATGGTGTTTTTTCCATGGGACCCAGGATCTGAACTCAGGACCTTCTGCTTGCAAGGCAGAGTTTTAATCCCTGAGCCATCTCTTCATCCCCCATTGGCATCTTTTAAGGATCCTTTCATGATGGCTATATCCTGTGAATGCTGTGCAAACACTGAGGCAGCCTCAGCCTTTTATATCGACACAGAACTATTTAACACACAAGGCTACTCTGGCGACTGTGGAGACCCTAGAGGTCTTCAGTTTAATTCACTTGGGACCATCATCCACTTGTGCTCTAGGTTTAAGGATGGAGACAATGATGTGCCTCTCTGTGGAGCTCATTTGTGACATTCCACATGCTCTGATTCTGTGATCTATTTACGCAGAATGAAACATGTCAAAGCTCAAAGCTTTGTGCTCAAAGCATAGATTCCAGAGTAGTCATCTTACTTCCTTGGATGTAGGCGTTGATATATATTATGTCACTTCTTCCCCTTCAAGAGTGCAACACCAGAAGGACAAGCGCCATAGGTCTCCATCACTGCACCTTCAGGACCCAGGAGGTAGTTTTGTATAAAAATAAGTCCTTCAAAAACATCATATAAAGAAAACAAAATAAATGTCTCTGGGTATTTTTTTAACCTTCCTGATTATGTTCTTATGCTTAAATTCAAACGCCTACCCCCTGGACCATAACTTTGGTGCTGTCATAAAGTCAGCACATTTTTAAGAGCAATGATGTCTTGAAGTCAGCACAAGTCAGAGCTGCTTAGGAGAGATATGAGCATGCCCTCTTTTATCAAAGAGGCGCAACATGGAAAACAGTCTCTGATAAACATGCGGCCAGTGAATTAGAAACAATAAGCAAATACCTACAAATTGCCTGCACAGTGTTTGTATGTCTTTCTCTTTTATTTTATTTATGAGGGATAATTTACTGATACTGCTGTTACCCCCAAATTATATACCAAAGAAAATTAAAAAGCACTATGGAGGAGGAAATAATGAATAGTAGCATTTAATTAAAACCAAAGTGGGTACAGTCAATGACTGTCTAATACAATAATGAGCTTAATTTAATTTTCATTTAATGGAAAAAATGAAGCTTTAATCAACTGCCTATGGAATTAAATGGCAGCAATTTCTAAAATGTAAGTTTTTCCAAAGTGGAGCCCTAAGAGAGTAGCAATCACACAAAAAACAGTGTCGGCCCACTGATCTATGTGCATTTCCAGGGGAGTTAGAGGAAATGGTTCCTCCACCAAGCAGGACTGTGGTTTGAGCTTTGAAAGGTAGAATTAATTAGAAAGCAATACTCTAATTTTATGAACTTTAGAGTCATCAAAAAAAAGGAGCCAAAATTGGATTTCTAAGGATTTTCAGTTTGGGATTGTGGCTCAAATGGGACTAAAATAAAAAGATGCTTTTATCTGAGTTTGAGCAGATGCTTTCTATAAGATCTGAGCTACTTGCAGGCCAGCAGCTGAGCACACAACAGTGCAACAACAGTGTGGGAGGGACCCTCTGAACCCCCAAATCAAGGCATCTATGGCTTTGTGACTGGCACACAGGACTCAGAAAAAGCAATGACATGAGACTGGCTTTTTTAAGGTCTAGATATTGTCTGTAGTACATGTGTGTGCATGTTTGTGTGCATGTGTGTGTGTGTGTGTGTGTGTGTGCATGTGCATGCATGTGTGTGCACGTGCACGTGTCTGTATGTGTGCATATGTGTGTTAGTATATGTGTGTGCACATATGTCTCTCTGTGTGTGTGTGTGTATGTGTATTTATGAGGTCAGTCTGGGATATCCTTTCTCAGGAGTTTTCCATCTTGTTTATTGAGACAGGATCTCTTAATGGGTCCTCCATTTGGCTAGTTTGGTTCTGCTGGTTAGCCAATGAGCTCTGGGAATCATGTGGTCTCTACCTGCCAGGCTGGGATAGCACTAAGTCTGGATTTTGCATAGATTTTTAGACTCTAATTCATGTCCTTTTACATAGGTTTGGGGATAAACTCAATCCTTCATTTTTTTATGGCTGGTACTTTACTGGTGAAATGATCTCTGTCACCTCCCTATGGCCCAGCTTTGATTATGAGGATGCTGATCACATTTCTTAGGATTGAGTCATGTGGGAACTTCTCTGATGGAAAAAGGGTACCGCTTGAACTGGTTAATCCAGGAAAATGCAAAAGGTGTAGTAGCCAGGTATAATGTATGAGGCAGCAGATGCAAGGTGGTCAGTCCCATCCTGCAACTTAACGGCTCCGTAATCTTGGGCAGCTTGTTTACTTTCTTGGCAGTTCAAGTTCTTAATCTGAAATATAGAATTAATGGCCTCACCTCAGGTGATTTTTGTATGTGTCTGCATATGGGGAAGAAACATTTACCCAACATCTACCATATACCACTCAGTTTACTTATATATATATATATATACTCAGTATCACTTAAGTTTTTTTTGTCTATTTAATGACTTACATGTCATAGAGGCACATGTGGGCACATAGAGACACACGAGGGCACATAGAGGCACATGTGGACACATAGAGGCACATGTGGACACACAGAGACACACGTGGACACACAGAGACTCACGTGGGCACACAGAGGCACATGTGGGCACATAGAGACACTCACACCTTCACCTCTGCCTTGCGGGACTCATCATCACATTCCATATGCAGTTCTAAGTAATTTCAGGACAGTTCTTAGGACAAATCAGGTGCTATTACTGTGTGTCCACGTGAAGAATGAAATTATCTATAAGCCTTGTGTAGTGCTTTTCGGGTGATTGAAAAATTCCTGTTATTTACTCCTTCATGGTCTGTCACTTGCTCGATCAGGCACCAAGTTCCTGTTACAGAAGCAGTGTTTCATTATGTCATTGTATTTGGCAGAATGCTAGGGTCACTCCTTAGCCCCCCAAAATGGAGATTCAAACACTGACGACTCACCAACCCTCCCGAAAGTCTAATTAATCACAGCAGCGCTGGAGCAGAACAGAATTAGTTCAGGGTGTGTCATGCAGCTTCTCTGGCATGACTGATGATGGCGAAGCGACAGAGTTGGTTTGGGCCACATAATATTGGTAAAAATCCAGACAGCTTTCATGACCATCTTGCATGCAGCTCACCGAGGCTTGTTGAGGAGGAAAAAAGGGGTGGGGGGGTGGGGACCAGGGATGGTGAGCATTCCTTCCCTTCCTGTCTCTTTGTCTTTCTAGGTAGGTAACGTGCCTCACGGGGGTAAAATTTGCACTGCTGAGTTCCAGCAAAACTCAGAGTTGTGGTGCATGTATGTTCAGAGGTAGATGCAGAATTGGAAGTGGAAATGTAGGACCGGTTTTACAAAAAATGAAGTTGGTGGAACACTTTTGATCAATGCTGGCTCTTCCGCCGTTAGAGGTTACTGTCGACCTCAGTTTCTTCCTGTACTTTATGGTACCGAGGAGCATCAGCAATCAATGGGACTGCGGATAGGGCCACCAGAGGAGGAAACAGAGTTAAAAACCACCAAAAGAGAATTCAAAACTGACCATCTTGACGATTCAGAAAATCGCCACAGAAAGTTGGAATTTGAGATGCACTACGTATAACCTAAAGCAGAGTTAGCACAGGAATGTACAAAGGAAGTAACCTAAGACTGGATTATTTATTTATATGTTTACATCTTATATTAGCCTGAGCATATTAAAATAGTCTATATCTTAGTCCCCCCACCCTTAGTGGCTGGCATGATGCCTTATGCTTAATAAGAACCTAATAAATTATTAAGTTCAATATTCTGTATGTGTAAGTTCTTCCAAAGACATAGTATTAATCTAGTTCTTGCAAAAAAGCAAAGCATTACAAATGTGTTCCTCGTAATGTGATAGGGTGCGTGACAGTCAACTCTAGCAGGTGGGTTCAGTGAGACTAGCTCAAACCTGGACTACAGGTACTTATGCCCAGGTGGAGGCTATCTCTAGAAATGAGCATGGGGTATGCCAAGCTAAGGTATCTAAAGGACGTGCTATATATAGGTGGCTGGCCATACAGGTGTTCTGAACAGAAAATAGCCCTCAGAAGGGAAAACAAGTCAACACTATCAACAGCAGGTTGAGCTTATGCAAGTTGAAGGTGGGAATTCTGTAGGCATCAAGGACACTGATACTGCACTACATCCTGGCCAGGTGTCCGCACTCTGCACTCAGGGATGAACTTTTGTGTAGCAGAGACTAGGGCACAAACCAAGTACTCATCTACCATGACAAAAAGCAGAAGCCAGGTATAATCCCTGGGGGGACAAAGAATAAGAGGTTAGAGTTGGGGTACCTTGATGCTGAACTGCGGAATTGCCCCTGTCCAATCAGAGCTGCAGCTGGATGTGAAGGGTGGGGTCGCTGAGCCTGCAGGTAGCAATGTTGTGGGTGCTGGCCACGGCAAGGGGAGGAGCTGAAAGGGGAGGAGCTGAAGCGCCGCATGTTTGAAAGCAGTGTGGCGTCCGCCTGCGTGGTTGCTGATAAAACCACCATCAAATGGCTTAAGGGAACAAGGGGTTTATTCTCTTACGATGGTCGGTTACAGTTCCCCGTCCAGCTTTACAGGAGAGCACGCACCGACACCAGGGCCAAGGGACCTTGATGCACTCAAGCGTACTCAAGGATGCCAACTCCCTCAACCAACTTTCCATGTCGTATTCACCTGTCCAGGAACTAGTCCCACCCACCGTGGGCTGGGTCCGCCCCATCAACTAGAGAATCTCCTGCAAGTTTGCTCTGGGCTTAATTCAACTACTAATTCACTACAAATGTGCCCAGAGCTTGAATCCTAAGCATCAAGTGGGCACTTGTGCCCAACTATGACAAGCAGAGTCAGATAGTGAGCTGATGTGTTGATCTAGAGTGTCTGGCAGCATCTTCATGATGCGAAGGAGCTTGTGTACTGGGCTAACGGAGGGAAGCGGACATTGAAGTATGTACTGAGTGCTCAGGCCAGCGCTCCTGGAGCAGCCCCAGCAGCCTCAGCTGGGACCTTGGTAAAGATGCCTCATCCCAGACCTGCTGAATCAGGAACTTGGGAGGCCACTGAGGAACCGGAGAGACAGCAACTTGGGTGCAAGAGCCCTTCAGACCATTCCCAGATATGCTCAAGTTTGGCACCCACAGAGGAAGACAACATCTGAGTTAGGAGTTCTTTATTTCTGTAGATGCTATGAATCTGCTCGACAGTCTAATGGCACCTATAGGGCCCCCTTCCTAGATTAATGTCCTCAAATATACAGATCCACAAAGAAAACCAATTGCACTGAAATACAGTTATCTAAAACCATATTGAAATATGATTATGCAAAGTCAGGCCACAGTTATAGATGCCTATTAGTGCATTAAATAACACTATCTTATGGCAGGTGTAATAACATCTATAATTCTGAAGTAGTGATGAAGGTAAGTAGCATTTCACGATGTCTGCGATGACTGTCATGTAAGTTCCATTAGCGACAGAAATAACGAGCTACTACTACCGGAATAGATTGAATGCCTGCGTTCACAATTGAAGAGCTGATGACTTTGAGAAAGAAGGAGTCCAAATCACGATGCATAGTTTTCATTCTGGTCCGCAGACCTACCAAGGATCCGCTGAGTGTCCACGGGTGCAGGATTAAGATCTCTGCCACATGCGCTTGATAACCATCATCTTCCTTCATTCATTCAGTAACGTTATCCTTCATGTCTCCATTTCAGGGGTGAGGGAATCAAGACATGGAGAACTGAGGAGATGGCAGTCGGTTCGGGTCACACATGAAATCAGGTTTTTCTGTCTGGTTCCTGACAGTGTCCTTGGTGGCCAGAACGGAGCTGGGTCAACAGTATGGTCAATATAGCTCAATAAATATTTGTTTGCTAAATTAATTGATGGGATGATTTGGAGAAAATAAGCCATATTAGTTATTTTTATAGTATTGTGATCAAATATTTAAAGATGGTTTTGCCCATGGTTTCAGAAGGAACCCAGTCCTATATCCAGGCAGGGAAGGCATAGCAGCAGGAGAGTGAGACACGGGGCCTTATCGCATTGGCAGTAAGGAAGCAGAGAGTGAACAGGAAGCAGGATGTGGCCATTTCCAGACATGCAAGTCCCACCCCCAGTGACTGATTTCCTCCAGGGGAAGTCCCACCCCCCCTATAGTTTCCACAATTTTGCAAAAACAGTTCTACCAGCTGGGAACCAAGTATAAACATGAATCTCCTCAGTCACATTCTCCTCAGTCACATTCAAAGTGCTTGGCCAAGGCTGCCCACCCCAGTAGCCCCTCATCCTTCTGCTCATATAATCTTCTCTCTCTACCTTGCTGTTAAAAGTAGACATTTCTCATCACTCATCAGAATGGCAAGAAACGGTAAGCTCATGTCCTTGATCGGCTAGACCTGACAGCTGAGCTTTGATTTCAAGTTGACTTTGAATATATGTATCGTGAGCAGCATTATTCTTTCCCAGTGGGGAGCCACTGGACACACTGAGGAGGAAGACTGGCGCATCTCGGCAAGGGAAGCAGGTCCCTCTGGCTTCCCTTGGAAGCAACTGAGCTTGTTTAGGAAACAGGTTGTTACTTCACTCAACATGTATCCATCTGTAATGGACAAATTAGTTGGTGCCAGCAGGAGAGGGGAGAAGGCAGTGATTCACAGAGCAATCGCAGAGAACTTCTCGAAGAAGCGCGGGAAACCTCCTCCTCTTCTGAGCAAACCAAATTTGTCTCAGGGGCTTTTCATGGGTGCCTAATGCCCTTCGCTACCTCACTTAATTTAATTATCTTAAAGGTGAATTGGATGCTGGAAATTCATTTACATAACAGCCATGCTAATGCTTATAAATTGTGCAATCAATTAAACCCTTAAGAAGGAATGTACAGGCTGTAAATGAAATACATATCCAGTAGGATTAATCAAAAGCTAATCATGTAGAAGATCACCCTTGTTCTGAATGGAGGATATGCTATTGTTGCCATTCCAAATTACACTATGGTTTTTCCACTGAGTCACATTAATCGGTAATACTATATGTAATGAGTATCCACAGTGTCTACCTTCTGAATAAGCAGTGGCTCAGCTTTAAGCTGTTTCTTTTGGCTGCAACCTGCGTTCATCACCCTTGTAAAGAGTATGTATTTGAGTGTTTTCTATGGAGGACATGGGGGATGAATTGAGAGAGGAACACAGTCTTTTTCTTGAAGGAGAGAAAAGTTTGCAGGTTTATGTAACAGAGGCTTTAAAAAAAAGTGTGGGGGGTAATGTGTTAGAAGTGGGAAGAAAGGATTGAGACCCAAAGGTGAGATTCCACATTAGCCTAGTCGGATCTTATTCAGTCCTGGGCATGTCTAGCATATGATAGGTACTTAACCCAAGTTTCATGATTTCACCTGGGTCTAGTATTCTGCCTTAGAATGAGACCAAGAGCACAGATGGGAAGCTGCTATCGATACAGCTTTCTAAAGATGATCTTTGAGATCTGCTCTCACTAGAGGGTGTGTTTACTTAAGCCAGGGAGGTAAGCTATGGCTTCTGGCTATGCAGATATGGACTGTAGACTCAATCTAGGGAAATTTTCTGATTCAAAACATCACCCTCACTATGGTGACACTAATGACAATCTTTGCCCAAATTTCAAACATAGATTTTTAACCAGATGGCTTGAGCTCATCTCAAAGAGCACGCGGGTTCCCCAGAAAGCCATTGTTGGCAAATCAGAGCCAGGCATGCAAACCCATCTCATTTTCTCTTCTGATCAGCTTGGCACTTGGCAGACTGGGAAATGCAGCAGAGGGCGTGAATCTTTTTCAGCTTTCTATGAAATCTCTCCTGCTCTCCTTTGAAGCACTAAAACAGATGTGGAATTGTGCTAACATTATTGAGTGGAATTGTAGTTATTCAAGCATCAATACCAAGGGAGGTAGATGAGTGTCTTTATGTCTGCCGTCCTGTCCTGTCTAACATTTCCATCCAACATTGAGATGAGGAAAGGTCAGCCTGACCCATCAGCTTCTCCCTTGGCTCTCCCTGGGTAGCTGAAGCATCTCCAATTGCTTCAACAATGTTCTATGCTAAATTCTGGTCTCCCTTCATCCCAAATTCTGTTTCCTAACATTGTCAAGTTCAAAGACCTGCTATCAGACAGGAGACACAGAGTGTTTCCCCACACATCTGCTAACAGAGTAAGAGGTCAGTGGTAGTTCTGGTCAGGGTGTTTGTAGGTGGTGCCTTCTCTTTTCAGGGTAAACCTGCAGGGAAAAGAATAGCAGGATTCCAAACCGAACTGACTTCACTTTTCACTCCCTGGACGAGTGTTGGTGTTCTCATCCGTACCACGGGAATAGTGATTCCTACAAAGCAGTCGGAGGAGGAATTATTAGGGCCTTCCAAATATGTTCAGTAAGTACTAGTTCTCTCCTGGACTTCCAGCATCCCAGATCAAGAGGGGCACTTTATAAATGCGATGAAGGGCTCTCTGGGAAGTACCATGCAAAGTCTTGGCACTTGGTTAGATTCAGTCCAATAAGGACCTCTTTGCCAAGCCACTAATGCCAGGATAAAATGGTCCCAAACATAGTGTTTAGGGGGGTTCTCTCAATGTTTGCTTCTGGCAATACAGAAGGGAGGCAGAGGGGTACGTGCCAAGGGACCCGCTGAGTTAACTTCCGGTAAGTTAACTTCCTTGGGTTCTTCTGCAGGTTGCTTAGTGTCTGAGAGAACTGCTGCCCAGTCTCCTCATACAAACAACAAACAGACGCCCCAACTGGGTGGGTTTGGGGGACTTTGTTGGAATATGGTATGAGGTTGCCTGGGTCACAGTTTGCACCCAGAAGGGGCTTTCTTCATGGCAGATTCACTTTAATCATTATCTCTAATAATGACAGTATCTGATGATATCAAGAACACAGCCTTTGCTGATGGTGATGAAGGTGATGAAGGCAGTTACACACACACACACACACACACACACACACACACACACACACACACACACCTTAAACAGAAACTATAGTGAAATATCCACAATGACAACTCAGGGAATCAGAGAGTCTGGAAAGAGCCTACTACATTTAAGGTGCCGAGACCTCTGTCAACATCAAGGTACAGTGCGGGGAGGGGGATGAGGCAACCTCAGAAACAAGACAGTGAGTCTGAAAGGGACCTGCAGGAGAAGGGAGACCCAGTTCTGGCTCCAACCAGAGGCTTTGCCCTGTCGTCATGGGCACCTAGCTTTAGTAAGCCATCCTAGCACATAAAGAGTAGATCGGATGAGCTTCCACTTCCAGGCCTTCCCAGACCCCAAACCTTTGGATTCCAGGTGGGCTGTGCCTTTGGGAGGGCGTTAGAATGGGGATCATTTAAACAGTTCAGTGGTGTCTGTCTAAGACTGAAGTCCCAGCATTGGCTCCCTGCTACAGTGAGAAAGATAAAGCTCTTCATGTGTGTGTGTGCACCTGTGTTCCCATTGCTTCATAGTTCCCTTGATATTCAGCCTCGGTTGGAACTGTTATCTTATTTTCATGTATTTATTTATTCCACAAGTGTAACTTGATCTCCTGCTATGGCAAACTGTGCTTTATGCTGCATTCACCAGAGTTACTAGTGTGTCTGTACCAAACAACGGCAACACAATCTTCCGCCGCATCTGGCGCTTGGCACAATGAGGAACACAGGGTGTTTAATGTGCCTTGACCAACTCATAGAGCTGGATCCACTTAGGAGTGGGCTGGAGGGTTCCTGTCTGTGTCCAATCTGTTCTCACATTGTCCTTCTCTTTGGGAGGCCGAGCGGCCTACCTAGAAAGCAACCCTCACGCCCTTGTTCTCTGGTTTCTTGTTGGGTTTGGCCGACAGGATCAGGCCAGCTCAGAGGGAATTGGGAATGTGACTTAGGGGTTTGTATCCTGCTTTCCTATGGCATTGCATAATAGGTCCCTGAGCAGTACTTGTGTCCCTCCCCCAGGTAGCCTGCTTTATATCTCCCTCTGGATTCTAAGTGAGCATGCCTATTCCTTCAGATTTATGGCTACCAGCTCTAGACTTCTGCTTTACCCTAGTGGTTTTCTTATCTTGCCCACGCCTTTGTAAAGAATCTCTTTCTTCAAAATTCACTTGAGACTACCTAATTTGAATGTGCCACCACTTCTCTCCTGAGACCTTGGGTGAGAAAGGTCGTCTCTTCCAACCTCCCCATTTTAATGGGGAGAAACTCAAGAAGTGAAAGATACAGGGCTCCTCGATTGAAGAGAAAGGATTCGAAGAAGCCGATGATGAATATGTGGGAAACTGACCTAGATTTTGCTGTTTTCTTGTATTTAGTTGCTTTTTTCCCCCTCTCAGTCCCTAGAAAATGCTGTCAGGAGATTTCACAGTGTAATTAATTATGCTGGCACATCCAGTGAATGGGGCTATGATTTAGCAAGTCTACTTGAGATGCTGATAAATTAAATAATGAAATGCATATTTCAGCTTCAGTTAAGAGAATCTGGAGCTTGCTGAGGAAAAGCGTACACCCTCACTTTCTTGTTTAAAAGAGAGAGGCTTCCTATAACATTCACACTGGATTCCCTTCTCCTGATCCCAGTCTCCTTCTATGCTAGGAAATCTGCTATAGTTTCATGTGTAGAAGTCAAAAGAAAGGACATATATGAAGCATTAGAAGAGTGTAGCATGAGTCATAAAATGCAAAGCATCGCAGTGGTTCCAGGCACTGCCCATCTCTAACCTACAGATAGCACATGCAGATCAACAGCCTTTCCGGCATCACTGATTACATCAGATCCAGACGCTTCAGTCAAATTGGAAGAGCTTGTCAGCACTCTCCTCTGCAAACCGTGTTTTCATTAAGCGTGCAGAACAGTGTGACAAACATAGAGAAACTATGTTCAAATCTTCAGTCAGGGATCCCGTGCAAACAGCTGGGGAATGAAGTCACATCTAAGGCATTTACATTACAGGTTGCTGTGGGCTTTTTTTTTTAATGGGAGTTTTACAAGACATGGTAGTTTGCTGTACTAAAACTGATACTATGATAACTTGAGAGAACATAAAAGCTAAACGACTTGAGGAAGTAATACTCTTTCTAATACTGTTTGGCCGCCTTCTAGATTCACACTAAAGAAGCAACTATCTGAGTCCATGAAAATTCTTTCAGTTTACTATAGTTTTGTTGCCTGCACGGTTGCTGATAAATCACCATCAAGTGGCTTAAGAGAACAAGGGGTTTATTTCCTTAGGACATTCCGGTTATAGTTCTCAGTCCAGCTTGATAGGAGAGCAGCACTAACACCAAGACCAAGGGAACTAGCCACACCATTACCACATAACAGCTGAGAGAGGAACGATCCTTATTTGCCAGACCAACATGTCTGGCCAAGTATACAGAAGGATACCAACTCTTTCAATCAGCTGTCTGTATTTTATTCCAGGTCCTAATCCCATCCACCATGGCCTGGGCCTTCCCCATCAGCTAGAAAATCTCTTATAGATTTGCTCTGGGCTTAACTCAACCACTGATTCTCTACAAATATGCCCAGAGCTCAAACCCTCAACTGTCAAGTTGAGACCTGTGCCTAACTATGACAAGTGTCTTGGTCCAATCATGGGCTTCCTTAGACTAGAAATGGTCACTCTTGCCATGAGGACCACAACACACTCTTCCATGGAAGACTTCAGTCAGTCTCCCTGGCTCCCTTCCCAAGTCTGGTTCCGTTTGCTGCCATAGAATTTCAGAACTCTGTCATAAAGGCACGTGATGGTGAGCGAGGACATAAAATTTCCACCAACTTCCTGAAGATCATCCTTATCTCCATATTTTACTCCCTCTATTAGCAGTGCCTGACTCCCTCTTCTTCAGCAACCTAGACCAGATTCATTGTGTAGAACCTTGATCTGTGTCAAGCTTTGTGCTTGCTGCCTAGAACACCAGATTCTGGGCTTGGCGGCGCAGATCCCTGTGAATCTCAGTTCCTGGCTTCCCTTCTCTCCTGCATAAGCTCTACACATATAAGTTGCTTTGACAGTTACACAGACCCAAGCTCTGTTGCTCCCTGCTAATCAGCACTTGAGGGCAACTTGTAAATCTCTGTTAAACTCATTATTATTCTTTGTGTGTGGAGATTCTTGAATTCCTATCAAGAGGGAAAAATCCCTTGAAGATGGAAGCTTTCTTTCCATTTTAGGTTCAATATTTTGCTCACATGGGAAATCCACAAACCATATTGTTTTGGTCATGGAGGGGGGCCTTGAAAAATAAAGCATGATCATTTGTTATAACTAGTCCCTGGTCACCTTTTTCATTTGAGGCTAAGAAAATGAACATCGTCATAAAATGATTATTGCTCTCTCGGTCCAGAAAGTAAATTTAATTTTTTTCTTTCTTCCTAAGTCCAAAAAACAAAACTAATTGAGTGTTCCTGAAATCTTTAGAATACTATCACTTATAATGAGAAATTATAATACTATCAGTCAAAATGCAACATCTTGTGTCATTACTATTAACTTCTTCAGGATTCATTTCCTCCTTCTATCCTCATTTGGCCAAATGCATTTCAGTAAATGCATATGGGAGCTGAACGGATGATAAGAATTATGGGTTTCAGTATTTATTCCATGCCCTCCTAATACTGCAGCTATGTTCCTTCCAGACGAGATGGCATTTTGACTGTGGGTGATATGATTAATGTCCAAATATAGCCTGGAAAGCAAGAAGGGAGGGGATATGCCTGGGCTGGGGTGGAGGGAGAGACATCCTTCACTGAGTGTCATACTTTCTAGGAAAGGAAGTACATTTGCTGATGTAAGTATGCAGTAATGAAAAAGGAATAGTTTTGAAATGTGACCCTTTTCAGGAATCCAAAGCAGGTTGTACATGCGGCTGGGGAGTCTAGGGATCCAGAGGGATTGCTGCAGCAATCCAGCTTCTATGGACTGGCTTCCATCTGTAAAATGGGATCACTCGTGGTCCTGGTGATGACTGGAAGGGCTGGAATCAGGCTTGTGGGTGCTCTGTGCAGTTGGGATACAGCGCAGGATCCCTTTCTAGGGGAGAGAAGAGGGGCCTCATCAGCTGCAACTGCCAAGTCAGAATCTTTTGATCATTTGTCTTTGCTCTTGACTGCTAAGAGCTGGAAGATTTTTTTTTTTTTTGCGCTAATTTGCAAGAAGGAGCTGTCTGTGCGCAGAGCGTCCCTGATTGAGATAAGTATATAACGACATTATTATTCAGCCAAGGGCTTTTGCTTTTTCCTAATGAGTGTCTATTCCTCTCACCAGTGAAGAGAAGGCAGAGTTGGATCATCATTCTAATTGTGCACGGCAGAAATAGTGGCAGAGCAAGACCAGGGACACGGCGTCTCGGACGGACGTGCATAAAGCTAGGACCATCCCGTGCATTGACCACTCCCGTTACACAGAAAAGGAAGCCAAGTTTCAGAGTAAGCTCTTCTTCCTCTGCGTAAAGAAAAGCCTTTCAGCTTATTAATTAAATTCACAAAGCTGGCGAGACTTGGGGGAAGTACAAACACAATGCAAACTCTGGTTATCCTGGCAGATATGCAAATTAGGAGCAGGAGACTTCCCTCCTGAGACTTGAGCTTGGGACCCTGGCTCTGTAGCATGTGAACCCCTGTCGTCACCCCAGCGTTTCTGAACACCTAGCACCCCACCTATCACTGAGCATCTTCTATGTGCAGGCCGAGAAAGCGCTCAGTCCCCAGCAACTTGGGGGAAAGAAGGAAGCTGATTTGACCTATGGTTCCAGAGGAGGGCTAGTCCATGTGGTGGGAATCACAGAGAGGAAGGTGTGGCTAGAGGCAGAAGCAGGAAGCCACTTCACTTCTCTACCACCTATAGGAAGGCAGAAGAGAGAGCAAGAACCAACTGAGAGGAAGCAGGACTGGACTACCAAACCTCGAGGCCTGCCTCTGTGACTTACCTTCCTTCAACAAGACTTCGCCTCCTCAAGGTGCCACAACCCTCTCAAACATTAACCCAGCTGAGGATTCGAGCGCACAAGTCTGTAAGGGCAGCTCACAGTCAAAACACTGAGTTTTGATGTTTTGGCCTCCCACACCTGCTACCCAGCTGCCATTCTGGTTCCTGTCACGTGTCTTCACCTGCCCCCTTATCTACCTATTCCCCATGATTTATTGCTCAACCCTCAAGTCCCAAACTCCTCCATCCTGCGTTCCTGCATGGGTGGACTCGCCTTTTCCTGCAGTGACCCCTCTTCCGTTAAAGCCCATTCCTGCCCCAGCGGGATTCCCTCACTTGCTCGCCCACTGCCTCCACACATCTTCCCGACCATAACCGACCTCTTGCTTCTGGCTACTTCCTTGTCTTTCTCTCCAGTCAGATCAACATTCCTCTTTCCATCCCATGGGTTTCCGTTTGTCTAACATTTCGCTCCACTTCGCCAGCCTGTTCTTGTCATAGGACATCCCTCAAATACCGGGCACCTCACAGTTCATGAGCTAAACTGAGGATGGTGCCCCCTCTTCAGAACGCACCAAGGTCTCTCCCACAACCTCCTTTCATGCTCCCAGACTCCAGAATTCCTCACTGCCCAGTGCTCCTTCTCCCCACCCGGACTCTCCACGTTGCCTTGGCTACGGATTCCCTGGGTCACATAGACTGGACCTTGCAGACCCTGGAGTTATCCTCGTTCATGCTATGCTGGGGATGCTGGTCACTCCAGCTCGCGGCTGACCTCTCTCACTGACAATGTGAGAGACTTTCCACCTGCTCATCTCCCCCAGGGCCTCAGGAGATGCTAAGCATTGCGGAATAGGGTCCACTGGTCTCCTGACACCCACGGGGGCTCTGACCTCAGGTGCAGTCATGGCTCCTTTTCATTTCTGACTCCTTCCCGCTGCATTCCTATGCACCGCTGACATCGGGCTTTCTAGCGCTTCTCTGGGACACTCTTTTCTTGCCAGCCTTTGCATTTGATCCTGATTCCTGCCTCCCCGTGGAGACTGGAGCTCTTCAAAAGCCCCGATTCCACTTGACTTTCTCCTGACGCTTCCTCCTCCTGATTCAAAGGGTCAAGGACTTTCCTACCTCATCTTTTCCAGTCACTCAGGATCCTTCCAGTACATCTTTGCCTTTCTTTCGATCTCTCTGTCTTTTGTTAAGTCTTCCTTGGGTTCCTTAACTGACTTCCATCAAGTTTCTGCAATGGTTCTTCCTTTACTACCACACTTCAGAGTCTTACTGTCCCTTCATTGGGTTGTGCTCTCCGCGATCCAGTTTCCTGGCCACAGTCCTCTGGTACAGGTCTGCCAGCAACTGCCTGTCCACCTCTTGGTTGCCAGATCCAGATGTCTCTGAGGTACTTGGCACCCTCCAGAATCCCTTCCCCTCTGTGTCCCTAGCTGCTGCGCGGATTCTGCCAGCTCTTCCCGTGCTTCCATTGTCCTTGTTTGTGAGATGGCTGAGCAGAGTGTCGCTGGTTCTCCGGCATGCCCTCTTCTTCCTCGTTCCCACAGAAGGCACAAGTGCCTCCAGCATCCCAGTTCTGGAAGGCTTTCCTTTATCTCTAACCTTAATCCTCTCTCTCTCTCTCTCTGAACTTCCTGCTAGCTTCTCTCATTATAACTCTTCTGTATTGTAAAATATGCATAAGTATAAAAATGGAAAGCATTTTAAGTGTACAGTTCAGGGCATTAAATGCATCCACATGGTACAACCCCACCACGATCCATCTCCAGAACTACTTTTTAAATTTTAAACTACTTATTTTAAACTGAAAAACTTCATACCACTTAACCAACACCTCTCTCCATTTCCTCCTTTTCCAATCCTGGGAAGCCATCATTCTGCTTCCTGTCTCTGAGACTCTGCATACTGCAAGAACTTCTCATATGTGGAATTACATAGAATTTTTTAAGTTGTGAGTGGTTTATTTCATAATTTTTCTAAAATATTTAATTTATTTGAGAGAGAGAGAGAGAGAGAGAGAGAGAGAGAGAGAGAGAAAGGGTGCATGTATGTATGGCACATGGGGACATGGGGGTGGGGTAGAGGTCAGAGGACAACTTTGGAAGTCAGGTCTCTCCTTCCACCATGTGGACCACTTCAGGGATTGAACTTAAACCACCAGGCTTGAGATCAAATACCTTATACATTGAGCTATCTTTACCAGCCCTTCGTTCATAACTTTGAAGTTAATAATCTGCTACTATATATCACAATTTTTCCTATTTAAATTAAGACTCCATTATACATATATACTATGCTTATGTTTACCCATTCATTTGTCAATAGACATTTATCATTATACATATTTTTAGTGACTTTCTTGGCAGGTCCCATGACTGGCACAAGCTCAACTGGAGAATACAGCAGACATGCAACAGACATGATATTTACCCTTGCAGAGCTTTTAGCCTTTGCAAACAGTGTTCTTGCAAGTGCTTCTCCCCGATGTGAATTCTTTGAGGGTACAGACCATTGCCAGCTCCTTTGGTGGCTCCCAAAACCCAAACGGAACTTCTGGCACAGAATTAGTGCCCCGTAAAGATTCATGAATGACTGAGTAAACAGACTCCATAGTACCGCAAACAGATCAGTTTCATAAAAACATGAGTAAAAATCCTTCTCGAAGTTTCATCCCCAGAGAGCGTTTGTAGTTGAAGTTACCTCCCACCACAGTGTGGAACACTCAAGTTTTTATTACTGAGAGGTTCTTGTTACTCCATAAATCTTAAGCTCCCCCAATGTAAATGGCCAGTTGAACACGCAGAACAATGACAGGGGCATTCTTTTTATCAAGAGCCCAGTATTAAGACAGATTAACTCGGAGGGAACAGCATCGGCCTGGGTATCTCCCCCATCCCTCATTCTTATTGTGATTAATGAGATGGGGCACATATCTTTTTCCTCCTCTGCCTGAAAACATATTGAGTTTATGCCTCATCCTCCGATGTTAAATATTGTCTTAGAATTACATTATCTCGTACACAGATGGATGGCTGCATGCCGCGTGTACTGCTGACAGTTCTCTCGAAGTGGAGCTAGGATTGCTGAGGAAATCATTCAGCCTCGATTACCGTTGAAAAGTACACGGAGAACTGCAGCAAACGGAGTAAGGTGGAGTAAGAGAGGGGTTAATGTGGAGATGGTGAGATGCTTCCTACCAGGGATTAAGACGGTGGGAGGTGAGGACATATTCAAGGTGAGCGCAAAAGAGCATTGAGGTCACACTGGGAAGAACCCGTCCAGGAGATGCACCTGTGGACGTGTAACCCTTTGGCTCAATGGAAAGGCTCAAGCATTTGTCGAGTTGAGTGAATCCATGTTTTTCAGACTATGTTATTGCACTTACTATTGTATTGTCAAGCTGATGTTATGGGATAGATAGGTAAAGGGGCGTTATTTTTGTTTTGTAGGTGAAGAAACTGAGAGACAAGTGGCATTATGATGAGTTGGGGGCCTGGTAACCTGGTGGTCTCTTCAGTCTAGACCAAAGACTGATCTTTATTTCCCTTTTCCTCCCTCTCTCCTCCTTTTCCATCTTTTCTCCCCCTTCTTCCTCTCCCTCCTGTCTTCTCCCTTCTTCAATTTTCCCACGTCCTCCTTCCTTCTTTTCCCTTTTTCCATCCCCTCCTCTTCCTTCTTCTCATCTTTTGTCCCCCTTCCTCTTCCTCCTTCTCATTCTTCCTCTTCCTTCTTTTCCTCTACCTCCTTCTTCGAGACAGGGTCTCACTCTGTAGTCCAGGCTGGCCTTCCTCATGATGGTCCTTCTCCCAAGCACGGGTACGCAGCCATCGTGACTGGCTCCCTTGGTCTTCACAGAATGGTTGCTGCAAGCTCTACTCCAGGCGGTGTGTGTGATGGCGAGTGAGGGTCAGAAGAAGTGGAGAAGACATGGCTCCTCCCTCAGAGCTCATGGAGACCATGGATAGGAAAATTCTAGTCAAGTAACAGAGGCTTGGGTGCTACGCGGCGGCACATTGAAAGACGTCTGGGGACTTGCTTTACTTCGGCACGTTGGAAAGGCTTTGGAAGGAGGTAACAGTTTCATTAGAGGAGATTTCTAGGGAGAATAGCGTTTTAGGAATGTGTGTGAGCACAGAAACACAAACTGTGCTATGTCTCTGGTGAATTTTAGTCAACATGGCTTCAACCCAGATGTAGGATGTAAAAAAAGGGGCAGGAGAAGAATGGAACAGTAGTAGGGGTTACAGTTATTTAATTCATTCAAAAACCCACTGCAAGTACTATCACACAGTATTTATCTTTTTGTGATTGGTTCATATCATAATGGCCTCAAGGACAAATTCCTACCAAGTGCTGCCACCTTCATGCAATATTGGCAGTCCTGTGCATTTGAGGAGATAGACTGTGCCATGTTCTTATCCCCATGAGGCAAGGGGACTCCGTAGCAAGAGGATTCTGATAATAAACAGGGCACCAACCGTTCATTCATTACAGGTTGTTAGTAGTGCTAAAAGAAACTACTCGAAGTGCCGAGACAGAGAACCATACCCAGCAAACACTCCACAGGTGATGATTCTTTAACCGAGATAAAAGTAAGCAGCAGATGTTGCCATAAAAGCAAGGAAATGTGTTCCACGTGGGGAAGGCAGTAAATGCAAAGGAACTGCAATTCAAAGAAACAGGAGCCCCTCGCGAGGTGGTCAGAGACAGAGGCAAAGACAGATATTCAAGGTTTGGGGCTATGATTTTATTCTAAGATTGATAAAAAGTCACTCAGAGGTCTTACTGTGCAGGGGCAACTGGCATGATGTGATTTCTGAATGAATTTTAAAAGAGCAAGAGTGGAAACAAGAGGTCTGCTACTGTGTTGGGTGAGGAACTAGGGTGACCTGTCCCAAGATGGTGGAACAAAGGGGGTGTTAAGGTTTGAATAGGAAATGCTCCATACAGGGTCACGTGTTAAAACCTCGATTCCCAGCTGATGATGCCATTTTGGAAGGTTCTGAAAGTTTTAGGATATGGAGCCTAATAGGACGAAATGGGAATGACATCGTATCTGTAAATAAGTCAAGAGAGCCCGAAGGGACAGTGGCCACCTTCAATTGCCCATCAGTATCTTCTTGGAACAGAGGAGAAAACCATCTTTCCAGAGGCTAACCTGGTGCTGTGGGGCCCTTGCTATCCAAGGTAGCTGTGTGGTGTCACGACATCTTTATAGACAAGCACTAGGAGGCTGAGAAGCCTCCCATTCAGACTCAACTGGGCATGTTTAGCTGGGGGAGAATAAAATCACGTCTGGTTTGGTTTAGCAACTAGCAGCAGCCCCACGTGGGCTGTGTGCCAACATTCTCCACAGGCAGAAAGGATATGGAGGGAAACTCAGCCTTATGTAGCCTATGAGGCCACAGAATTACAATAAAATCCATACGGACTGTGCCAGCGTGCAGAACGAATGAATTCTGACTGCCACAGGCTGTGCTGTGTCCTTCCAGAGCTGGGTCTCCCTGGAGATGCAGCTTTCTTCTCCAGGTGACCTACGGGGTTAGTGCTTTCCAAGGTGACTGTGGCCTGGACGGATGTCCTATCCTGGTAGGACAATGACAGCATTTTGGGGACCGCAGGGACCACAGGGATCCCCTTCTTCCTTCCATATACACAGCTTTAAATTAGCAGTCGAGTTTTGACCACCAAATCCTTTTTTCATTTGTTAGTTTATGATTCTGTCTGCTTCTCACTTTATGTGATTCTACCCAACAAGTCACAACAAATACCAATAGCTTTGACTGCAAGGGAAAATTTGGGTGGTCTCAGAGCCAGATAGTGGAAGCTTTTCAGGGGCTAATGCTTTGGACTCGTTAGAACCTGCAGGGAACTAAGTAGCGTCCTCACGAGATGCATCAGATGGTAAAAATACTTGCCGCTAAGCCTGAGGGTCTGAGTTTGATTCCCGTTCTCGTTCCTCTCTCTTTTCTCTGTCTCACAAACACACACGATTCATAAGTAAAATAAACCGTCAAAAAAGTTGAGCAGGATCTGAAGGGGTCAGAGAAGGTCAGGACCACATCCCTGGCAGGACAATGGACAATGGTCCAGCTTATGGATGAGGACACTGTTTATAGTTAGAGGCAGGGATACTGCTGAGGATGTGGAGAAACTGGAGTCCTTGATGGGAATATCAAGTGGATATTCTGAGTTTACATGCAAGAAAATGACATCTAGAGGAGACCATAGTTTCTCTGTTTACAGCTATATTATTCACAATAGTGGAAAGGTGAATGCAATCCAAATGCATGTCCACAGAGGAAAGGACAAAGCACATGTGTTACATCCACACAGTGGAATATTGCTCAGTCTACTGATTGAATTTTAAGACTTTATGTTAAATGAAGTAAGTCAATCAGAAAAGGATAATTACCATATGATTCCACTCATGTGAGGTACCTAGAGTCATCTAATGCCACACTCAGAAAGTAAAGATGTTGCCTAAGGCTGGGAAAAGGGGAACTGGAGAACTGTCATGTAAAGAATAAGAAGCTTTAGTCTTGGATGTTGGAAAAATACTGATGGCCACATAGTAAACTCACTACTTCTGAAGTGTACATTTAAAACGGTTGATATGGTGGTACATGTCATGTTTAGCAAAGTATTAGTAAAGAGCTGGGCTATAGCTCGTTTGGTAGAGTTCCTACCTCACACACACAAGTCCCAGGTTTGACCCCGAACTCTGCATAAACCAGGTGTGGTGGTGTATATCTGTAGTATCGGCAGGAGGATCAGGAATTTAAGGTTGCCCTTGGGTATCTAGTGAGTTTGCACACATTCTGTAATACCTCAGACTCTGTCTCAAAAAATGAAACAAAGTAAAAACTATCAAAACCTCATGAAAATTAAAACTAAGAGTCAGCGTGCCGTGGGAGTAGGCTGGAGTTCAGCACCACATCTATGGGCTCGGCAGCCAAGACAGCAGCTGCGGCTTTGGACGGTGTCTTAGTTTCACCTTTCTGTCACTGCAATGAATACTTGACCCAAACAATTTAGGAAAACAAGGGACTGTTCTTGCAGCTTATGATTGCAGGTTATGGTCCATTATGACAGAAGGAGAGTTCGTACGGGCTTTGGGAACTGAGGGAATTGATTATACCATAGCCACACAGAAAGAGCTGAAAGCGAGGCAAAGACCAGTTCTTACCTTCTAGCTTGCCAAAACACTGAGCCAGATTCTAGTCTGCCAAAACACTGAACCAGCTCTCTCTCTCTCTTTCTCATTCTCTCTCTCTCAGCTTCATTATTCACAAGAAGAACGGTGAACACAATCCTAATGCATGTCCACAGAGGAATGGACAAAGCAAACACACGCAATGGAATATTATTCAGTCTAAGAGGGAAGAAGAGTTCCCAGAGAATGGCTCCACCCCTTATGGGCCGGGTCTTCTCACACCATACATAATCTCCTATTAGCTGAGCAGAGGTTGGCCTCTTTATAGGTACGGCTAAAGGTTCAGTTCTCGACTGTCACCTTGACACGTAAAACAGCTGCCAGAGAAGGTTCAGTGTCAGTGGAAGGACACAGTGGTGAGCTGAGCTCAAACTTCTGAAGAAGGAAGAAGAGCTCAAATGACAGCAGGAAAGGTCAAGCTTGCTGCTCACCCTGGGCGCTACAAGCAGACCCCCAATTCAAGCTTCTATAGCCTACTGACACCTGGTGATGTGACAATACCCTGGATACCAGGGAAGCCAGAGGTAGAATTCATGGCAATTATTTCATATTCTATTGAACAGTTGAACATCCCAGTAACAACCTCATTGGTCTTTTGGGAATATGGCCGGTCTTGGATCCCAAGCATGTCTGGACTTGCAAAAACAAATATCTGACCTAGAAATGTGGACACTCAGATGTGTTTCTTTGCTATGGTACCCAAACAATCTGGCCAGAGCAGAGTGGGCTTGAGTGAAGGCTTGTTAAACATCAGACTATGAGCACATTCCTAAGCTACTCGATCAAAATCTGCCTTTTCTGACACGTTCTGTCATGTCCGTTGCCACACGTGTGACAGGCACTGACAAGCTCTACCTGGCGCTTCCCAAGCACATGCAGTCACCCCAGCTGCATCTAGGGTACATTCTTAGAGATGTTCACACTCCTTCTGGGGTGACTCTGGTGTTTGCTCTAGTGAAGAGGAGAATGGTAAGAAATAAAACATGGGTCATATGTGCAGGGACCATGAGATGGTTACCTCAATTGTCAGCTTGAGATCTCGAATCACCTGGGGGGGGGAGGACTCTGGACATACAGGTGAGGGAGTACGAGTACCTTGATTAGTTAACTGAGGTGAGGTGACTTGCCTACTGTGGTGACACCATTCCCAGAGGTAGAATCCAGGGACTGGACAAAAGGGAGAAAATGAGCCTAGCAGTTCATTCAACGCCCTCGGCTTGTTGACTGCTGATACATCGTGTCCAGTTGCTTCAAGCTCCCACACCATGCTTTCCCACCTTAAAACTGTGCACCAAAATAAAGCCTTCTTTCCTTAAGTTGCCTTCGTCAGGGCGTTTTTATTTTAATCACAGAAATTTATATATACCCCAACTGTGGACAGAGGGAGACCCAAACCTTTCACCAAAAACATTTGCTTCTGGGATAGATACATGTGTGGGTCACATATGGGAGGCTTCCCAGAATGCAGATTGCTGTGTATAAAGGACATTGATGGTTGTGAATGTTTTATAAGCAACTCGTAGTAAGTTTTAAGCAAGTCATAGTAAATCTGGGGGGGATGCGGTATTTGAAAAACCGATTCTAACTTCGACCTGTTGCATATCATTGACTTCAGGTTCATCTCTTGTGGAAGCATCTTTAACAATTCCTAGTTTCCCCTGATCCATTGAAAGAAACTCGTTTTTAAAAATGTAGCAAAGGAAGAAAGGCTGAAGGAGAACTTGAACCATGGAAAAGGTTGTTTTGAGAGTAAATTAGATTCGTGAAAGCTATTGTACTCGGACAATCGCATTCAGTCCCTCCTTTTCTTATGCTTTTCAATGAATACAGTCTCAATTCCAGAAGCAAAGAGCATTTCTACCTTCCATGTGAGTATCTCACTCTCGGTATCTCATGAGTCCTCGGAGCCTTCAGTCATGAATGAATTCTTATCCCTCTGCCAATTCATCAGGAGACATCACCTTCAATTATGCAAAAACCGAGGACATAGAAGCGGGAATCTAGATTTCTTCACGTTTCTGGCCTTTTATTCCAATGTATGTCTCTCAGAGTGCCTGTTACAACAATTTGAAAGATTTTTAGGTAAACAGTTAAAACTCTGATTCTGGGACCTTGGAGAGTCAGAAGGAACAAAGGTAGGCTGGGGATGCAGCTCAGTTAGTTATGGTGACTGCCTAACATGCATGAAGTTCTGAGTTCAATTCCCAGAATCCCGTAAAACCAAGTGTAGTGATATATGCCTGACATCCCATCCCTCAGGAGGTGGTGGCAGCAGAATCAAGGTCATCCTAAGCAATGTACTAATTGAAGGCAGCCTGAGCTAAGGGAGACCTAGTATCATCAAAACCAAAATCAAACAAGGAAGGAAGGCAGAAGCATTTGGATGAAAGCACTAGAGAGGAAGTTCTTGGAAGCAACACAGGAGGATATTTCTGTCACCTGTGGGACGAGTGTGAAACATGTCACACTACAGTCAGGATGAAGAAATAATGTAGCTTCAGTCTCTGCTTCCTATTTCAGGGTTCCTGTTGGGGTCCAAGATATAACAGAAACTTTTATATTGGATCTGGATGAGAGTGACCAATGGAAGAGTCCAGGATCCTGCCCCCTCTCCCTGACATTTCCATGACTTTCTTCTTAGGACAAAGGGAAAGTGGTCCCAGGAGATGTGCAAAGGCAGGTAGGTGAACAAAAAACCAAGGTCCGTCTCTCTCCTCCCACCCAGCCAGTGGCAGTCAGCCTGCGGCTCTGTTGCTTAATTCCTTCTGCTCTAGCAATGATGAAATGTCTTCAGTAATTGACATTCTTAAAACCCCGTAAGAGTCCCTGGTGACAGGTGGCTGCTATGTGAAAGCATAAAAAATATCAGTTGAGGGAATCAATCAATGAATAAATCAATATTTATTTAGCATCCACAATATGCTTCACACTACAGCAGCTGCAATAGCGTGTGAAAATTAAGGATCAAACAGGTCCCAACCAGAAGCAGGGCTGTTCCTGTGATATTTAGATGTTTAGGAATTGGCCTTAAATTTAAATTTCTCCTACTCCTCCGCTACTTAGGAGAATTGCCTGATTTCCTTGAGCCTTAGTTTATTCCCTAGAAATGAAAGTTAATAATAGTTATTTCACAGGGTTTTTACAAAATATTCAATATGGACACTATTTGTAACATGTTTTGCTCACAGTGAAAATTCAGTAGCTGGTAATAAAGAACATTTTCTTCTAGGAAACCAGAAATATCTACACAGGCCATTTGTACCCAAAGACAGCTGAGAATGATGACAGACTAAGGAAACCAAGAATGTGTGAGAGCCCCTGCCAGGCTCCATTTTCCCTGGGTGGGAGCCCAGAGTGTTATTTGGTGGTCTAGAGATTTGAAGAGCTTATCAGGGCATAGGCTAGGTTATCATATTCTAGGAAGCCTTCATGAGAGAGGTGACTCACAAAATGGGGGTCCAGGAACCCCAGCTCTGTCTGTCTAGCTGTACCTGCGCCATGGGAGTCAGATCCACGGACAGGTGGACCTTGAGTCCTCTGATGCTCAGCTTGTCCCTTATGAGCTCTTCACACGGAGGCTCAATGCCCTGGCCTGGGCATGCGTGCTCGGCTTCTTCTTCTTGCTCGGTTTACACTGGCTCTTTCCAGTCTATCCTATGTACTTTTAAAAATTACATTATTAAGACAAAAATATATATAACTAGTGTCAGACACTGGAAAAGTTCAGTTGTTAATATACAGCATTTGTAATGTCACAAACCATGACCACATCCAAAAAGGGAACTGTTTCTAGTCTTGCCAACTATCCTACCCACCACAGACGTCTGCTCATTCCTTAGTAGTGAGTCCTCTCCTACTCCTCAGATCAACATGGCTTAGTTTGGTGTCACTGTAGACCAGTCTGTGTTTTCTGGAATTAGATATAAACAGAAGCACATGCTACATGTCCTCTTTCTCTTAGTGTTGTGATTTTGAGATCCATCCACGGTGCTGGATATTCAGTAAAATACATCTTTCTATGGTTGGATGATTCTCCACAGTCCAGACAAACTACAACTTCTTTGTCAATCTCCTGGGCAGTTGGGTCATTTCTACTTTTAGGCTCTTGTGAATAAAGCTGCTAGAAATTTTGACACACACGTTCCCATGTGGACACATGTCTTTGCTCTCTCAGGTGAATGCCTATGACTAGAATGGCCGGATAGTACCATGGGCTAGTGACAATATGATGGCTTTAAAAGCAGCATCTAAACTGTTTACCAAAATTGGTAATATTGTTTTATATTTTAAGCAGAAGTATATGAAAGTTTTGGTTGTTTCTGTCAATACTTGATATGGCCCAGTTTCATAATTTATGTCATTCTAATTTTCTAGATAACGAGTAATATGTATTGAGCTTAATGGCTTTTATATATCTTCTTTTATTCAGTGCCTAGGAAAATCTCTTGCCTATTGCTTAATTTAGTTGGTACAGGAAATTTGTCATATAGCCTAAATATTTTCTCTCCTTTTGTGGCTTTTTTATTTTTAGGATTATTTCTTTTTCTTTTTTTTTGAAACAGGATTTCGGTGGCCCAGGTTGATCTCAAATTCATTATGTAGCTTTATCTTCTTAAATGACCTTTACCTTCTTACTTTCACCTCCCAAATGCTGGGATTACAGGCATGTGACATCATGCCTAGTTTTATGCAGTGCTGGGGACGGAACCTAGAGGTTTATGTATGATAGGCAAGTACATGCAACTGCCAGCTCAGCTCTGCCCCTAGCTCATGTTTTTCTTTATTTCTATTTTAAATGGAATGCTCTAAGGAGGAAGGTTTCTTTTTAAAGTTTTGATAAATGCTTCCTGATCAATAATTTGCATTATAGTTTATGATCATTTTATTACCAAGAAATCTTTGCTTACACAAGTTTTCAAGGTTTTTCCTTTAGAAATTTTCTTATTGGAATTTCATAGCTTTGCATTTTATGTTTAGGATTATGAATCATTACCAGTTGATTTTCTGGGCATCCTGGTATATGTCTATGACTCTGAGGCCATGTCATCTACCAATTCCTAAGTTCTTCCTTCAGTCCAGATCTTCCCCCTAAACTGCAAACTCCTGTCCTTTTGCATATCCACTGGCATGTTTATACTCTCCTGAAAACTCAGCATTAACAATGCTAACTTTATACTTTCTTCTATATCTGAGCTTTTTTAAAATCTTGCTTGCTTGCTTGCAACTCTGTTGCAGTTACCCTCTATTGTTACTAGTAAGAACATGATAAAGCAGCTTAAGAGAACAAGGGGTTTTATTCCCTCTCATGGTAGTTCAGTTACAGTTCTTCGTATAGCTTGGCAGGAGAGCCCACACCAACACCAAGGAGAGGGAACTGGCGACACCCTATCTACATAATAGCAGAAAGAGGCACAGTTCTCACTTGCCAGACCAGCATGTCTGGCCAAGTATAAGAAAGTTGCCAACTTTCTCAACAAGTTCCCTCCGTCTTATTCACCTGCCCAGGAACTAACCTTGCTCACCATGGGCTGGGCCTTCCTCACCAACCAGAGGAGCACCTTCAAGTTCACTCTGGGTTTAACTACTAATTGTTTACAAATGTGCCCAGAATCCAAACCCTCAACAGTCCAGTTGACATACCTGTATCTAACTGTATTGGTTACTCTTTACTATTGCTGTGAGAGAGCACCCAAAGTCAAACAACTTATGGGGGAAAGGAGATTTATTCAACTTACAGTTCCAGAGTGGAGATAGACACAGTCTTTCATGGTGGAGATGGCATGGCTGGCTGGCTGAGGCTGGCAGGCAGGCTAAGGCACCGCAGACCTCCACATGACTTGAGCATTCCTAGAGCATCTCTCTGCTTCCTATATATATTCTGAGGTCCCTTTTATATGGTCCATTACTGGGAGGTTCCTATGAGATGCATGGAGGTTCCCATAGGATCTAGGGCAGGTATAATCCCTTCAGGTGGTCTCAGTTAATCTTTCCAGGTGTAGCCTCAACTGATCTTAGTTAATAACAGGCTCCATGTAACCAAGTCATCAAACAACAAGGACAGAAAAGACCTTCTTGGGTTGGGGAGATAGTCGAGGGGGTAAAAGCACTTGCTGTGTAAGTGTGAGAACTTGAATTTGAATTCTCAGATCCCATGTAAATAAGGTGATCAGATATGCAGCGTGAATGCCTGTATTCCTGGCATTCCTGTGGGATGATAGGTGGTGGAGACAGGAAAATGCTAACTGGCATTCACAGTGAAAAACAACACAGAACGGAAAGAAACCTTGCTCAAACAAGGTAGAAGTCAGAGACTGATACCCAAGTTGGACTTTGACCCTTACACACCATGGGATATATGAACTCACATTTACATACACGAATGTATATATACACACATTATAACTTACATATTACACACCACACACACACACACACACACACACACACACACACACACACACACATACAAACTTGCTTCTCTTGCTCACCTGTGTCCCATCCATCACTAATCCTGCTCACTGTACTTCATCATTGTTTATCTTGACTGGCAACTTAACCAAACTTGGGATTAACTAACAGATTAGCTACCAGACCACCTGAAAAGATGATCTGAATTAAGATATTTGCAACACCCCACTTACAGTACCAGATCCTCTTAGTCTTACAGCAACATTCCATTTCTCGGTACTGATTTCTGTGGCCGTTACTCTTTCTATTACTGTGAGACAACACTACTCATACACAAGTTAAGGGGAGAAAAGCGAGGCTTATTTTGATTTAAAGTTCCAGAGGGAAGATACAGTCTGTTGGGGTGGAAAAGGCATGATAATTGGGGGCAGTTTCGATCATGTCCATCACGGATGCAGAGAGACCAAGTGGGAAACTGCAAGGACAGACTACTACTGAAACAGGCTGTGACTCCCCAACCTTAAGTCCCGCCCCTTACGCTGTACATTCGTCTGTAAGTTCTACCTCCTAAAGATGACACAGCCTTTTCAAACATTAATAGTTAAGGTTGAAAACATACGAACCTGTGAGGGACAAGTCATTAGAATCATGACAACTTTCCCAATCTCCCTTCTCTTTATCAACACCATCATTACCTTTCCTTGGGTTTCTGCAAAGATCTGAAATCGCCACATCTACAATACCACATCGAACCCCTGAAAGGTCTCATCCCTAAAATCTGCATCAACTTTGCTTGGCTCTAAAGATAAAGATTCTGATTCTAAACGTTTGTCCTGTGTTTGTCTTTGACTCTAGCCTTCTCTTCAAACAGTATTCTCTGCCCAAATACATGCTTTCCTCTATGATATCCCACCTCTTGCTGTGTTTTTAGATGCCCCCTCCCTCTTTTCCAACATTTGTCTTCTTGACATTTGTTCCTCAAGGTCCTTCAGACTCCAGTATAAATGTTACTTCTTTGGGGAAGGTCACCCTGACTCTCTGGCCTGTGTTGGGCCCCTGTAATCGAGCACGTGGAAGTCTGTCCTCCCCAGTTATGTATCACCTACAGTTATTGAATAATAATGACACTTAGAATTATACTGTAATGTTCATTTCTCTCTCTGGAATGCAAATCTCATAACAATGACCGTCTCTGCTTGTTCCCAACTCTCTTTCCACCATCTGGCACATTTCTCTGCACACGTGGAGGATATTTGCTTTAATAAGTGCTTAGTAAGTGAACATATGAATGAGTAGATGAAGACAGAACAAAGCGACCCTGGGTGAGTTGGGAAAAAGGAGAGGAGGGCAGGCCATAGGGTAAGATCTTCTAAGACAGGGAAGTCGACATGGAATCCTGAGATGGTGGAGAATGTATTTGTTGAGTTTTCTTTTTGAATGTGAGAATCAATAAATAATTTTCTTTCTCCAATCAAGGAAGCAGACCATTAATTATAGCAAGACTGGTGGGACTTAGCATTAGCCTCCGCAGAATCAACCTGCTTGAAACCAGTGTTCCAGGCATTTCAAAACAGCTTCAGCACAAAAGATGCAGATGTGACTGTGGATTCTCTGACCATAGCTGCTCCCTGTTAGACAGCAATTAAGTAAAGGCATCAAAAGGCCCAGGCGAGAGAGGACAGTTCCAGCAGAGGAAAGTATTTCCAGAAACCACCTAGAAAAGGGTTGTTTCCATTTCTACTTGGGAGTCTCTGAAGTCCTCCACATGTAGCTGTGGAAGGTCGCTTTTGGCCGGGTCATTGGGAGTGGGGAGGATCAGAGTCTCTGGTTATCAATGATTTGAGTTGGGAGGGCTCAGGAAGACAGAGAGAGAGAGAGAAGAAATATCTGGCTATGCACAGAACAAAACACTTGCCGACTTGGTCATGTCCATATCATCTCAGTTTAGCCAATAATACATTCATTATGCATGCATCCCTCCTCTTAGTGGCTTGTTATTCAATTTTGTCCATGAATAGAATGAAGCAACCTCTCTACTAAAGGCACAGCTGGGGGTGGTTGACGTGCCCATCAGATGTGACTTCTGGCCCCCATCCATGTATGTCCTGGGGATGTGGGACTGGGCATGGAACATCTCTGCTGCTCACACAGAAAGTTTCCCATAGATCAATTCTCTGTTTCCCCTAAATGTGTGATGTACCGTTCTTCCTCCTGGGCCCTTGTTGTAGCAGCTACATAAAGGTGGTCCACTGGATATGTGGAGATGCTTCTTTGTCACTGGAACTGACCCCTGCCCAGTGAACATGTCACCTGATGGGGCCACTGTGGACTGTTCTGTTGGGATGAGAAACCCATGTCACATTGCTTTTAGGGACGTTCTGTAGAATTCAGGAGTCTCGGGCTCTGGAGTGAGGCCTTGTGGGCTCAAATTCCAGCTCAGTTCATTGCTAGCTGTGGGGATAATACTATGCAGCCTCACGGGGCTGTTCTGAAGCCCGAGTAGGTTGGAAAAGAGGCAAAGGCACTGGGAACAGAGTCCAGCATAAAGCGGCTCCACGCAGTGATGGCTGTTATGACTTAGGAGAAGAAAGCTGCTTAGCAAAAATCAGCCTTATTTCCACCTCTGGCCAGGGACCCCACTGCTTTAGGCTTGCCTGAAAAAAGTGAATTTAGAGCTGCTGTTCATTTGTAGGGTCAAGTCACAAGTAAGCATGATGCAGGTCTGCGAGTGTGTGTGTGTGTGTGTGTGTTTGTGTGCCAGTGGAAGTGTGTTGGAGGCCACAGGCAAACTTCAGGAACTGTCTTCTTTATCTGGGACAGTGTGAGATTAGGCTAATGAGGGGATCCATGTGTCTCTGTTTCCCCAGCAGTGACATTACAAGTGTGCAATGCCACGCCTGGGTGTTTATTTATGTGAGTACCAGGGACCAAACTCAGGTCTTCATGCTTGCCCAGCAGGTACTTTTTACCAACAGAGCCATCCCCCCCAGCTCCCAGCATGGCACAACTTAAAGGTTTTCTCAAATGCTTATTGGATACCTTTTTTTTTTTTTTTTAATATGGAGAACTCTTTTGGATTTGGGGAACACTGAGATGAAAGTACAAAGTGGGCCTCAATGAGACGAGAGGGCGAAATGGATAGAGAGATACACGAGGCTGGTGAGCTTCTACAAGCCGGGGGCTTCAAGAATCCGAATAAAAGGAACCTTGGGAGACACAGGCTGTGTGAGTGGATTTTCCCGAGAAGGGGGCTGAGCTTACATCACTGAGGATGTGCCCCTCGGGGCTGTGGGATCTGCGCGAGACAACTGGTTATTTTATTGCTCGTGTGTATGTAATGGATCATGATATCTTGAGCGTATAATTAAAATAGACCAAATAGATTCCACCAGCTTTTACTGAGACACTGTGTTAAGAGCTTTCACATGTATTAAATCACTTAACCAATTCTCGATGAGGGCGTCCAGATTTCTTCAGGAGCCGGGATGCCAGCGAGAATAATTTTTTGATGGATGGAGTCCATTACCAGTTTTAGGCCATGCGCCCAGGTGATTGAGAAAGCATAAATCAGCCAATTGTCCTGGTGTTGCTGCTCGTTCCCGTTTTAAAACCTCCTGCTCTTAATGGAGATATTATCTGACTCTCTTGATGATAAAAGAATTAGCTCATCAAATCACCACATGATCCTCTGGATTGTAGCTTTGCTTTCACACCAATTCCAGAGCAGTGTTGAAGCGAGAGGGCTGACTGGAACCTTTTGCTTTGCTGTGAATGCTTTGTTATGCTTCTGGAGATTCCTAGCTGTGTGATCTGTACTTAAGCCTGGATTTCGTGTGCATGTGTGTGCATGATGTATGGAGGGGAAAGGAAACATGTCTTTCTTCCCCTTAGACTTCTCCTTCACCTGCCTTTATTTCACTGGGAGTTCACCAACTCAAACTCCATTAGGTTCTCTGCCATGTGAGCTCTTCGAAGAGCTCCCTTCACCCAAGCCTTCCCTAGAGAGATGGACACTAAGGCAGGGTTCCCCAGTTCCCCTCCGTGGAGTCTGGCAGAAAGGGCTGAGTTAGCATACTAATGAGATTGTGTCTCAGGCACTAGCCTGGACCCATTTTAAGTAATGCATCTGCATTTTAAGTCTTGCTTGAGACAACGGGCAACTTATCCTCTTGTCCGATTGATTCATTTTACAGTGACCCTGACACAATTGACTCTGTATGAAAAACGTCTCTGGCAATTAGGGGAACAAAGGGGAGAAGCTGGTGGCGGGCCCCAGGGATGACACACAAAGCGAGATGATGTGGATGCTGGGGCCGGAATTCAATTTCTTTTTCAATCAGACATTTTGGGGGGAATGGCAAGGGAAAACAAGAAAGGCCTTCCCTCCCTGACAGCTGTTTCCCTGGAGGAAGGAAAGAGAGTCTTAGAAATGGTCTTTGTGAAATGCTTCCTCAGCCTCCTCCCTGGATGCTTATAGTGCCGGATTTAGGGGTGATTGGGGTTCCAGGGTAGAAATACAAGATAGTAAAACAGAAAGCCCGGCCTGAGAAACCTCAATGGGTAAAAGTTTCGCCGTAGCTTCCTGGCCCCTTCCATGGTAAGATCAAATCTGAAGGATAGGGCCCTGAAATCAGAAAAAGAGAACAAAAAAAATCTCACAGGGTGACAGACTGCCTTGGGAGAAGAAGGCTTGTTCTATGTGACTTACCTGGGATCAGCTGGATAATGATGCAACAGGATAAGGAAATGATAAATCTTGAGTGCTGACGCACAGTATTCTGGGTGTCTGCTCACACTGAGGTAATTCTGTCCCATGGGAAGGTTGCACTATTTAAAGCAGCCACATGCTTTGCACTAGATATACATTTGTTCCACCCTTAGCATGATCCTGCAAGGTTCATGGATGAGACACCAGAGAGAGGCTTAGAGATATTGAGTACCCGCTCAGAAGCATTCAGTTACTTCCAGAAGTTTCAAAGCCTGGGAACTACTATAAAGTTCTTCCAAGAGGCCAAAGCTGAGCTAAAAAGGCCAATCTGGTCTGCACATGATAAGTATCCTTCTGGCTGGGTCAGGCAAGTCAAACCTTAGCTGAGCTTGGGAAGAGTTTCTTCCTTGGTCTTGGAGCTGGGAAGAGAAGCTGAATTCAATTCCTTTCTTTCATGCTTCAAAGCTTCCAGAACTGAAATATTTTTTCAAGTTCTATAAGCCTTGAACTCATACACAGTCAGATGGGGATATGATATTGGAGAAACAGCCACAAATCCAGGACCCAAGGGTCATGGACATATGGTACAGTGGTTCATATTCCCATCTGAACTCTGGCTTTGCCAATCACTGAATTTCCTAGCTTGTTTTCTATATACAATGAGTGTGCTGCTACCAGCTGTCCAAACCCCAGAGACCATCCCTAAATTGGAGGAGGTGGCAGAGACTTAAGAAAACTAGCAAGCAAATAAAGATTTCAGGAGAAAGCAACAGTCTAGGTCTCTGGAGAGGATGACCCAGTGGGCACTAAGAGAGTCCCCAAGGAGATGGCAAAACTCTAAAAGGAAAACTGGAAAACCCAAGACAAGGCTCTCAGGTCTGCAGTAACTATCCCATGGAATACTGATTATAATTTCATGCAGTCATGCAGGAATTTCAGTCCTGGGAGAGCAAAACAAAATAATGGGGGAAATATTTAAGAAACAGTTGGAGAGAAGGTAATTGGAATTCAGTTTAGCTTGTCTGAAAAAAAAAACCACTCAACAGGAGTTACTGTGGTTAAGTGGTGATGTAAAGACTAGTAAACTAGGAGTGGGAGCAAGAGGAGGAATATCAAGTAAGAGTCTCAACGGGTGAGATGGAAATGCACAGGAAATAACCCAGAAAAGCTAGGATACTGAAATGAGCCCAGCAAGGGCAATCAGAGGATATTCAACAATCCTAAGGATCTTATTTCCAAAGGTAATGGAGTCCTGAACTTGCTTGTTGATGTGGGATGGTCAGGAATACCAACAGCAGTGATGTGGGTGAGAATAGTCATGGTATCCAGGATCGCGAATGGGGTGGACTGTCCGTGAGGCGGGAGGAAGCGCGGGCTTACAGAGGCTAGCGATGGGTTTTGGCCAAGAGTTTTCATGGTGCTTGTTTTTTCCTTCCTTAAAACCATGCCACTAGTTTTCAAAGAGCTACCAGTGCAATTAACTTAGAATTTTGTTCACTTAATAAGCGTTTTCTGAACACATCCTGTGCGTCAAGTGCTGCGCTAGGCACTAGAGGGGTGAAGATAAATAATAATGTCCATCGTTTTCTGGGGGAGCCTAATTGGCGAAGATGAATGTGGCCCAGTGCTGTGAGAAAGCTAATATGGAGACAGGGAGCGGTCAGGAAATGTTCACGCAGGGGAGAAAGTGATCAGCCCTGCAGGGAATGAACCTGAGGTCTTCAGAGAAGCTTTGAGCAAGAGGAGCCGAGTGGCGTCTTCTTGAAGCGGGAGAAGGTTGTTCTTGGTGACCAGATAAGTCTGGAGCTCTTACCTCACTTGGGCAGCAATGAGCAGCTTGATCCAAAGAGATGGACTGAGTCCAGCTGCAGGGAGGCGCAGTCAGACCAGAGCTTTAGGCTCTGTGTGGACAAGGAATTCAGATTCCATTCAGGGCTGGACAGGCATCCACTGACTGGTCTGCAGCAGAATCGTAGCCCACGCTGTTCACCTGCCTGTTCCCTCACTGAGGTCTCGAGTCAGTCCTTTGGGAACTTCCTACAGCCCATGGCAGGGAAAGTCAGCGAGGCTGTTCTCAAGGACTTCAGTGGATGTTGTTTAGAATTAATAGTTCGCTGTGGTTTCTTCCTTGGGCTCCTTTTAGGGAACTGTAAAGTTAGATCAAAAGTGGGGCCCAATGGGGTGAGGAGATAGCTCAGTCAGTGAAACACTCATCACACAAGTAGGGGGATCTGCACTGGATCCTCAGCACCTATGTAAAAAGCTGGGCATAGGGATGCATACTTAAAACCCCAAGACTGGGGGAAGGCAGAGACAGTCAGATCTCCAGGGCTCAATAGCCAGACAATGTAGCCCAATCAAAAATATATCCAAGATGGAGGACTCCTAAGAAACGACACCTAACACTGATCTCTGGCCTCTGTGTGCATAGACACACACACACACACACTCACACACTCATATGCATATACACGTGGGACCATGCATATATGGAGCAGTACGATTCATAGTTTTTCCCGAGTCCCCACTGTGTGACCTTCCCTATGTATCCTCCCCATCTGCCCCGTCCCAACACCTCCCTCTTACCACTACCACACTAACCCACTGGCACAGGCGAGACTCTCAGTAATTTGAAAGCGGCAGCAACACTCATTCACTGAGCTTAGTGATATCAAATTCTCTCAGGGATAAACACTGCACCAAATCTGAGCGCAGACTTTGTGAAGCTTTTTACATGTGAAATCCCAAGGTGGCTACAGCTTTTAACTAAGGCTCTGAACCATAAGAGAACACATTTCCTCAAAACCAAGGAGTTTAGCGAGGCTGCGTGTGTAGTGCTATAAACAAAACAGAGGGGGGAATGGAACGTGCAGAAACGGGCTAAGTAATAAGAAACGCGGAGGAGGCTTGCTTTGAGACTTGGAACGAGCACCAAGTCGAGACGAGTTACCAAGCAGCAGCATTTTATCAAACCCTGGAACCAGCAGACATTTTCTGCTTCAAATAAAGCAGCTTGTGATTCCATCATTGGTTCTGTGTCCTAGCCACAGACAGGCATGGGCTTCTGAAAGGTGAGGCACGGGGTGGAGTGTCAGAAGACAGGAGAGCAAGGACCAAGTTCTTCCGGATAGACAGACCATGGCCCTCATAATGCTTGCTAGGCCCTGTTGCCTCTGGCCCCATCTTCCCACTCCCTGAAATAACACTCGGCAGGGGTACAGGGCCTTTGAATTTAACCCAATCTATTTACATCATAGCCATGTAAAGCTGGGTATTTCTTATGAACCAGGTGCTGGCTAGTGATAATTTATACTTCATTATCAGTTAGTGTTGGAAGTGACTGGGATCACAAGCTATCATATTGGGCCAACTGGATTCAAATTCAGTCTTCTCACCTGCTGTGTAGCTCTGAGCAGGTCACTTGACTTTTCTGAGTCTCAGTAGTCTTAGGGCAAGCGGCTTAGAAAAAGGCTGGGCACTGGACAAGAGGAAGCAGTAGATCCTCCTCTTCCTCTGCTTATCTCCTCGTCCCCTGCGTGTCCCGGACCAGTTGTCCCCCTCTTCACAGCCAGCTTTCTGTCCATCTTGCAGGGCTGCCAGCACTCTCTAGGCACCTTTGGGTAACAGACATCACAGCCTCTTCCCTCACTTCATCATAATGTCCACTGATGTCCAGCTCCAAATCTGTGGGGAGCCCCTTGAAACCGGAAGAGCCACCAGAGTCTCAGAGCAGGGTACTTGGGACCAGGGAAGATTCATAGACCTGTATTGTCAGAATGTATAGCTGAGCGAATGAGAGAACTGCATGGCCCTGGTGGGCTGTCACCTAAACCCCCTTATCTATTCTAATCTCTTCCTCCCTGCAGGGGAAATGTTGAGCTTCAGCAAACACTCCTCAGATGAGCCCTGATTGTTTCTATCCGTTCTGACTTCTCTTTGTATACAACGTATATTTATCATTATGGGATTTGCCAGGATGCCATTCCGACAAGTCGGGGGGTTACAGCTATTCACGATGCTCTCATCCTCCTGGTTTCAATCCATCAAACATCCAGGGCAGAGTAGGAAAACAGCAGCAGCCAGCTCAAAAGAAGCTCATGCTACAAGCCTTGGGCTGTCAGAACTGGCAGAAGCTGATGGTCTCTTCTTTATTTATTTATTTATTTATTTATTTATTTATTTATTTTGATGCCCATCGATGAACCTTAAGGCGAGTGAAAGTTCTACCTGCCAGGAAAGTAGTTGTCCTTTGTGCTTTAGTAGCGGCCTTCACAGCTGAGGTGCACTTTGACAGCTGCTTACTGAACCCCAGGGAGGATTACATATCTATCCAGGGGTGTGAAGAGAGGGCTAGAACAAAAGGATTTTCATCTTCCTGTTGAATGCAGGCTTGTGTGATCTTAGACCGAACTGTAATTTTTAGGAATTTAGAAATGTGTTATACCCTAGAACTACTTTTCGATGGATCTGTGACCTACCATAAAACACCCTGTATGCCATGCATGCCAAAGGATTCCATGGGCAATAAAGGGTGTACAAGCTGGGGTCTCTGCCCTCAAGGCTTGTAGCCCAGCATTAGATGTACCCCTTTCATTAGAGCTTTTCCTGATAGATATAAACAGCTCTGAGTTTCCTCAGAGCTGGGCACAGTGCCAGGGTTTGACTGCCAGGCCTTCTGGGGGCAGAACAAGCAAAAACAAAATGAACCCAGAAGACTCTGTGTTCCCCTGAGTTGTCCATGAAGACCGAAAGAATCAGGGAGCTTCCCTGAGTTCACGTGTGAAATAAAGAGAATAAGATGCGTGGTGCAGATTAGCATGAAGGCGAGGCGGGGTGGGTGATTTTGAGATTGTACATGTAGGTAGTCATCGTGAATATTAGTTGGTTGCTATCTGTCTCTTGAGAGCCAAAAGGGGCGAGTTATGGGTCTTCTGTGTTATTTGGATCCATATGATATCCAGTATGAAGAGGATATATGTATATATGCATGTATAGATTGACAGATGAATGTATGAATATATGGATTGGTGAATGTGGATAGATGAGTGGATAGATAAGATAAGATAGATAGATAGATAGATAGATAGATAGATAGATAGATAGATAGATAGATGTATAAATTGATATATGGGTCAAGTAATGGATACTTAGAGTATCCATTACTTGAGCGAGTGTGTGTGTACGTGTGTGTTTGGATAATGGTGATGATTGATAGTGCTAATATACCATCCCAAGATAAATAGAATTAGAATGGCTCAGGATGAGACCCAGTTATATGAATTTTGAAAAAGAAATAGCGGTGCTTTCTGTCAACCGAAGTTTTAGCCCCACCATGTAAACGATGAAGGTTCAGTTCTTGTAGACAGAACCGGTGTGTTTGGAGTTACTCCCTGAAGTGGTGAGGCATGCCGTACATCCAGGCACAGCGAGATGCGAAGGTGCTTTGGAGTCTACTGCAGAGAGCACAGTCACTCCAAGAATGATGGGAATGAAACCTCCTCTGGACTCTGCTCAAGCTACTGTCCCACAATGCCTAGAGGAAGAGCAGCTCTGGACCCCTTAAATAGATGGTCAGCTGGAGATGGGGGGATGGTTTAGCACATGCTTCACATATTACCTGGTTTAATCCACATGACGCATGATGATTTCCATCTTACAGCTAAGGCCAGGGCAACTCACGGGTCCACCTAAAGTCTACACTGTGTATGGACAGCTGCTAGCCCCACCTTAGTGTTCAGAGAACTCTGAGCTCATGACTGTTTCTAAGCCAGGGCATCCAGGAAATATACCCCTGACAAGCCTGGGTGTGAGTTTTAAGGCTTTTAAAAATTATCTTTAAAGCCTTTGAATGGCTCTCTCTTTTTAGTGTAAATCACCCAGACATTAAAGCCCTTATTGTATATTTATTAGTGTGCTATTCAGACCAAGGGGAAAAAGAAAGACGCTAACACTGTGAATGACTTTGAAAGGAAGAAAAAGCTGGGCCTGAAATTAAATCATCCTGACACTGCCACTCGAGGGCATCAATTTCAATAAATGATCACCTTTTTTTTTTTTAAATTTGTATTCCCGATCCCGTTTATCATGCGGGCAGGCATCGAGGAGAACTTTGGTGGGATGCTGAATGCTACAGGCCCTGATTCCCCTGCATCCAGTCAGACTTGCCGGTGTCCTGGGAAGCCTGAAGTTAAACCCAGCACGGCTCTGGAAAAGCAAGTCTCTTTTCAGAAGCAAATGCCTCGTGGCATCTTTCTATTTGAGCACTACCTTGAGACCAGCCCTCACTCTGCCTGCTAAAATGATCCTGTTAATAATATCAGGGACAGCCAGGGTTCTATGTGCAAGGGCTGAAGGTCCCTATGACTTGTCAGTTGGGAGGAGGTATCCTTATAACAGTCTGAGAGGGTCCAATAATCCAAGGGTGGAGAAAAACCTCTGCGTACTGACCCAGAACTGAACTGTACAGTGGCTGGTGGTATCGAAGTGATATTGGAAAATCGCAGAGCAAGCACGTGTTCTGCACTAGGTGAGACACCAAGGCAGGAAAGGCCACTGTGTATGCTTGTGGAGGCCTTAGGGTAACTTCCGGAATCATCCTGGATCAGTCAACCTCTTTTGGCTTTATGGTTTCCCAGGCTTTGTCTTCTGGGAACAGCAGCGTAAGTCGCCCTCATTTCGACTCATCATTTTTTCTTTTATGTGGAATCTAGGATCCGAACTCACTTCTGGGATCCGAACTTCTGCTTTTGAGGCCGAGGCTTTATCCCTGAACCATCTTTTCAGCTTGTGGTTGTTTATAACCAGGTTGCAAATCAGTAGAGGAATCAAGACAGACACGGTATTTTCTGAGGCTCACAGACAAATCTCTTGGGATTGCATTATTCAGCGTGTCTCCTGTTAGCAGAGCTAACTGGTCTCAAAGCAGAGATCTTAAGAGTGGCATGTGTGTAGGTGGCTTGAATCTGGTCCTTCTTTGCTCAAGGAAGATGGCCACAGGGTCGCCGCTGAAGATAGTGGATTTGAGGTTTTCCTGTTGTAGCTCTTCAGCTAGAAAATGATAGAAGAGAATGTGGCAGGGGCTCCCAGTAGCACTGTGGTCACAAGCCTTGTCTTGTTCACAAGCATGTAGCACAAATGGAGCCTCATCCCATTACATCTTGTCTCTAGGCATCAGCTTTCCTACCGGGAAACTATTGGAGATGATACTGAACTCCAACATCTTCTGGTTCTAGAGCTAAAGTCTCATCGACAGGTGGAGGCACTGGACAGAGGAGAATCTCCATTTCTCTCTCACGCTCTAGAATGCACATGCTGGCACTGCGAAATGCCCCTGACAGCTTTGCTGGGCTCCAGCCTGAATATCAACACCTCCTTTAGATTTACATCTTTTGAGTATTAGTCATTTAAGTGATTGGCAACTCCTATCCCCACAGGGACCAATTCTTTCCTCCACACACTGTGGAGTTCTGGTCACACATAATAAAGTCCCCAGATAACCGAGACTGCAGGAGGAAGCTGTGAGCTTGGAGAGGCAGAGAGACTTGGGATGGATGCGTGAGAAGCAGCCCTGGAGATTCTCTGCTCCAGCTTCAAAACACACTCAGCCCCTAAGCTTGCGTTCCCACACCCAGGAGGGCACCAGCTGCACACAGCTGACTGTTGTGGGATCGATCTTTCTAAAACACACCAGCAGGACAGCTCGCTAGAAAGAAGCAGTAGCTGTGTTGACTGTGCCCCCCATCTTAACTCAGAGTCTCCGTGGCCGCCTCGCTTCCGTTTGACTGGTTAATAATGGACTGGATATTCCTTGAAAGCCAAGGCCGTGTCTCTTCTGGCTGTATCATCTTTGGCGCTGCTTTTACAAGCAAGGTTCTCTCCTCTTTGGTGTAAAATGACTGTTTACATGGAAACAGAAGTAGCATTTCCTTCCTATCTCCTAAGTTGGGCATCATGGGAGCCCCCTTCCCTTTTCTTTTGCCATGACAAAACTCGTCGTATTAAATAGGTATTACCATATTCATTCATGTGGCCACTTGGGGCCAGGTTTGAGGTCCTATGCCTGCCGGTGGCCAGCTAGACCTGGGCTGGTTGACCGTCCAGGGCCTCTCTTACTTCTGTGGTCATTCTGGCTAGACAGTGAGCAGACTGGGCACTCGTCTCTGTGCCATCCTAAGAGCCGTGCTGAAGCCCAGGCGACCTTGGCAGAAGCGGATGCTCACGCTCTGTGATTCATTATACTTCATTCGCTCTGCTGCCTTCCAGGCGACCAGGAAGCAAGCAGCTGCCGAGAGTCCCCAATCGCCGTTGCCAAGTTTCCAAGTGCTCTAGGCAGAGTCGCCGCTCCCAGAGCTACCACCGTGTGTGTGCGTACACCGCACAGGAGCTCGTGGGGGGATCTGGTGGCCGCTGGCTTGTCGTTTCTCAGCCCACTTCTCGGAGTCAGGCTCTTCTCAACCGACTTCATCATTGCAACTTCCTCCCTTGTGGCTAAAAGCGCCGAATACTGTTTTCCAGTGACTGCGCCCCACACCACCATCTCCGAGTATAAGAGGAAGCCCCCCACTTCATCATCAACATTGCTGGCTCATCACTTGTCCTCCTTGCTTCTGTGAGGCAAGTTCTGGCATTAAAGGACATGAGCCACTGGATTCCTGGGGCCAACAGGATCTCACAGTCAGAGAGGAGACCAGCCTTGGTCCCTTGAGATCGCAAACTGAGCAGAGCACAACAGATGCGGATATTATTGGACAATGGCCCCTTAGATTCGTACTCTCCCTAGTACAGAGAATCCCCTACCTTTTCTACACAGGCCCCAGCATGTGGACGGGGGCAGCATGACATCATTCCTACTTTAGAGATAGAAAACTGATATTAAAGAAGACGTGAAGGTGGGATGCAGGAAAGCCCAGTGGGGAAAAGGAAAGTCTATGTGTAAACCTGGTGACTTGAGTTCGATTCCTAGAGCCCACACAGTGGAGGGAAAGAACTAACTCCTGAAAGTTATCCTCTGGCCTCTAAATATTTGCTGTCAGCTATCTCTCTCTCTCTCTCTCTCTCTCTCTCTCTCTCTCTCTCACACACACACACACACACACACACACACACAGAGGAAAGAGAGTTTTCTTTTATCTCTTAAATAAACAAATACAAATAAATAACACATGGGATTTGCCTGAGCCACAGAACCTGTCGTTGGTCAAGGGCCCAGTCTGGTACATTCTGCGCCTCTGTGGTTCGAACAAATAGGAAGGAGCTCAGTAAATCATCGCTCCCCAAGCTGATGACTGAGCAGCGAGTCAGGATTTTAAATCCAGGGCTTCTCATTGGTGACGCAGAGCCTGTGCTGTGAAATTCTCCGCTGCACCGAAGTGCCCTGACTGAGCTCTTCCAGAGCCAGAGGAACGCTCTGAGGGCTGCCTGCGGGCTTCGGAATCCCTAAAATCCAACCAGCCTTCGACCTTGGGGAGGGTAATTGGCCTTCCTGAGCTTCGTCATCTGCAAGATGGGAAATGAGAACGAACGGCAGTACGATTCCTCTCTTTGAGCATGAGAAGTACAGGTAAGGGGCACAGCAGTGTACAGAGTCCATAGGTGAAGTGCACAGCGGATGCACGAGGTACTGAGTGCGAGGGAGCCACAGCTTATTACCACGCCAGGCTGGGAGCCAGGCCTTGAACGCTCTTGTGATCCATGGCTGATTCTGGCGACGGGAACATGGGAGCATTCTCATGAGTGCAGGACATTCATCCAACACAATGGCTCTTGTGGCACGACTTGAAGCAGGTCCCCTCCTAGGCTGGGTAAATCTCACTGCTCTTCCCAGCTCCAACATGCCCCGCCTACACCAGTGGTAATGAATGTGGGTTCTTTTGTCAACAGGGGACATTTGGCAAGATGTCTAGAGATGTTTTGATTGTCATATGCGGTGGCTATAGGGATGCTAATGGCATCTAGTTGTGTAGAGGCCGGTGATAGTGGTGGGACGTGCACAAGAGACCCCCGCCCCAGACACACAAAAAGAATACTTCTCAAAATATCAGTAACTGGAGACAGAGTAACTCTGATGTAACTTGCAAATACTCAGAGTGCTCTGATGTGCTGGGCAAGGGATTTGTGTCACACGGCTTTCCAAGATACCCTGGAGAACAGAGTCCCTGGCAGTAGAATGGGCTATTGATTGTCCCTTCTGCTGACACCTTCCCCCCTCACCACATTGATCTGGTTGGAAGTAAGAAGCTGGTCCAAGCATCTTTAATTTGAAGTTGGAATCATTCCTATACATCGCTAAACTTCCAGATGGCTCTGACAGGATTGGGGAGAGTATCTTTGTACCCAAGATTCATGACCTTGGGTCCAAGACAAAGTCACTGGAGATGTGGAGGCTGCGCCGGGCAAAGCCCATTGCCTCTGGATCTTCCCAGCTTCACCTTTCCTGCCTCAGCGGCTCACAACCTTCATAGGGGAGTCTACCTTTCTGGTGATGAGAGTTGCCTTAGAATGAGGATGCATTCAACAGTGGGGTGGACCTTGAGTTTGGAGTCCAAGGCCACCTAGAGAAGTTTATGACCCTTCTACACCACGGGGTGGCGCTCTCCTGGTTCTCACTACCTACGAGAGGAAGACTGTCCCTCATGGGACTAGCATCGCATGGTCCCAAGCTCACTTTGGGCTCAAGGCACCAAAGAATCAAAAGCATCTCTCTTTTGCAAGATTCTTTCCCCTTTCTCTTTATTTCTTTCTAACCCCCCCCCCCCCGAAAATACACAGCACAAGGTTCAGCAGCTCCAAGAAGCACTTTCGGGTCTCTGTCATACTTCTTGAGGGAAGGAAGAATGTTGAGATCATAAATCAACTTCCAAGACCTGCCCTGCCCACCAATGGGTCTTATCTTCTGGGTTTCCCACTGGAAAGGGATGACAGTTTGGAAGCAGTCTTAATACGAGGCTATAGTTTATACAAAACAGTGATTTCTGGTGAAGAAAGCAAGAGGCATCTGGTGACTAGGACCCTCTTAGCCAGCTCTAAGAGGCTTTCTGGAGATAGGAAGATGCTGTGTCTAGCATCTTTCTTGGTGGTAAGTGGTCCTAAGATGTCATTCGTACTAGGATTATAGTGGCTTATCATTCTAAGCACAAATGATTACAGATGGGACCACGGCAAGGAGTGGATGAGACATCTAAGGGATTTCTAAGATTGTGTCACCTTATTAAAAAAAATACCCACGAGGCAGATTCCTCCCTGCACACCAGAAGACGGAGGGCGGGCGACGGTCATTGTTCTGGAAGGTTCCCTTGAAAGGATATTTTCTTGGAAGAAAGCCAAGTCTAAACACAGTTTTAAATCCTGAATCTTTCTCCTATAACATGTTACAAAGAAAGATCGCCCTTGCTGATTAAAAAGTAATCAGATCTGAGACCAAAGCTGAGGTCTTAGGATGCTATTTATAATTATGACGGGAATGGAAAAGGAAGGCTGGCACAGGGAAGGTGCTTTCTAATGTCATTCTTTGTAGAGGGTGTGATGAATCGCTGAACGAGCAAACAAAAATTCCAGAAAGCTTAAGAGGATTCCCCTGTAGTGGCCACAGGTGTGACTTTAGGGTGGCGGGTACCTGAGAGGTTCTAAGATACAGCTCTCTTCCGATCTCCACTGAGCCAGTACAGGTGAATGTACCCAATTAATCTTGTATTGGGGTTCCATACTTCCCCAGAACCTGCTTGTGTGGCCACCATGTTTTAGCCTTTCCCTTCCTGCCCAAGTTCTACTGGTAAAATCCATTTTCTGGCATATGACATTGGCTTCATCTCTGCTGTTTAACATTCTCTTTAGCTCTTTTCTTCTTGGCTCCATCTGGACTTTGGGACATGAATATCTTTAACATCCTAACCATTAAATGCCCAGCCTGACAGCTGGTCTTCTGACCCCTGAAAGGACCACTAGCCAGGGCAGTCAGCAGGACCCCACAGATCAAGTCCTGAGGCACTGTCTGGGGAATATTAGCAGTGATGATTCAATTTGGACCTTACCCATTAAAGGACAATTGTGAGTTTTAAGTAGATGTCACAGTCTGCAGCCCCATGCCACACAATCTTTTATAAACATCAATGCAGCTCTGTGCAAGGACTTACCCGTGCTTCCCTGGAGTGGGCACCAGGAGAATCTCTCTGCCAGCCTCATTGTGGGGCAGCAGCTGGGCGACGTACCTCCCGGAGGGCTGCAGGTGTCTGTGCACAGAGACGGCCAGGGTGCATTGCTCGCTGCTGCTTCTCATCCACGGGCTGAGGATGGTGTGCTTGGAGTCGGCGGAGGTGTTGAGGAGGAGGAAAGAGCCTGGAGAAAGGAAGGGAGAACGAATTTGAAGACTTAAAAACCAATAACATCAAACTCAGAATGCGGGGAATCTTCACTTTATTTGTACACATGCATCTTCCCTCACTCTCTCGCCTTTTCTTTGCAACTAGTACAGCCTGAAGCAGGTGGAAGGTGACGGGGGACATGTGCTTTAGAATCATTCAGGACAAGGGTCTGACCTCCACGCCCCTTCTTACTACCTCTGTGTTCTTGAGCCTCAGGGAGTTTAGCTGAGAAGCTGAAATCAAAGCATCTATTTCAGAGGGCTTGAGCTCCTTTGCTTACCAGCTGAATGATCTCGGGCAGAGCATTAGCTTCCTTTGCTTTCAGCTTCCGTGTTTGTAAAATGGGGTGAAAAGGTTTGTCTGAACCCGGTAATCTCTTTAGATCCATTTCAGATATTGAGCCCATGAGTCATGTGCTTTTGCAACTGGTCTTCCCAAAGAAAAGCTCTACAAATCCTGGTAACCATGCTCAGGCAAGAACTTCCCTTTAGGACAAGCCAACCACCCTGATGTCAATTTTGCAGGCCAAATGACCTACAAGAAACCTGTGTTCGTGGCGATTACTGTCAGCATAAAAGCATGACACTGTTTTACTAGTTCAGGCGTTCCCTGAAATGCAGCAATTTTGCTGGCAACACCTCAGCACTGAACTTCTGGAGTGTTCCATTCTTCAGTGGAAACCTGTTCCCATGTGACCCCCAACTGCTCCACTGGGAAGCAGCTAACAAGGGCTCGACCTTCTGAAATCACCTCTCGCACGTTGAAGATTTCCTGTTGCACGACCCAGTTCACTCACTGAGCAAATGAACTAACAGTCCGTAATGCAAAAAGGTGCTGATGAAAGAGCGGGCTTATGACCAGAACACATGTCTCTGAAGAAGCAGGGATTGCACCGGGAATTGGAGATTCCCCGCATTCTGCAAGTAGAGAGAGGCGACTTCTGGTTCTAATTAGGATGGAGTGAGCACAGGCGTGTCAGAGGCAGATCAGGGACATGGGTGGCATGATGGGAAGTGAACCCTCTGTACCTATAAGGAAGTTTCAACGTGGGAAAGTGCCCCATCACTATTGGGAACTAATCCATATCTAGTGCATAATTTGCAGAGGCAAGGAATGTTCTTGCCACGGGCACAGAGGAAGAGAGAAAAGATTAGAATCCCAGACTGGGAAGTGAACAGATCATGGAATACAACTCTCAAGTCTTCAAGAGAAGCACCCTGGAGGGGCAATGAGCTCTCTGAAGTCTTTGAAAGTCAAGACCAGATGTTAGGCCTCCAGCTCTCCAGAATCCCCAGCGGCTATCTTTCCTGTGTATCTCTCTCATCATTACACTGCCCCTTTTGGCCTATAATGTGGTGCTATAGTCAGTTACTTAGACAACACTCAGGGAGCGCAGGAGTAAACAGACAGCCAAGTCCTCCTTCATCACTTCTTTCTGCCCCAGATTCCTCTTATTGGATCCAAAGTTTTTAGGTCTATCAAGGAAGACTCATAAAGAAAATAGACTCCAGCTATAAATCTTAACAGGGGAGGGAAAAAGTCATCCACAGAACTAGGTAATACAGGTAAAGATGCAAAGGTAGGTAGGGATCGGCGAGAGAGCTCAGTGGGTGAGGCAGCTGTCTGCATATCTGGTGGTCTGAGTTTGATACCCAGAAGTCCTACATAGTAGAAGGAGTGAACTAGTCTCTGAAAGATGCCCTCCCTTTGACTTCAACCAGGGAACTGTGACATGTGTTCTTTTTCTCTCCCTCTCTCTCTCCAATAAAATACCAGTGGGTGGCTTGTGGGACCACAGACAACATTTCATTCCTGGATGGAAAACCTTGGAGCTGGAGATATGGCTCAGGGGTTAAGTAGAAGACGCTGAGTTCAGATCCCAGATCCATGTAAAACATGCTGGACTGAAATGGCTGGGCCTTAAACTTCTGGCCCTGGAAGGCAGAGCCTGGGAAATCCCAAGCAAAGCTTAAAGGAAGTAGAGCGATCCAAGATGATTCCCGAAGTCACCTCTTAGACCTCTACAGGCACACATAGTACCCTCTGACACACACATACACACACAAAGAAAAGGCGCTCCTCCTTTTTTACCTTGTAGGGAACCATATATTTCGAGCAAGGAAGAGGTGTAATCGGAATGATGCTTTGGGGGGACTGATGTGATAGGTCAGAAGAGAGGCCGGTAGCAACCTAACCACATCTTACACCATCAGTCCACACTAGGATAAGGATGCAGACTGAGATGTTCAGTATGTCTCTACTGTAATCAGAGGTGCTGTGTGTCAGAGGATGGTCTCTGGGAATCTTGGGGTTTCCAACCCCAACTTACTATGTATCTGTTCAGAGTGGGTAAGGGCTTGGAGAGTATCTTTGGTGACATTGTTTTGCTCTGGATTCTTTGGATAAGTGGTATAAAGTTCATATGAAGCCAGCCCCCTATCCCATGGTGTTATAATTCACAAAGAAGGGGGCATCTGTGACCCGCCTGGAGAGCTTTGACTGAGACTTTCACATTTGTAAAGTTGAATTGAAACCAGAAGTTTCTAAGTTGCTGAAGGAAGAAATGTGGATGCAATGAGGGGTATCCCCTTCTCCTCAGTGAGGTTACAAGTACACATGTGAATAAAAACATGGGGAGAACCTCAAAAATCTAGCTGAAGTTTCTGGGGTGTTAGGGATGGAAGCTCTTCTAACATCATCGTTTCTACTCCTGGGTGTGGGAAAGCATGTCAATTGAGTCCCCGTAGTTCAGTAATGCAGCACCTCAATAATGGGATGCTTTCAACGCTGACTGGAAGACAGATGATTTTTCCAGTTCTAATATGTGAGATGATGTTTATATGAATTTTATTTGGTGCAACCAGACTATCAATAAGAGCCCAAGCTTAAAGTATTTTTGCTCTCAATGAAACTCTGCTAGTGGAGTGCTATCTTTTCATCAGCAGGTTTTCATCCACACACAAAAAGTGGGAAAAAAACACATTTCATAAGCTCCTTGGGATATTGTCAGTATAAATCTTTTAAAGTCAGTGTGGATTTATCTCTCCTTTCCTCCTTTCCCGTATCCTGTTTATTTTGCTCAGAATAGCTTGGGGCTAGGCAAAGGGCTCTAGGGGTCCCTTCTAATTAAGAAGGAAGGCCTGGCCACAAATAGGCCTTCACCCAGGGTGGCCAAGGCTGAGTTGAGAAGCAGATCAAAGGGCTCTGCCCACCCAGTGGCACCTCATGCTCCCCTCAGTCCTGACAGTGTTGATGTTCAGTGATGAGGTGTGAACGGTTATTATATTTTTTCCTCTCAGTCGCCATTGTAGAAAGGCGTGGCTTTCCTCTCAATCAGTCCTGAGCTAGAAACCAAGGCTCATGAGTCTAAACTCTCAAGGATCATGACTGCAGACATCAGACAAGTCTCTTTCAGATTCAGGCTCTGTGTCTACGCAGTTACAGATAAGTCTTAGGCAAATTACTTAAGCTCTGGAAGTTTTAGTTTGCCCAATTTTACTATGCCATCTATCTTATACAGCTGTTGGGAAGACTGAATTAATATGTACCAAGTGGCCAGAAGAGTACCTGACCTTTGTACATATATGAGAAATGTCAGTACGCTGCTTGGAGTGATGTCTAAGTCTGGATGTCTTTTGATCTAGCACTAGGCTGGAATCAGAACAGCTGAATTTCAGCCCCGGCTCTGCCAGGACTGAACTTCCTTTGCTTATACAATGAAATGCTAAACAGTGTCTCTAAGGATCCTCTCAGCTCTAAATTGTCAGTAATGCTAGCAGTTCGACTAGAATATTAGTAATCTGAAGGCACCTAGTGAAGTTTCCAAGCCCCCAAATTCTAAAACACATCTCTTAATTCACGTCTCTGAGGGCTCCATGCTAACAGTTTCAATCAACTGGCCAAATACACTGTGAACTCGCCTCCTGAGAAGCAACCTGTCATTCTGGCCCTGCCCCTCATGTGCCAGCTTCTACATCCCAAGGAAGGGCTCCTGCCCCATGTCCTGGGCTTCTGCCACAGGCTAGTTAGTATACCTTCTACCCCTCTGCTGCTCAACATCATGGTTACCCCACAGCCGGCACTCAAAGGATCGTAAAAATCAAAGGAACACATACAGACCCCAACAGGGTAGGAAAGTTTGTCACAATCGTTTGTAGAAAAAACAGTCTCCAAACCCTGATGCTGCTGCAACCACACCCTGTAATACATATTTTCAGTACCTTCTAGTCTCCTTAAGAGGCCCTCATTGTTCAAAGTATTATGATCACAGCGTTATTTGTGGGCCTAAGTAGACACTTTACATTGATGATACAATAAGAAAAATGATAGCGCCTCTTTCTAATTCTGATGTTTAAATCCTCTTGATCTTGATTTGCTTGTATGTTTTTGGCAGCACTGGGGATGAAGTCAGGCTCTTGAGCAGCCACATCGTCAACCCGGGTCTTGATGGAGGAAACACGTCACTTCTCTCAATGGTTCCCCTTTTCAGCTTCCTACAAGGTGTTTCTCGTTTGTTTCATGAGCTTCCTATGAGCTGTTGCTGGAGTCCAGATTGTACCGCGGGATCTTTACCTTCCTGCTCCTCCCGCCCTGTTCCTGTCCCTCATCCTCCGCACTCCCACCATAGCTGTATTTTTTCTTTACCTTTCAATGCCAATTAAGACTATTGTGGGTTGATCTAAACATTGAAAATCAATAAACAGACCTTTGATACCAATAGTTATATATTTTTTTTCACTGTTGTAAGGGTTCTGTTTATAATCTTCTCTATAGGTCCAATAGTATATACCAAGGACAATGTTATTAGAGTCAGCAAAATCAAACGAATCCTCTCTCTTGCTTTCTCTCTATTTCTCTCCCACACATAACACACACACACACACACACACACACACGCACACACACACAATTGCTTGTTAAAAGTGTTTCTCATTTTAATTTGTTACACACTGGAACCAGAACCTCTTTGTGGAATTTTTTTCCCAACTGATTTCTTCCCCCACAACGCTAAGATGTCTTCATTCTTCCTGTAGATGCCAATCTCATCTTTAAATTTGTACCAAGCGCTCTCTGGGCCTTCAGCATACAGTTATGATTCTGGAATTTCTTTTCATTTGGGATTCTGATGCTAATCATACCAGATTCAAGAAATTTCTTCAGAGAGAATTTTTTTATAACTGTTTGAACCTCTGACTTATTTTTACTTCACCTTCACACGTGGTTGGTGGCTTTTCTGGTTATGGTTTCTATTTGAGATTTCACCTCTGAGACACGAAGGCCCAGTGCTAGTGTTTTCTAGGATCCGTGTTGCTGAGAACTCTGGTGCTGGTTTTATCTGTAATTTCCTGGCGGCTTTTCTGCATTTTCTCTCAAGGAGATTTTAGGATCTTTCCTTAGTCCCAAAATTCTGAGACATGATATATCCAAGGGCGAATCTTCATAAAGATTTATTGGTGGCATTTTCTGGGCTTCTTAGTCAGAATACTCAGGTCTCTTTTGTCTTAGGCACATTCTTGTTTCTCTGGTGATTTTACCCCTTCTCCCACCTGAGTCTCATTCCTGACTATTTTGAAAGAGATTGATATTTCCAGTTAATGTCTGTTACCTGACTTATCTTTTCTGTGCTCACATTTCTTTCTCAAACCACTGGTTATTCATCTTGGGGGAGGGGTGATCCTTGATTAGCTCCTTATATTTAAGCTGGAGGGATGAGGGAGGAAGACTAAGAGGAAATCAGCGCGCTCCTATTCTTCATGTCCTAATGTACCTGACGGTGAGTGTAAGGACAGTCCATTTTGCAGATGCCTGCTCCCTAGTGCGGCCATGAAGGATCCGCCGCGCTGAGCATGAACGTTCTCAGGCAGGACTAATCTTTCACTTTATTTGGACTCTTAGAGAAGTGCTCCTTCATATTCTCTCTCTCTCTCTCTCTCTCTCTCTCTCTTTCTCTCTTTCTATCTCTCTCTCTTTCTATCTCTCCTGTCTTCTGTGGTTAAGAATCCGGTTACCTTTTGCTCTGGAAAACATGAGATTGAAAAGGGGGCAGTGCCCTCTGGATCAACCCTTGACCTCATTCTTCCTCTTTCTCTTTGTCTATAGTCTCCCTTCAGGCCAGTTTGCTTCTATTGCAACCTCTACATTGTGCACCTCCTTCTTCCTCTATCTGCAACTTCTGTTGTGCTCAGGAAATCCATCATGCCTTCTCTTCTGTTTCTGTTTGCTATTCTGAATGTATTCCTCTATTGAATTACATTAGTACAATGTTGGGACTGCTCTCAGGAGAGAAGGAGACAATGTGTGCTCAATCTACCTTGCTGAATGAAGCCTCTCAATTATACTCTCTGAGCAAGAAGACCAATAAACAAATACATGTGTGGATTTCCCTTTCCATCAATCAAACAGGAATCTGATGTCATCGACTAATTGTCCACAGTGCAATAAACTGTAATATCATTGTAAGAAGCTATTACTCATTCAGCTGATCATGATGTCAGTCCTCCTGGGTGGAAACTAAGGAACAACAGAGGTTTAATGGGCTAGAATATGGGTCGAAGTGCAGCGTGATACACACAGACTTCACTTGGACACGTGACTCTGGATGTAGCATCAGAAACCAATATCGCCCCAACTTCCAGAGTGTCTTCCAAAGAACACCTACCCCACAGGTGTTACCAGGCATTAAGAGGAAGCTTTATGATCTAATCTTGGGCTCAGCAGAAGCATCAAGTTCTTTAGCTGAAGGACTTTTAAGAATCTTTAGTACATCAATAACATCTTAGGGCAGTATGGAGTGCTCTTGTGCACACATCATGTACCATGAAACATGGTCTGCAGACCCTCTAGAAGTCACTTGTAGAAAATAAGAAGACAATGGGGGAAAGGAGATGCAGAGGTGTGTGGTAGCTCGACATCTGCATATTCACCTACACTGTGAGTCTTTACATCGCTTCTTATGTCTGCTCTGTTGGTCTGACCTTCAGATGCTTCTGTCTTTGAGACTCGAGCTCCTTGTGGCAGAGCTGTGATTTCAGAAAGATTTCTCTGCACTGATCTCGCCGCCTGCAGAGAGCCTTAGCTCTATTTAAAATCTGACTTGGAGGATGCCCCAGATTAAAGGGAATATGGCGGTTAATGAGCTAAGTGCTTCTGGTACTAATGAGAAAACCTAGAAACAATGGCATGTTAGTGGTGGATCTGGAATTTGGAGCAAGGTATTGAAAAGAATAGCCAGCGCCAGCTTACCCACCATAGGCAACGATGAGGTGGTTTCCAGCCAATGCCTGGTTCTCAGTGACATCGGAGTCTCTGGATTCTCATGACTCTGCAAATCAGGCTCCTATCAGCTTTCCCCTGAGGCCACAGAGTAAGGTCTGGGCATGTGACAGTCAGACAGGCGGGTCCTGGTTTTGAAATCATTCTTGGAGTTTAGCATGGTCCCCCAATAGCTAGGTAGGGTTTGAGATCCTTGTCTGTTCACATGGCCCCATAAACTGGCATAAGCAAATGGAGTCACTAATCGAGTTCTCTCGTTCTTTATTTTCCAAATTTAAAGTCTCCTAGCCTATGGAATCTGAATTCGTTCTTTAGATTTGAGAGCAGAATTCTGAAACAGAAGGGGAAGGAAGGTGAGCTCCTCGTCAATGGAATGGCAGAAATGCAGAATGTCAATGGTCTAGAAGCTTCTAGGAAACGTGTGGCCCAGCCTTCCCCTTGCAGGTAGGGAAATGGCTCAGTGGACAGTAGAACTATGTGGGGATCTCGTTTCAGACAACTGGGTGATGTGTGGCTTCGGCCCCAGTGCACTGTTACTTGCTCACTCTGTCTCCATGTGAAATATTTGGCATTACCTTTAATTGCCCTATTCCGCCAGGACCTAAATGGATAGGTTTCTGGGTCTTCCTTTAAAAATGGAAGCACTTTGAAGGGAAATGGTATCAATTTTTGAGGTCAAACGAGAAGGAAAACCAAGTGTGTTCATTAAAGGATGGATGGGGGAGAGGGAGTCGAATTTTCTTGATGATGTTGTTAATCACATCGCAAAGATACTAATAACGACCTAGAAGTATTGGCATCCACACATTAAGGGCATTTCCATCAACTGAAAATGTAAAACTACCTACCCCTCAGCTCTTAGATAATCAAAGCAGAAGTTTTCCTAAGTGGTAAGATCTGTTGGTGCTTATGTACAAAATAACATATGTAATTTTTGTATATATGGATGGTTGAATAGGTAGATATTGATAAATAAATAGATAATATTAAGGTAAATGACAAATAATAAACAGATAGCTATATAAGATAGATGATAGGTACAAATTTATATACATATATGCCTTTCCATACATTTGTAGGTAGACATCTGTGTGTATACTATTTTTAAATGTGTTTCCTTTTAGATCTCTGACCCTGTTAATAATAAACCATTTTCTAGGGTAGACACTAGGCATTTTTGTTTTAATCCACAGATTTTCACTTAGGGCAAAGAAGGAAAGCCAGTCATGTCTACATATGGAATGTGTGTCCTGGGAAGTCAGCAAGGAAAGATAATAAAAAGTGGAGCAAATAAATAGAAGGAAACAGAAGTTAAAGTGCTGAGAACCCTTTTTTCCGTAAGAGCTCATTTTGGTAATCCTCAAGGAAAATAGGAAAGCACTTGATCCGACGAGAGGGAGAAAGAGGAACCAAGTGAAAATGAAACAATTGATTTAATTTGGTGCGAAGCAGGAGAAAGGAGAGATGAAAGCAGCTGTTGCTGGAGGAAGGTGCAGGGAGTTGGGGTGCAGAGTGGTTGTCTGCCTTGGGAGGAGAAGCCCGAGTCTCTTTTTTGACCTACACTCTAGGCTCTGGAATGTGACTGTTGAACGGCTGCTTTAAGTCCCCAGCGATCCAAAAAAAAAAAAAAAAAAGAAAAAAATCCCATGCTTCCTGTTAAATGTCTGCTAAAGGGTAGTAGGCATCAACTTTTTTTTAATTAAAAGCATTTTTCCTCCTGTTTCCTTCCAGGAGTTCTGTAAGAGTCCACGTTTACAGTACTATACTTAGTTACTTTTGTCACTGATGGGACAAGGAGGGCTTGCTTGGGCTCACAGGTGGAAGGCACAATTCAGCATGGTGCGGAAGGTGCAGCCACGGAGTTCAGGTGGTTGTTCATCCTGCAGCCAGGAAGCAGAGAGCAGTGAACATCGATGCTCAGCTTACTTGCTCCTATTTACCATGTCTGGGACTCCAGCCCACGGAACGGCTTGTCCACATTTAGAGGGGGTCTTCTCACCTCAATAATGGAAATGATCCCTCACCTATATGACCAAAGGTTTTTCTCTGAGGTGATACTAGATCCTATCATGTGATTGGATCTTAACCACCATGGCTGATAAAGTCCTCTGTTCCGTGCACTGAGGCTTTGGAACATGTGCCAGGGGCAAACCAACCATGCAGCTTTAAACCAAGAGAAGATTGGGAATGGGCTACCCCGTGTCACCTGCAAACCTTCGGGGCTCACCAGACAGGGCCCCAGAGACCATCCGCCCACTGGAGAAGAGTGTGTACAAGGAAGAGAACATGAATGATAAGATTGGCACTCAGAGCTCTTGAAAGTTCTAGAATGACTTGGGCTTCAGTTAACTGTGTTACCCACTTCTAGCTTACTCAGCTTCATGTAACTGCAAACAACAGCTACAGCCATTGCACTAAATATCTTTATGTGATTATTTTAAACTCTTCAGTGCCTTCTTCCTGACCAGAGATTAAAGTTAGAATGTCTTGAATTATATCATTCACAACATGGTTGAGCATAATAGTTTCCTCACCTCCTGACCAGCTTCCTTCTTTCTTAACTTCTTTTACTGAGACTAGAAGCTTAAACAATGACTTGATTTCACCAGTTTTCCCTGCAGGTAGGAAAGGTTTCATGACAGAGTTTTGATCAGTGAACTCCAAGCAGAACTGCTCGCATTGTTGCCAGATACAGCAGTGTACAACACAAGACATCAATTTGATATGATTTCAGATAAACTATGAGCAACTTCTACAGTACAAACATTGCATGGGGCATGCTTTTGTAGTTAAAAAAATCACTGGTAGTAGATCTGAAACTCACACTTAACTAGGTATCTTGTGTTTTAGCTGGTAAGGAGACTTGGGAGGAAAAACATTCTTTCTTCATCGTCATCTCTGGATTACGGGATGATCCCTTGGGGTGGGGAGATGGCTGTACCATAAGGTGCTTGACTGAGCACGTGGAATATAAAAGCAACAAGGGCCGAGCCACCGTGACGGCGGTGACGGTATCCACACCAGGTCAAATCCCTGTCTAGGTGGCTCTATTTATCTTTCCTTGCTCTTTCTTTTATTTTCCCTTCTAAATGGCTTTTTAAAAATTAATTTTATACTTAGCATACAAAATACTGGGTTTCTTTATGACATTTTCATATATTGATTGTATCTTGCTCATATTCACTATCTTCCCCTGTTCTCCCCATCCCAGTTCCTTCCCACTTACTAGTCTCCTTCTTCCCCAAACAGTCCCTCTTCTATACCATATTTATATGATAAATTGTATACGGACATAAATAAGTAAATAATAGTATAAATAGGCATGTCTGATATACATATATATGTATATACATAAACATATTAACCTAGATTCCACACAAACTTGAAAGAACCTTATATTTGTCTTTCTCTGAGTTTGGATTATTATGTTTGACATGATGGCTTCTAGTTCTATCCATTTTCCTGCAAATAATATAGTTTCAATCTTTTTATAGCTGAATAAAGTTCTCCTGTGCATATCATATTCTTATCCAATGTTATTGATGGACATCTAAGGTGGCACCACACCTTGGCTATTTTAACTATGTCACGACCATCATCAATGTGCATAGTCTCTGAGTTAGATCCTTTCATTGGCCCAGGGGATGTATAGCTGGGTCGTGTGGAAAATCTAATTTCAGTTTCTTGAGGCCCCTCCATGGATTTCCATAGTGACTGCACCAGTTAGCCCTCCCAGCAGCAGTGTGTAGGGGTTCTTTTCCCACATCCTCACTGGCATTTGTTGCTTGTCTTCTTAATGGCCATTCTGACCAGATAAAATGGTCTCTTAACACCCAAGATCTCCTCCTGGCTAAATCCTGTAAAGAGGATTCCTGCTGTTTGGTGGCTGGTACTCAGCACAGGGTTTTGTCTATGTTACACTGATTGACCAGTGCCTAGTGCAAAACCAGGGATGATGGTCCTTACATAAAGACTTTCTGAATGGATAAATAAATGATACTTAACAAAAACACTGGCAATTCACTTATTTCCTGTACCTTATCTAGAGTTGTGCCTAACTTCTTATTTATATCAGAAAGGATGTTTTTCCCTTCTGAACCGAATGATAGCTAACAGAAAGGTTATTATTTTAGCACAAAACAAATCAATTTTTGAAATGTCTGGAAGTTTGGGCTCTTAAGTTCAGCATTTTTCAAACTGCAGCTTGTAACCCATTAGTAGGTCATGAAATCAACTTAGGGGGTCAAGACGAGCATTAAATAAAAAGGAGGAGAAGAGTGGAATAGCAGGAGAAAGAAATAAATGAAATTTAAAAATACTGTTATTTCAAATCTCCTTTGTGAAATGACATAACTTTTCCAATAGCGCACACACATACATGCACACAAACATGCATATACACACATACACACGGGCATGCACATACATAGACACATATATGCACACATGCACACACTTGCATGTACGCATAAATGTATGCACACACACATATATGTACAAATATACATACAGACACACCCAGAGGAACATACACATACATATGCACACATAGAGACACACATGCACATATGCACACACACAGGTACACACATACACAGGCACACACACATGCACAGGCATACGTGCACACACAGAGGCACACAAATATATATGCAGACATTTGTAGTCCTATTAGTTGCTCTGTGGAATATACATTGCTTACTGTGAATCGTGCTTTCAAAAGCAATGAAAGCCAGTCCTAGCATAAGTATTGTTCATTTTTGGAAGTGCCCTTGGTTCTCTGTTCTGGTTCCAGAGCCACCTCTTATTAGCAGGGTAATTGGAGTAGATTACTTCTCTGTATTCTCTTTGGGTAGCTTTTTAAGATTTAGAAAATTCTCTCACATAAAAAGTCTTACTACCACACAGAAGTAAATCCCCTCCCCCCTCCAGACACTAGCCGCATGAAGCTACCAGGTGCTTGAAATGTAGCTAAAGAAAACTGAGGAACTGAGGTTGAAGATATGGTATGGCTCTTTCAGTAGAGGACCTGAGATGCAAGCAAGAGGACTGGGTTCAATCCCCCAGAACCCATTTTGAAAAAAGACCTGGGCATGTTGAGAAAATACCATATGGCAGGGAGCACATCTGAGAGGCAGAGACAGGAGACCCCATGGGCTGCCTGGCCAGAGGGTCTAGCCGAATCAATGAGCTTTAGGTTCAATGACAAACCCTATGTCCCCTCCCTGAGAAGAAAGGTAAAGTGATTAAGGAAGACACCTGATGGTAACCTATGATCTCTGCGTGTATATCCAGAGATATAAGAGAGACTGGATTCTTCGTTCAATTTTCATTAATTTAAAGTGAGCAGTGAATAAGTAGTTTGATTATTATAAAACTATTCTTAAAATAACCTGGATATATGAATCTAATTTTGAGAATACAAATTTTATGAAATGCAAGTGAAATATTTTAGTTGAAAATTTAGTCTTCAGGTTAACATGTGATGGCAGTACAAAATAAAAGACTATATGCGATTTCATTAATAATTATATTGGGGACCCACATTGAAATGCTCAAGTATGGATACTGGAGTGAAGAAAAATGTCAAAATTAATTCATTTGTTTCTTCTTGCTGTTTATAATGTGACTTGTAGAAAATTTAAGTCGACCTTTTTTGGGGGGGGCTCACATTGCATTGTAATTGGGTGACACTACTTTCAAGATGTAGAGTCTTGTCTTAGGTCATTGCATAAGTAAATGCCTCAACCACAATTACAGTCCAAGTCACTGTTCCCCAAATTTATGGCTTTCTTCCACTGAACTGCAGCAATTCACACTTTTCCCCAGCCTCACCCATCATGGCCCTAAAGACAGAATGAATCAGAAGATGATAATAACGTTAACGATGGCTAACATTTACCCAGTGCCTGCCATGACCCGATCACTTTGCTGTAATCACATTTCACAAACTTTGCTGCATTTAATTTTGTAATATCCCTGCATGGTAAGGATCATGACCACTGCATCCACTCTGTAGGCAGAAAAAAAGAAACTTGAGGCTGAGACCAATCTAATTCCTTAACGACTCAAAGTTGGGCAGACTGAGGGGCCCAGTCCCCAGAGATCCATGTAGGCCACTGAGCGGCTCTAGGGTCTTTCCCCCGATTGCAGCCCTCACCCAGCCCCCACACTGTCTGGAGGCAGCCTGCAACTGTATCTCTAGAGACCTCTTAGCTTCATTTCCTTCAGGAAATAATGGCTGCCCGATCTTGCCGCTGATTCCAACACTACGTGGCAGATAGCTCCAGGCTGCGCAGTCTCTGAATAGAGAGATAAGGCTCAAGAAGGTGACTTTGTATCTGAAAAATGTTCAACCAGAAAATTGAAATTTAGGTTTCATTCTTATGGATGCTTCCTGAAAGATCTCCCTACAATGCCAGACTAAATTTCAGCAGCAGCCTTCACATAAGGCAAGAATCATACTTTCCAAAGAAAAATTATCTTTTCTTTCAAGACATTGTTTCTATTCATTAAGCACGATTTAGAAAGAAATAATAAGAGGATAAAGTCATCGACAGCCTTACCGCTCAAGCTTTCTACTTCTTTTAATTTTTTGGCTCCTCATATGCACAGGACTTACAAGATTGATACCTCTTCTAAATATACGATTTTCTCTTGCTTTTTCCAATAACCTTCTTACCATGAGCACTTTCTATGCTTTCATGTAAGATTTTCAAACACATTTACAGATGGCAATGTAATATTACCACAAATAGGCACCATAATTAAGCTATTCATTTCAAACCATTATATCATTCCCTTTTTTTCCTGTTGTATATAAAATTGTCCTTTCGAAGCTGTAAATATCACTCCCTTTTTAGAGGTTGAGTGTACCCACATATCTCCTAGACCATTAATTGACTTTTTATTTGACCCCCCAGCTCCCTTTCTAGGAGTTTGCTTGAAAGGAGCAGTTGTTTATATAGACTTGTTTGGGAGCTGAAGATGTAGCCCAGTTAGTAGAGTATTGGCTTAGCATACAGAAAGCCCTGGGTTTAATCCACATACACTGGGCATGGTAGTGTATTTCAGAACTTGTGGGGGTAGGGGCAGGAGAATCAGAAGTCCAAAGTCATCCTTAGCTACAGAAAGATTAATTTGTAATATTTTTCGTAGTTATTTATGTAGGCAAATTTTTAGAAGCGTTAAACAGAAGATTCACCAAATTAGCTGAATGGTTCGCATATGTAGTAAAGTGCTCCATGCAGCGATGACAGGATTGTCTTTAAGCATAGGTCAGGTCTACTCAATACTTGATATTAATAATGAATTTTCTTTTTTTTTGAACACTAGGCACTGTTATTTAGGATATAATTTAAACTTAACTATCTGTATGTTTGGTATTATTATTGTCTCCTTCATAAAGATGAAGAAATGTACCTAAGGTTGAATGACTTCTTTTTAATTTCTTTTTTTGTTAATTAAAGTTGTTCTTTGGCAATTTCATATATTTATCTATATACACATATCATGTATATGTATATATTCTATTTACTTTCACCCCTTCCCTCTTTTATCTCCTTACACAGACCACGGCCCCACCTCTTCTGTACAAACCTTTTCCTCACATTCGTGTCTTTGTGCTTTGCTTTGTGACCCTCTGATTTTAGCCTGGGCTGAGGCTTTGAAACTTCTCAGAGCCGCAGAGCCAGTGACCAAATAAACCACTGAATTGAGGCACAAATGCTGGTGGTCTGTCTCCACTGCAGAAGCCCTTCACTACCATGTGGCAACACCAAGATGGTCACAGTCTAGCAATACATGGAAAAGGCAGTTTAAAACACCACGGATGGTATGATTCGAACTTTGGAAAATATAGTAAACAGAGAAGTATAATGGGAAAGAAAATATTCAAGAAGATTTTCCAAAATAAAAAATGAGTCACTCTGCTGGTACCTTGATCTTAGACTTCTCAGTCTCTAAAACTATGAGAAATAATTTTTCATTTTTTCCAGGAGTATAAATAGATTAAGACATCCTCCCAACACTGCAGATTGAACTCTCATCTTAATTATGCATCTGCTGGATGCGGTGACTACCTCTGACATTTCTTTGTATAAGTCACGAAGTTTCTCTGCTTCTCTATCACATGGGACACACGGGACATGTTCACTTTTTAGAGGAGCGGTGGACCTTTGCCATTCCAATCCATTCAATGTTCAGCATGCAGGAAGAATTCAACAATGTTTATCAGAACCAAACTCTTGATTTGTGTTAACAACTGAATTGCTTAACAATAGGGCTTTGTCCTTCCTTAATGCACGGTAGCACCTACTTCAATGAGTCCTTGTCTAAACTGGGAATTGTAATATTTGTTGTTTCAATTTGCATGCCTTTAATTACTATTAAGTTTGAATTATTTCCCTGTGTGTTCTTTAATTGGTTGTTTCTCTTCTTTTGTGAATTATCTGTTAATTTCTTTTGTTCATTTGTCTATTGGCGGCAGAGTATGTTTTCCTTGTTGATTTGTAAGAACTTAAAACCAAGTCATTAACCCTTTATCACATTTGTTAAACTAAATATTCTCATTTGTTCTTTCCCACTTACTTTTGTTTTTATTGCAAAATATTTGAATAGATTTAGGCTGTCACATCTAACATATTAAGTTTATCAATTGGCCTTTTCATATTTATGAACTTGAATATCTATAATGGCTTTCTGTAGTATTACTTTCAATAATATTTGATCAGAATAATCACATTAAAGGGATATCAATGGCTTTATGAGTCTTTGGCTGGAAATTTTAAGCGTAATTATATTCATAGAAATCATTAAGTCGGAAAAACCTAAGTGAAATGTGGAGGAATCCGAACTGCAACCTGAGACTTCTTTAGGACTCCCTCAGCGATTAGAGTTAGGGAGAGAACAAAGCCCTAAATTTCAAGTGAAATTTAAATAGCCAAACAGTAGTCAGGCCTGGAGGGTAAAAGGGGTTAGCAAAGAGCTCATGATGAATCAGCAAATTGTGCTCACCAGTGGATTTGCATTTGGTTCAAGTCTTGGTCAGCACTAGTTTGTTAATGGATCAACCTTCGATGTTTAAAATCAACCAATGACCGTCACACCGATATCCAGCTAACAGGCTGCTTCTGGTTGTGGGGAGTGAGAGGAAAGTGTAGTCATGCTGGCCTGGCTTTGATGGCTGTTGTCGACCAGCTTTGAGTTCCGGCATCCTCCTCTGAAGAGGATGTCCCTACTGCTCCTCAGAGCTCCTCACTTCCTAACCTCTGAGACTGAAGGTTGGCAGCTCTTTGCAATCCACCATTGACTCCCTTCTTTCCTTTCCTTCCCTGTCAGGCTTCTGTGAGCATTGGGGCTTTGGGTTAAGACATTGGGCCAGGCTGCTGAAACCTATGGGGTGACTAACTATCATAGGACTATGAGGGCTAAAACAATGATTAGTTTCTCTGAACTGGGATTGTCCAGTCTATCAGTATTTGATCAGCCTGTTTCTTTTTTTCCTCTATTTTTCTTTTTAAATGTGGGTGTGTAGAGCTGAAACAAATGTATATGCACATTTGTGTGTGTGTCATCACCGCAGCCATCACTGTCTCAGAACACTGCCCTAAGCAACTGTGTTGCATCAAGATGGGGGAAATGCAGGAACAAATTCTCAAGCCACTAAATAGAGACCTAGGCTATGACAGGTAAGACCACGGGCATGAGGGCAGCCATTGTAGTTTCCAAGACTCATTTTTGTTTTATTTAGGGGTTATTATCTAGAAGTCTTGGGTTTTGTAGGGCCTCTGAGAACTATCCAGGTTTCATTTAAACGTGGCGGTGACATTCAGTTAAGGGTTCTCTGATTAATATCCTGCCTGCATTGGCTTACATTGATGACATTTCCCGGGTTTCTCTAGGCCTCAAGGGACAAGAGGTAGCCTCCATTTGGAGTTTGGAAATACACACTGTTTAGTCTCTATTTATAAGCTACAAATATCTCTCCTTTAGACAATTTATAGTAAATTACATTTCCATATTGTAGTGTCTTTCTTCTTTCCATTCTAACTAGTTAAATTCAAACTATCTCTACAAATGTTTCAATTTTATGGTCTGACTTCTTTCTGAAATGTTTCATAAAGCATGCAGTCTATTCTATGGGCAGGTACATTTGTCACACCAATGTGTAATAAAATCACATATATTTTCCTCTCTAAGTTCCGTGTGGGTCCTAAACAGGTAGAGACGCTCACTACGTTGATGGATGGCTGAATGAAGCAAATGCACCAGATTTTTAATAGAAAAAGAAAAATAAGGGAAATAAGTCCTAGCTGAAAAGTTCTGCTGAGAAGTAGCCTGGAGCGGATCATGAGGTAGCACATTTGGAAGTATTAAGGCATATTGAAGGTGCGTGATTCTCAGGAACCAAATGGTCATCAGCAATGCAATATTTCCTCTCAAGCCAGGACGCTGACATTTTCTTGGAGGACTACTCTTGAAATCCCTTGAAAGGGATCCTCGAGTTTCAAGGTTCAGTGTCTGCTGCTAGATCTCCAGGCTTTCAGCAAAAGATAGGTGACAGTCCTAAGATTAGGAATGGGTAGCAGTCTTTCGAAAGCTGGACTTGAGACAAAACTAAAATCGAGGACGCTTTGTCTTTTGTTGGAAACACCCACTGGTATGTTAAGAAAAGAATGTCAAGCCCTTCCTTTCCTATACACAGCTCTACAATGAGCAGTGTGGGGGTGTTTACAAAAGGCAGGAAACCTCCTCCTCCTCTTCCTCCTCAAAGAGTGGCAAGTAAGAATAAAACACAGAGCTCAGATGTGGGTACTTCATTGGAACAGGGACTGGGATTTCAGGTTGTAAGACCAAGTGTTTAAGTGTCCTGCCCCCTCTCCTTCCAGCTGAACTCGAAGGGCCTGCGTTCACATCCATTGCACTCTTGAAGCCCTTCACAAGCACCTTTCATGCGAAGAGTCCTTTGCCTCTCTCAAGAGACAGGAGGCCGTCTCTTCTCTACTGGCCAATGACGCTCACAGTCTTCTGCCTCAGACTCATTTTCTTCAAATATCCTGCTGGTTGGTGGAAACAGGTCGATGTTCACCAAGCCTGGTTTGAAGAGTTCTTCCTTCCTTCTTATGATTTTTCACGAGTAAGAGCGTGTCTCTGCTTCACTCCAAGTGTATTGGTTTGTTTACAATGACGCTTAAGGCCATTTACAGCTTCAGAGAACTGTACAGCTGAGGAAGAGTCTTCGCATTGGGTTTTTCTGATTCCGTGTTGACACACTCCTGCTCAGGTCATGGCTAATCTCTGACTAAATGACCCCATTATTTCTTTCATGATCTTCTTCTCTTTTGACTATTAAGTTTTGCCTATGGAATGAAGCCAACGCTTCAGTCTGGCCCAACTTTGTCATTACATCTCCCTTCTCTCAAGCCTTTCCAATTGCTCTATGACCCACTCCACCATTCAAAGTACTGGCCATTGCCAATCAAGGGTTCCCTTCTCAATGCCACCAAGCCTTTGCAGACACCAATGCCTTTGTCTTTCCTTCTCTACTTAGAAAGTCTCTTAACCTCTCCAAAGCCTATTCAAGGGCCACCTCTTCTGGGATGACATTTCTAACTTCTGTAAGCAAAGTTGGACTTGTTCCCTTTCCCATAGCTGTGACTTCATGCATGATGTTGGAAACCCCTGTGTATTCTTATCTCTATCTACTTATATTTTATCTCTGTCTACTTATATTTCTAGCTTGCCTCTATTGTTGCCACAATCATGAGCCACAATAAATTCACTTAACACTCATTAACTCCTCCTGCCCAGAATTCATTGTAATCCTAGTGATAGCTGATATCCACAGAGGGCTCACCAATTAAACCAAAAGTGAATGTAAGCTTAGAAATGTGAAATCACTTACATGTGAATATATACAAAAGGCTAAATATGAACTAAATATGAGGATATCTTTAATTTTCTTCCATAAACAGTTCTATTCACATGCACTGGTGGACAGACAGTATTTTTAGTCAATACACATCTAGTATCTCACATGTAGTATCTAATGCCTTGAGGGTCAAACAGGATTACCTAGATCCAAGGGCAAACTAGTACACATGTGCTTGGGTTACAGTGGAGAGTATGAGGGTATATATACATGTGTGCACATGTATATGTGATGGGTCTCAGCATGTTCTCCTGATTTGGCTTGTGATTCCCACATAGGATATCTGGAATGTTGACTTAGTTGCTTGAAATGGTATAGAAGCTCACAAAGGAAATTCAACAGCTGAATATTACAGGGCTTCGTCTGATGCTTTGAGCCTGAATTCTAGAGGTAGTTTGGGAGCCTTACAATTATATCCAAGGCTATTTGCTAGAGGTTGAGAGAACCAAGAACACAAACTTCTTAGGTAACATCGTGTTATGCTTAGTATTAACTGTCAACTTGACTTCCAGGAGATTGGTCTCTGGCCATGACTGTGAGGGATTGTCTAGATTAAGATTGACCTCTGGCATGCCTATGAGGGGTTGTCTTGACTGCATTAACTCATATGGGAAGACCCAGCCTAGAAGTAGGTGGTATCATCCTCCAAGGGTTCTGAACTGGCCAAAGAAAGAGAGCAAACTGAACAGTAAGCTTGCATACCTTAATTCACTGCTCACTGCTCTTGCTGTGTGATGTAAACAGCTTCTTCAAGCTACTGCCACTGTGACTTCCCCACCATGATGGACTGTAATGTGGAATTGTGAGCTAATTAAACCCTTCCTTCCCTAAGTTGCTTGAGTTGGATATTTTATTGCAGCAATGAATTCGTGGGTCTGAAACACCGAGTAAGGGTCATGACACAAGTAGGAGAACCAACCTCCCTACAGAGGCTCATTGCCCAGGAGCTGAATCACCCACAAATAATGGAGAACCCAGAATTATGACGTGATTTTTAATATGCTCAACTTTCTCATCTTTGTTGTCTCTCTACACTCTTAATATTTGCTATCAATCCTTAATGAGGTCCTATGTCTTCATTTTGTGGGTATATTTCTGTTAATTTATCACCTTCAATCTCATGAGCAATCTGTTTCAGTGAAACATGGATAAATTACTGCAAAGCTCAGTTATTTAGCACAATCTAATTGTCACATCATTAAGTAAAAGCAAATGAATAAATCATAAATTAAGAGTAATGAGGGCAAACTGTTGCACATGTGCTTGGGTTACAGTGGAGAGTATGAGGGTATATATACATGTGTGCACATGTATGTGGATTGGATCTCAGTATGTTCTCCTGATTTGGCTTGTGATTCCCACATAGGATATCTGGAAAGTGACACTTTGGCCTGCATTGTCCAATACAGAGTGGTCCTTAAGGTGACATATAGCTACTGATCATTTGAAATGTAGCTAGTCCAAATTTAGATGTGTTAGAAGTGTAAGAGGCATACCACATTTAGAGGACATAGCTTTCTTAAAACACAAAATACTTCATTGTCTGGAAAACAATTTTGAAGTCAATGTCAACTATGACTTTAGTGTACATCTAGTAATGTCATTCCTAGATAGTTAAGAGAAATGAGAACAACTATCTATGCAAAGATTTGTATGTGGGCATTTTATGCATGCAATAGTTAAAGAGTGAAAGCAGTTAAAATGGAGTAAAGAATTCATGTTTCTGAAATATGAATAAATATCAAGACTTTATATTAAATGAAAAAAGCTAAACATGAATTACTACACATTTGTGGTTAACTTTACATCTATTGAGGAAAAAAATAAATAGACTAATATTTGGCTGGGTCTGGAAACAGAAAATAATTGTGAGGGGACCAGAATTTTCCTTTTGGTGACAAATGAATTATTCAATTTTAAACCTAAATGAGTAAATTTCATATGAATCTAATTTTTGTGAACATAGCTTATATGCATTACATATAATGTCACTAATACATAATAAGTGTCACTAATATAATAATAAATTTCACATAAATTTGAATATATTTTGAGGTACTTATATTCATTAGTATATGGTAATTATTTTATTATTTTTCCTATTAATAAAATCTGTTCTTTGACAAATCTACAAATGTATCTAATACATAGGAGTCGCTCTCAGTACCCTCTCCTGTCTCCCTACCCCCCTTTTACCCCACAATTACTTACATGTCTCTTTTTCATATTCATGCTTATTAATGTTTTTGCTGTTTGTTTTAGAAACCATTATTTTCTTAAAATATGCTTTTTTTATTTATTTGCAGAAAGAGAAAGAAAACACATGCCTCCATGCCATGGTATAGAGGTGGATGTCAGAGGTCAGTTCTCTCCTACCATGTGGGCTTCTGAGATTGAACTCAGATTGCCAGGTTTGTAAGCAGATTCCTTTCCTGCTGAGCTATCTCACTGACCTTAATGACATAACTTTTGATTGTTTGCATGTGTACTGATGATATTTTGGACACACTGGCTTAAATAAAATGTAGTTATGATTAATTTTGCCTGTTTGCTCTTATAATGTGGCTATTAGAGAACTTCGAATTTATGAGTGTAGACATATGAATCTATCAGTTTCCATAGTTCCCTTCCATTTCAGACCATGTCTTTCCCTCTGCTTGCCTTACAACTAGCCTCGTATGGGAACAGAGAGCTTATATCCCATAGAAGAGGAGGGAGTTGCCTGGGCCGCTGTTGCTTCGCCCCCTGGTACTGAGCAGTGTCCTGGTGATTATCATCCCAGTAAATGGATGTGGGTGCTAAGCTGGGTGTGATGAAGGGACCACCTTTTGCCACGTGGGGTCCAAGAGCCTATGGGAAAACTGTGTTCAATGACAGTGGAATATGAGTCATGTCTGAAAACGGATCATGTATATTAGGTAAGCAAAAATTCATGTATCTCGGTGTTATCTGCTAAAATAACAATATAAATTACTAAAAGTATCTGGGAAAATCTAAGTTTAAATGCTACTAACTTACTCAGACAAAAGTTGATTTTTGTTAAATGTTCCCATACTGAATACTTAAGGCATAAATGTTAGCTCCCTAGAGGGACCAAAGGAGTGGGGGGTTATGATCTCATCCTCTCCTTGCATAGATCGGTGGTCCCCAGTCCTAGCTCCCTATAAGAATCATTTGAAAGAAGGGATGAAGAAGGATTTGGCTGTACGTGACGCCTGAATCCAACTCTCAGATATTGTGGTTAAAACAGTCTATAGTAGAGTCTGGCCAGTGATCTTTGAAAAGAACCTCAAGCAGACTCTGGTCAGAATAACCAGACTAGTCCTTTGCCCAGCCAGTACTGAATAAAAGACTTGGGCTTAAAGGAAAGAGCAGGAAGATGGACAAGGGGGGACCACAGGACTCCACCAACCAAGCCAACTCTTGCAGTCTTCTCCCAGCCAGGCCCAGAATCCTCTGTGGTCTTCCCGCAGTCACTGGCCTGCCGCGGGCTGCCACGGATGGATCGTGTCCTTGGCTCAGGACCCAGCTCTTTGTGTTCTGAAAAGCTGTGACCGTGGGCTGCATCTTCCCCAGACCGAGCTCAGAGCTGCCACCATGACACATCCACTCATGGGTTCTGATCCTGCCATCTGGACGAGGCTGTGTAAGTCTACCCCGTCCCCACGCAAATGCTTGCTCACTATCTGAAAACAATTATCGGGCCCCCTTGACCCTCACAGGCCTCCCTGACACATCCCCTGATCCTCGATCCGTTCACTGCATGACCCGCTTTCCAGGCCTGAAACCTGCTCTCAGTCCGAGTAGACAATTTCCCCCTTTGAATCGTGAAGCCTCCAAATGTTCATCCTCCAGATGGTGTCTGCCCAGGGCCAGTACAGCAGGGCAATTACATTCCTTGATAAGGCCATTACAGTCCCAGTAATGTAACCACCACGCTGCATTGGCTCGATAGCAGAACAATTGGAAAGAGGAGAGCGAAGAAAGGGGGGGGGGAGGTGGGGGAGGGAAGCTAGAGTCCTGAAATTTCTCATCTACAAACTTAAGCGTTGGAGTACAGCACTTCACAAGATACTCATCCTGATGCATGCGGACCCAATTTGCTGGAATGGAGAGACTGTCGGCACAACGGAAATCTCATTGCTCCAACTTATTTATTAACTACTGCTGTCCACCAAGCATTTCAGTGACTGAAGTTTGAGGATAACAGCAAACAGGCAATACAATACGAGGTGGTCAAGGGCTTAGCGAGATGAGTTGGATTTTACACCAGTAGGGTATGTTCCAGTTAGGAAATAATTTGGTTCCCAAAGATAGGCTAAAATCAAATGCAAAACAAACAAACAAACAAACAAACAAACAAACAAACAAACAAACAAACAAAAAAACCCACCCCAGTGGATGGAGCCGTTTAGATCCCAGGCCAGGAGTGAGCTGTGTTTTGCATGGGCTTTGCTCATAGACACATGACCTCCACAGAGCACAGGGGCCATGTTGAACTCTTAAGTGCTGGCACAGAGCCCGGATTGTGGGAGAATGTATTTACTTCTTAGTCAGCTTCATTATCTACATCTCTCTCCAAAGAATTCACTTCAAATTCAACTTACACATATTAAGCACTCATTATCTGTGCTCAGTACCTGGGTAGAGTGACTTTACATACGGTTCATTCGAACATAAATATTTTCAATTTGCAGCCATGGAGAAACTTAGGTTATGCGATGGCAAATAAATGCCTATTGGTATTCAGAAAGGGTCCCTGGATTCCAAGAGGATAGAAAGAGATGTAGAAATTGGAAAGGATCAAGGAAATGCCAGAAAAACTCAGGATGCATCTTCCTGCCTGTTCTTGAAGGTGCTCATGGGAAAGGACTGTTTTCACGACGCAGGGCTCCCATTTTGACAGTGACACTGATCACGGGGGTCATGCTTACAGCATGACCAGCAAGATGGCACAGACTACGCATGCTTCTGTGATATGCAAACCAGCAACTTCTTTCAGATGCAGGGAGCTAGTTCCCCCAACCTTTCTACAGACACTGTTGGTAGACCATTTCAACTTGGATCTCAAAGGCCATCTCCATGGACAAGGGAACAAAAGTTTCTTAGCTTTTCTGACCTAGCTCAACTCTCGAAATTAAAGCAGAATCCAACTGATGGAAGAGCAAACACACCAAGTGGGTCTTCCAACCACAAGGGTTGGAGGAGCAGCTTCCTAGCTCTACTGAGACCACAGGCAAATGTTCACCTCCAGGGAAATTTCTTCAATTCCATCGTCATTTTGAGAAGATGCCTCATATTGGTTGCTCAGTCTGTCTTCTGGATTACTTCTTTTTTAAAAAAATAATTATTTATTTATTTTGCGCGCGTGTGTGTGTGTGTGTGTGTGTGTGTGTGTGTGTGTGTGTGTATGTGTGTGCGTGCGTGTGTGTGTGTCTCTCAGAAGACACTGTGTGTCCCTTTGAGGACCAAAGGTGATTTCAAGGATCATTCTGGATTGTTTCTACCTCCTTTTTGCTTCGCTCTGGGATTTCCCAGGCTCCACCCACCAGGACAGGAAATATAGGCCTCAGCTCTTTCTGCCTGGAGTTTCTGAATTCAGGACCTTCTACTTGTGAGACAGAGTTTTCATCCCTGAGTTGTCTCTCCAGCCCTGGATTACTTCTTTTCTGTGTTTCCCTCCTATAACATGAAAGCAATAGAAAACACATCCATCTAAGAGTCCTGAATATAAGAGTCCTGGAATATAATATAATTATTCTTAGTGGTCCTTCTCAGAGGCACCACTGAGATCATAATAAGTAAAGACCCAAAGACATCCAGAACATAACTTCTAAGGCTCTAGTTTGACTCAGATTAACTGTGTCACTCGCCCTTTGGGGGTTGCTTGGTTTGCTTCTGTGGCTCAAACTTCATTTTATCATGGTTTGTTTACCACCCCCCCCACGGGTTTAAACTGTGTTCTTTTGCTTGATTACAGAAAGGCCAAGATAGGAAGTCCTGCCTACTCAAGACAGAAAGATTGATTTTTGTTTGCTTTCTCTCCATGTCCTGGTTATGGCATGAGCAAAGTGTCCTCTTAGGTTTTCTTGGAAAAATGACAGATTAGGTATTACGTGTGTGGTGGTGGGAAGATTGCCTCAGGAGAAAAATAAAGATATAGTTGCTTTATGATCACCTCCCCCCAGAAAAACTCAGCAGTGATTTTCTCAGCAACCTGACAGTGCCAGGCAATGCCAGGCAGGCAGTGCCACCGAGGACCTTGCTTGGGCTCTTGCCCATCACAGGTCCTTGACCCTCTTCCCAGCTTTGGCGAAACAAGTGTTTTCCAAACGCGTCTGCCATGGGACTGTCTGGAAGTTTAAAAACAGCTGGTGCCTGTTAAGAAAAAAGTCTCCAAGAAATGATACTATCCAGGTAAGCCTGGGAGCAATTTGTAGAGCGCTCTTTACAGAACAGAGTCGTGAGCTGAGTTTGATGGTTAGACCTAGTGTAAACTCTGACCACAGCTGCAGACCAAAAAAGACCACAGGCGAAGCTCAGTCACCTGCAGCAGGGATGCTAAGTAGGAAATCAGTCTGTTCTCACAGGTGTAAAACAGTTTATTCCTACAACGCTGTTCTGCCTGAATAATGGCCACACAGAGGGCACGCAGGAGCGGTCTGAGTTCTTTCTTAAAGGAGATGACTATTTCTTCACAAGTATCCTTCATAGATCTCTCCGGACAGATAGGAGCCAACCTTTTCCTGGGACTCTAGGCTGCAAGCAAGCTGCAGGCAGACACATTTGCTACAATACCCTTGAGGAATGACAGGACCAGCAACTGAAGGTTATTTTCGGGAGAAATAGGGATTTATAATAATAACAGCGACGCTGACCATGGCTTCCATTTATTCGCTCTGTGCTCAGCGCTGGCGTTGTGCAACACGCTTCCAGACGACAATGTGAACCCCACCTGGGATAGCCTCCCTAGGTGGCAAACAATTCCATATAACCTTTACGTAAGTCCCAGGAGAGAAACCAGTTTCTCTAGCTTTCGGAGCGGATGGGCCCAGGGAAGCAGGGAGCATCCAAATGGGAATGAAGCTTGAATCCAGGTCGTACAGCTGCATTCGTTGCTTTTGTTGTTGTGAGTGAACGAGTACTTGGGGAAAGGCAGCTTGTGGGAGGGAAGATTTGTTTTGGCTCACGGTTCAGAGGAAGGCAGTCGGTCTTGACAAAGAAGGTGCAGTGGTTTGGTTCCTGGTGCCATCCGAGACACAGAGAAATGAAATCCCACTCCTCAAGTAGTTTCTTCCTCCACTTCTCTTTTTATTCAGTCATGGGCTGATGCACACACAGTAGAAATTCCCTCTCAGTAAATCCTCCTAGATGCACCCAAAGCTCTACTTCATCAATGCCCCGGGGGTTCCTTAGTCCAATCAACTCAGCCATTGACATCAACCATCACACTAGCATATCGTTTCTTGCTGGAGATCAGGAAGGGCAAAGAAGGGCAGGAAGATACAGAGGTGTTCATCCCAAGATCCTGCTTAGCTTCTTAGCAAGGCTGAAGGAAGGATAGAGAGGAAAGGAAAAAAGCACAATGGAGAACAAGGGAAAACCATGGAATGTTGAGAGGCGCCAAGCAGGTGGAGCTGGGGAAAGCCATGTTTGACAGCCCTCGCCATCCATCTGTGTCTCGGATCGGAGGCTCCCAGGGGAGCAGGCAGCTCTCCAGCAGCTGCTCCTGGCTTGGACCTAGCCGTGAAAGAGCAAGGTGGTAAGACAAAGGAATCTGGCTTCTCCAGGCTTTCCACACAGGAGCAGTTTCCCAGGACCCTGCGAATTTGACGGATTGTTATTTTCAAGATAAACTCTGTTTTGCTCCCTGGAGGATTTTATTACCTCTCATGTGTCAGTTCATACTGGCGAGATGAAATTAAAGAAGCTAGAGAAAGAGGGAGGAATTGAAAAGAAAAGAAGGATGCCTAAGCAGAGGGGAGGGGGACTGTTCTCCCTCCGGGGTTTTGCATGACAGAATGCAATTCACTTGCACTACCTTGAGGAATTCAGGGTGGCTTAATGAGGGTGTCACCTGGCGGTTGCTCTGGATGGCAAGTTGCGACTGGAGGAAGTACGAGCCTTGCAGTGAGGAAAGGCAGAACCAAGGGAAGGCTGCTCCCCATGAATCCATCCTGCCTGGATCACGTGATGATTGTGACAGTTCATCAGGACTGAATTCTAATCGGTCAATTAAAATGTCCAAATGACTCAGCTTGCCCGTCCTGCATGCTTTGCACCTCTTAGGTTTATACAGAGCTTTAGGGTTTCAAGGGAGGGTTGTACTTGCTTCATTATAAATAAAGCACCAACGACATTAGCAAACTCAACTTGCTCTATCTCCACACAAGAAGAAAGGTGCTCCGTGTGTACTGACTCCCACCTGCATGGAACTTTGATGGCATTTGGGAGAAGGAGTATCTGAAATACAATTCACTTGTTAACAGGTGAATGCTTGGGACTGAAAAAATGCTTTAGGGGTTAAAGCCAGCCTTTGCCTCACAAACAAATGGACCTGAGTTCAGATCCCAGATCCCATATGAAAATGCTGGTCAGAAATGATGGGTGGCCTGCAATCTGGGGCAGGAAGCAGAGTCTGAGAACTGTAAGAAGGTAGAGAGATCATCACCCTTGGACCTCCACAGGCACACGCGTGCACACACACACACACACACACACACACACATTCACACATACATACCACACACACACATTCACACATACATACCACATACACATACACACACACATACCACACACACGTACACACACATTCACACACACCACACACACACACCACACCACACACCACACACAACCACACACCACACACACACACACGCACACAACACACACACACCACACACACACCACACACACACACAACACACACACACCACACACACACACACACCACACCACACAACACCACATACACACACACACACAACCACACACACCACACACACACCACACACCACACACCACAACACACCCACACACAACGCACACACAACACAACACACACCACACACACCACACCACACACACCCACCACAACAACCACACACACACACCACAACACCACACCACACACACACATACACCCCCCACACACCACACACCACACATACACCAACAATACCACACACACACACACATAAACACAAACACACCACATACACACACCACACACACACACACACACATACACACACACACATACACACATACACACACACATATACACACACATGTACACACATATACACACACATATATACACACACAGCACACACATACATACATATTCACATATACACACACACACATACACACACACACGCCCTCTTGTGCATTTGCCTGCACACGCATGTACACGTGCACGTGTGACACGCACATACCTGCACCCACACACTCATATTACTCCCCTCGAAAGGAGGGAACGCTCAATAGCTTGTGGTGACTTAGGCCTGTAATCCTAGCTACTTGGGAGGCGAAGCAGGAGGATCGTAAATTCAAGGCCAACTTGGGCAACTTCATGAGATCCTATCTCAAAATAAAAATATATTGAAAAAGGGATGGAGACATAATACTCTCAGTGGTAAAGTGCTCAACTCGAGTGCACGAGGCTAAGATCAAAAATCAGGACCAAAAAAGAAGAGATAAAAGAATTGAATCCTTGGGAGTCTAACAAACCAAGACCAGAAAATCTATGTGAACAATGGGAATGAAGGACACAGTTGAAGAAGAGTATGGAAGGCCTGGAAAACACTCAAATGTCTTTGCAACAAGACTCACAAGACAGAATTGCACAATTACATATAAACTATGTGTGTAAATGTATGCAAAATAAAAGGCATGAGTATCAAAATATAAACAAAGTCATCTTTCAGCTATGAGTATTTTTCTGGCTATTTTCTCAGTGTTGCACATTAAGTATATTACTTTTTATCGGATTAACTCATGTAAATGCTTTTTAATTTTTGGTTTTTCATGTATATATGTGTATGTGGTATGCATGGATACATACGCACGTGCATGTTCACACATGTGACGGTGCATGAGCAATTCTTTTTAAAGCAGACATTTGAAATGTTGAAGGAGGTGGGGGAGATGGCTTAGTGGTTAAAGCCTTTGTCTCATGAGCGAATGGATCTATGTTTGGATTACCAGATCTCACATAAAAATGCTGGCAGACCTGGCTGCTGTCTGCGCTTCCAGCACAAGGAGACAGAACCTGGGGAACCCCAGAGCAAAGCATTAAGGAGGCAGAGCAATCCAGGGTGATTCCTGATGTCACCTTTGGGTCACTATAGGCACACACACTAGTGCTCTCTTGTACACACACAAGCATACTCACACACACATAGACACACGTGTGCATGTGCAAAAAAAATTGTTAAAGGGATCTTTAAGAAGAGCCAGGCATTCTGGAGAAACAAAGGCAACAGACGCCACCTCCCACCTCTTACTGGGCATCAATGTCCAACAATATTAAGAACCCGATAGATATCCCATCCATTCTTGCTGACAGATTATCTATGGCTTATTGACAGTGAGTTGGAAGGACCAGACCTATAAAGACTAGCTTTTCAAGTGAAGACTGCTGTCACTTTACGTCTTATTTCAGCTCCTAGTGAATGGGTAGGGACTGAGTCTGTGTTCAGTACATGCCTAGTACCTGCCTGGGCTGGCCACACACTAGGTGTTCAGGTACCTTCCTTGACTGACACAGCTTTTGTCTGTTCTACTTCTATTAATTCATCTTTGAAAGACTCTTGTCTCTAAAGATGTCTTCAGATAGATGTTCCACCGTCACACTGTGCCATTCACTTCCGGCTACACGTGGACAAGTTTCGAAGCTGTGTAAGCATTCCTCCAGATGATTACAGACACTGGCTGAAACCATTCCCGAGGCGAGCCTAGTTGGGTCCGTACTTTCCGGGAGGAGAAGTCGAAAAGATGAGACAATTATCTGGAGAGTTCGGGTAAAATGTCAGCTTTCTTCCCAATTCCCTTTCCACTCGAAAATCTTATTCCATTTCTAAGAAAAGCGTTTTCCCGATTTCATTCTGCTGTGCTGTTCTCAATGCCTGGTTTTGGTTTCTGGAGAGGGGAGAGGATGCAGCCGATTAGCGTTAAGTGGCGGGCTTGAGGTTGTGCGCACCTTCTTGCCATCTCTTGCAGGAATATTTTACCATGAAAAATGGGCTTTAATAACAGAACGCCGAGAGAGATGACACGGAGATGATTTAGCAACGTATATATTGTGACATATTAAATTGCAGACAGTTTCCGACTCTTAAATGAAACATCCGAGCTCAGCACGAACGCACAGCCCAAGTAACTGCGGGATAAAAAAAACGAAACCACATAGAACCAGAGAAACATTGGTATGTCACCGGGGTTGGGCATCAGAGCCAAGGCTAAGTCCTCCCCTGCACCCGTGGATTTCCTCAAGGAAGCGGCTCCGTGGTGGGCTGATCCTAGCTGTGGTGCACTGAACTGAAAAAATGGTTAATTAGTGAAAAACTTAAAATTCAGCACTGAAATTACCTTGCGCGGTGACTGACAAAGGCAATATAAATAATTCAGTCTCTCACAGTTGATTGAACTGAGTGCCTTTCCTCTTTTGTCAACAGCAGAGAGACATTTTCTTTCCTCCTACCGCTATGTTTTGGGGCGGCTACAAGTGCCACTGCTTGAATGTGGCTGGGGAAAGGAGAGAGGAGAGAAAATCAAATTGAGAACTGGTTGGGGTGACCTATAACTAACATGTGCTGTGCTTTTTGACCATAGGAGGTGTCGATGGGCAGTAACTGGGCTTGCCACAGCCACTGGGGGAGGGGAACAGCCATTGAGTAATGGCTCCGCTCATGGCCCCGCTCTGCAAACCCCCAGCCTCTGTCTGAAAGAAGGACCCATGTGGGTGGGGAGGGCTGCTGATTAGTAGGGAAGACCGCTAAAGTGAGGGAAAGAACTGGTCGGTTTCGGGAGGGCACACTGCTTTCCTGCCCTTATCTGTAAAGTTTTGTTTGCCAATATCTTCTCAGGGGGGTGGGGCGAAGGAAGCACTCACTTGGCAGGGCTTGTGAGCAGGGGTGGGTCTTCCAGCCCTCCTCTGTGGGTGATCTGTGCACCCTCCAAAGTGATGCTGGGTCCCCCCAGTTCTGACTGTGCAGTGAACATGAGTTTGGCTCTTTAAAACCTAATCTGGGCTCTCTGTGAAGACCCCTTTGTACCCAAGAAAGACTGGGTACCCAGAGGGCTGCCAACCGATGTCACCATCGCAAGCTTTTTGGACAGACTGGTAAACCCAACTGTACAGGGTTTAAATGGCTGCTTACTCTTCAAATAGAGACCTGGGACTCAAACAGCCTGCCCTTTTAAACTACAATAGCAGGAGTGACTGTTGCCTATTAAGTCCTTCCAGGACCATTGGAGACAACACATTAAGTTTCTCACTTAACAATTGCAGTATGCAGGTAAGCCACTTGACCTCATGTACTGAGCCTTAGTTCTGTGCCTGTAAGATGGAATTGGCACTGCCACAGAACATCAAGCCAGCACATGGTGATTGAGTCCTTCCTTCCCCTGACTGTGCTGGAGACTCCAAGGTGCACCCTATGAGGATAAGAAGGACCCTGGCAGGCTAGGGATGGGCATCAGTTCATAGAGTTACATGCATCAAATCTGGGTTTGAGCCCCAACATCACACACACACACACACACACAATGACCCCGGCCTTGAAGGAATCTCTCATCTAACTGAGAGCATCTTAATACTGTGGAAGAAATAAGCGCGTCTCCTTCATGACACAGCCTCTGGGTAGTTTATCTTTCACTCCTGGGGAGATGGCTCAGGATCGGTTAGTACTCACTGTGCTGGGGGGGGGGGCGTGCTAAGAGCTGCACAATTACACTCCTCGTCTCAGAGCAAGAATTAGGAAAACCTAGGATTCGAACGGATTTCTGCAGAGCAAGAGCAGGCAAGCAACTAGCAGTGATCAATACTGCAGACAACGCACGGGCACTCAGTAAGCCTGGAGAGGAACTTCGGCTTCAGGAAAAGAGGGAGTTCGGGTGGAAAGTTTGCATACGAAGCTGGCTTCATAGCTAGAAACTCTCTTCTAGGAGAGCTCGACAAGCTTGCATGATGGTGCTCAAGAATGTGGGAATTCTGTGACTGATGTGAGTGAAGGGGGGAAGAGACAGAGAAAGAGAGAGAGGGAGGGAGGGAGAGATGCTCTTTGGGCTGCCAGATATCCTAAGACTCATCCAATCCAATTCATAGGACCCCCGGTGAGATGGAGAAAGTCTCTACAGGGACAAGCGCTTGGCCTTTAGAGAAATCTTTTCCAGAGTCAGCAAACTCCAACTCTTGCCCAGCCTATGCCAAGTCGAGCTTATCTCTTTTTGACTCTTTGCCCTCTTAACAGTACACGTCTCTGGGCAGAAGTGACAGCAACAGAACAGATCTTCCTGGTCAAGGGCATTCTTGGGCAGAGAGCAGATGGTGAGTATATAAACAAGGGTCTATTCTGCTGGGGGACTATTCAGAGAAGGGTCTCCGACAAAGACAAACCTTTATTTACCTGGTTCTGAGCCAGGAAGGTAACAAACACTGTTCTCCCAGTAGCTCACCGAACCTGAAGTAGGACATGTAAAATCTTTTCAAGTAATTATAATAAAATAATAAAAAATCTGTGTAGACTGTGAGTGATCACAGAGCAGAGGGACATGGGGAGAGGAGAAGAAAAAGGAGGTCATTGGAGAAAAATGGATAAAAATGAGGGCACACAGAAAGCGCCCACAGGCTCGGAGGGGGTATGGTGAGCTGTGTGCCCTCCACACCTCCTCTGTGAAACAATTCTGCAGAGAGACCTAAGGAGCTAGTTACACAGAGAGACAAATGTTCAGAGGTGCTCAGAGAACCAGCGAGAGGCTCAGCCGCACACAGATGTGACTTATAATTGCATGGCACTTTCTTACACATAGTCACCATCTTTGTCTGAGACCATTGAGATCAGACCCATTGACTTGACATTCTCAAGTCAGAGACGGAGAGGGTGGGAAGGAGCAAGAATACAGAGTCCATCCACGTGCCCTCAAGGCCTTGAGGTTGAGTGGGGCCCTAGGTTGTATTGTCTGAGAAAGGTTAACTGAAAAGGGATTCCATAAGTCGCCCCAGTAAACTCCTTGGCTTGTCAAGTTGGACCTTGGTGTCATTTAACTCCTTTCTGGAGTGGATAGATGGCTGTGTGGCATCTCCCTAGGGAAAGTATCCACACACTTATAAACAAGAGCATCAACCCATGTGGGACAGGTCCCTACAGAACACACATGCTTCCCCCACCAGATGGTGCCCACCTTGGGATCTCATCTTATCCTCACTCTCACTGGCAAGCCAATTTTTAATCCTATGCAGTGGGCGGAGCCTCGCCATCATCCTTGAAAGAATCACAGGCCTGTGCTCAGACTATCGTTGCCACATTGTGGTACCGTAGAAACTCTCTTGGCTGATGTCACTGAAGTCTGCTGCAGACCAAGTCAACACAAGTCAAATCGCCCCCCTTAGAGCAGATCTGTTGCCGATCTTAAACGTTGCATGGAGGATTCAGGATTACAGGTCTGTCAGAGAGGTGGCTGGTCACCCATCAGGTGATAACTGGGAAACTTCAGGACATAAGGACCTAGGAGGAGCTGGTTGCTCTTTATAGGAACACCTTACCCCATTCCCTGTCCCACACCTCACAGTCTGGCCTGACTGAGGGCTCTTTCCACCCCTCTGGGTCCCCAGTTATCCTGAGCAACCCCTCTGAACCCAAGGTTATCCTGAGCATTCATAGACCCTTCAAGTCACTGAAACTGCACATGTCCTGCATGCTTGTCATATCCTTCCCTCCTGCGTAGCAAACAAATCCTCCTGGCACGTAATACATTACATTCTCATAATGCCTACCGCAAGTGCCTTGGAATAGTGTTTGCAACTGCGATCCCTGCTTCTGGCGAAGGAGGGAGGCGGGGACCTTGCCTGCTTCATCTTCAGCTCCAATCCCAGGGCCTTCTAAATACCTTTGCATGAAGACGTCTCTCAAGCGTCTCCTCTGGAGAAGGTACTGCTGCTTTCTCCTACGTCCTGTGTCTCCAGGTTAAGGAAGACTTCTGTCTTCCATAAGGCATATCCCTTCACACTGCCCTAGACAGAAGGTAGGTAACGTTAATGCATCCTTCCGGAGCCTCAGCTTCAGGGATCACGGCGTGGCTTCCTGACTTCTCTTTGCCTGCCCTCTTCTTGCACACGAGGAAGCGTGTGCCTGACTCCTAGAACAATCCCAGAGCACTCAGCTGCTTCGAGAGCACTGCCGGCTGAGGCTGATGACATGGCTGAGTTATGTATTTGTTTAGTCGCTCATCCAACAATTATGCACTGACTGCTGATTCGTGCCAGCTGAGTTAAACTGGCAATCTGCCTAGTATGGCCCCAAGGCCAGATTCAGGTAAATATCTATTTTTATTATATCATTATAAGGTATTATATTATACTCTGTAGTATTTGTTAGATTATATATTATTTATTATGCTATATATACTATTATTATATTATATATTATTTATTATATTATCAATATTTTAGAGGGATCTACACAACCTCACTGAGTTGTCAGAGGCAAATACTGAGAGGCACCTAGAGAACCACAGAAAGGGGCTCAGCTCCACACAAGATAATACCCGCCCACACCAGGCAAATCCCTCTAAAGAACAAGCTGCCCTTACCAGACTGAGCCTGCGTTGGGGAAGTCATCTCATTCTATTTTTATGTGATCCACAGGTAAGGATTTAGTTTTTACTTTTTTATGTCTTCAAGTGGTTGAAAAGAAGAATAGTTCATGGCATGTAAAAATGATATGAATTCAAAGGTCAGTATCTGTCAGTTAAATTTCACTGGAATAGAATCATGTCCATTCCTACTTGTCTCACGTAGGCCTGCTCCCGAACTTCCTTGGCTGAGCTAGAGAGTAGAAATAGAAAGCACGTGGTCTGAAACCCCTCCATTATTAACTACCTTGCCTTTTACAGAAGCAACGAATGGAGGAAGAGAAAGGTGTTCAAGGTCTCCACTTCCATGACTGGATTTTGTGGAAAGAGACAGATGCACAAGTAAGAAGCAGTAAATGCTAATGGGAAAGAGACCAAGAAGAGTGACTTTGATGGGTATGTGTGGATTGTAAGGAGAAACAAAATGGGTGTCAGAGCATAAGCCAAAAGAATGCACAGGAAGGGGTGGGGAGGTGGGTAAATGAAGGGAAGATGTCTCGGGCAGTGAGAGTACCAAGTTCAGAGGCCCCCTAGAGAAAAGTCCTTGGAGTGTGTGGCAGTGATAGAGCGTCAGCGAGCTCCTGTGTAGGCATCTTGCACAGACAGGGGGCATTGCACAGTGGTCAGAACGTGGCTCTGGGACCTGAAGACCTGTGTTTGGATGGCAACTATGTGGGAAGCTTGGTTCTTGCTGTTCCCTCTTTCTAAGTCTCAGCCTTCCTTCCTATCAACCAGGGTTGCACCCTTTTCTCTTCCATCTCCCAGGATGCAAGCAAGATCTCAGCTATAAAGGCTCTTTCTACATTGATCTATGTACATACATAGGGTTTATTTCCGAGGCTTCTCCCTGCTCACCTGTGTTGGTGTGTTTTATTGTTAAGTCCCTAAAGGTTGGCTGCCATTTTATCATGAATTTTCCAGGACATCCTCGATTCCACAGATATGGTCCTGCTGACCTTATAAACCACTGAACTGCCCCAACAAGTCTCCTATTTCTGCTTCCAATGGACATCTCCTTGACCACCTCTTAGACCATGAGTCTCTTCACAGGAACTTACTAAGGAAGATTCCGAGAGAAAAGCCTGGTTTCCTGGGCACATGGATGTGGATGGGTGGGCACTGCCTAGAGTTTCTGAGAGGCAAGGCCTCCTGCAGCTTGGTATTTCCTATACTTTTGTTTTTGGGGGTTCAATAGGTGGCCCTCTCAGCTGCCCAGGCACCAGGAAGGGGTTCTGGATTCTGTTTTTGCTGCCCGAGGAATTGGCTGGCCATGAACCTGCACATCTCCTTCCAAGAAAGATTTTAGGATTCAGGTGGGTTTGCGGAAGCTTTGATGCCTGCCTGAAACCGACATGTAAGAAACAGGTGTTCTATTATTAATGCCCATTCGGCTGCATCCTCCCACAGTCCAGACAGGCACAGCCTGGCCACCGCCGCCATCATTGTCCTTCCTCCGTGATTTCCCAAGGAGCGCCTCCATAGCAGACCCCTTCTCTCACTGCCTGGACTTTGTTGATGAACTCTTGATTCATGAAGTGACTGCTGTGGGCGAACGGTTTCACAGGTCTCAGTAAAAATTGTGGTTACATTAAAGGATGCTCCGGGGATGGGAGGGGGAGGCACTGAGGGATGGGGAGAGAAGGGGGAGGGGAGGGGGGCATAGAGGGATAGGGGGTTGGGGGGGGACCAGTATACTTGTTAAGTTTGTATGAGTGGAAATTAAAAAAAAAAGAATTGGAAAAAAAAAAAAACCGTGGTTAGTCACAAAGGTGAACAGGAGGGAGATGGGAGTCACGTAAAAGCAACACTTAAGTGTTGGGGAAATGCGTTGATTAGGAAAGCACTTTCCTCAAGCATGAGGACTTTGGTTTGGATGCTTAGAGCTCACCTGAACAGCTGTGTGGTAGCATGTGCCTATGATCCCGGGATGGACAGAGAAGACAGACCCATGTTCAGGAGTTCCAGTTCAATGACACATCCTGCCTCAAACAAAAGGTGGGAAGCTCCTGGGGATGGACACGTGTGTTGGTCTTTCAACTGCTATAGGTCCACTGAGCATGAACACACATGAACATACATGCACACACCTATGCTATCATATATGTACGTGCACATGCACAAAACGTGCACTCAACGTCGAAATTGTTTTTGAAGAAAACTGCCAAGATAATAGCTTTTTTCTTCTCACAGGGTTCCATCCACACACTTGTCTACAGACTCTCATTTGAGAGCCAGCTGTGAATGTTTTGACTGGGTTTTATCAGTTTCTGTTCTTTGATATCTAAGTGGGACCCTGGAAGGGGCGCACATGATAGGTCTCTTGCTCCCACAGCAGCCCTTCCACCCCACCCTGCTCCTATCTGACTACTCTCTCCACAGGATCACTGTGGCTTGTTGACATTTTAATTTGCTAGGACAAGACAGAATATAAGGAGCACATGATAGGTCTCTCGCCCCTACAGCAGTCCCTCTACCCGGCCCTGTTCTCATCTGACCACATCTCCTAAAGGATCGCTGTAGCTCCCGTGACATTTTAATTTGCTAGAATGAGACAGAATGTAAGCAGGCAGGCTTAGGTCTCTGCATTTATCTTGCTTGGGGGAAATTAGTGCTGGCTCGAGAGCATACCCACTGTATACACCAATGAAAAAACACAATTCAATTTGTGTTGGCAGCTTTAGGAGAGCAGGGTAACCATTTGTTAAGTACAGGGTAATTCAGCGCCTGTTTTTTGCAGAGAAGCAGCGCTGAATCCCCAAGTTGGCAATTTTTGCCAGCAGATAAGTGAGTTCCCAGCGCTCTGGAAAGTTTCTAGGCAGATGATTGCTCATCTGCAGTGTCGCGGCCTTAGAATGGTGTTTCCGTTGGCCACAGCCTCTAGGACCACAGACATGTAACAGAGTGGAACCAGGATTGCTCATGTCAGGGGCTTGAGTGATGCACTTGTGAAAGACAATCCAGAAGACCAGAGTGATGCAAAGGGAGAAGTTTGGTCTGAGACCCTTTTGCGCACCCCCTGAGTCATCCCAGGAAAGACTGCCTGTGCACTGTTGCCTGTCCTACTGCTAAGATGCAATGAACAAGTGCTTCAAGCAACAGACTGCGAGTATCCCATTTTGCTCTTATAAGTGGGTATGGGGGGGGTTCAGAGTCAGGGACGAGGTAGATGAGCTTTCTCTTTAAGGGTCTATGGATTGAAATAGAGGTATACTTTAGAGGCTCATAGGCGAATGACATAGAGAAATAGAATGTGCTAGACAGCTTGTCTTTAAGTCATCCTAAGACATTAAGACAGGCATTGGATAGACGGCTGAGTGGTTAAGCTTTTGCCTTACAAGCAAAAGGACCTGAGTTTGGATCCTAGATCCCATTGCAGAAGGAAATGGCTGTGGGCTGCATATCCAGTCCTAGAGGACAGAGTCTGGGAAACCTTGAGCAAAGCAATAGGGAGGTAGAACAATCCAAGATGATTCCTGAAGTTTAACCCTTAGGAGTTCACAGGCACACATGACGCTGTCTTCTACACGCACCCACATTTAACACATGCAAAAAAAAATAGACATTAAGACATTACCCGACTGACAGTGTGCTTTGCCCCAAACTCTCCAGCCCTTTGAGACGCTCAACAGACCAGGAGCAACACCCAAACCCTTTCTTCTTATCCACTCTGAAGCTGTCTTGCCAGCCCCTGTCTGAGCTGAACACTTTATTTCCCTCCTTCTGCCTTCCCAACACCATTCAGTGCACACTTGATCTGTCCACAGCAAGCTGGGCAGTTGCCCTTTTGCCTGCCCAGGAAGCCAAAGGCCTTCGCCCTCAGCTGCAGTTTGCCTGGCACGTGTTACTCCATGTTCACATCGTGTCTCTGCCCAGTGGCCGTGGTGAGCCATCTGCTGATCACCCTCAGCAATGCGCCCGACAGTTCCCACTAACAGGTGTGGTGAAGACTGTTTAGCTGCTTGTCAATCTGTGCAGATCACCCTTCTTGGGAGCGCAAGGTTTTACTTATTTATTTTTTTTCCAGGGAGTGGCGCTGGACACTTGCGTTTGCATCCTGGACTTGTCCAAGGTTTTCTCAGTCGTTTCACTTCACAAAGTGAGATCGCTCCATGTTAAGGTACCTGCTTAAAAATCCTGCTGACCTGAGGTTGAGGGGTAGGAGAGAATGGACTTCTGAAAATCAGCTTACTGACCCCGCCCATGTGCTCTCCTATTCATTCTCTCTCCCTTTCTCTTTCACAAACAGACAAATAAAATCAATAAAATAAGGACACTCACTGCGGATGAGCTTCAAGCAGATGACACTGTATGGCCAGCTGTGGCATCCAGCCGTCGCTTAAGAAGCCACACTTCCTTTCTTTCCTGAGATGTGACAAAAGGCCAAAGCATGAACAGCCCAGTGTTGGGAATGTGTGGAATTATCTTAAATAACATGGCTAATAGCAGGGTGTAGGACTGGGAGTCTGCATGGAGAGAGGGGGCCAGCAGCAGCAAAGGATTGGTGAAGCTAGAGAAAGAAGACAAGGTCTGGTCCTAGGGGATACATCAGCTCCATGCATCATGGATCGTTCCATAACCATCCTTGGAGCATGAAATCTTCCACAGCCTGCAGACCTGGGAGCAGCTCCTTGCAACTTCTCTTTTTTTCCCAGGTGGCCTACAGCACTCATTTGGGAGCAAATCATGTGCTTGGTGAGTCTCTGCCCATTTCTCATGTGAATTGTCAGGCGATGTGTCTTCTGGCAATGCAATCAGAGAGTCTAACCCAACTCTCAAGATACTCCAGTCCTCCCTTCTTGCAGGAGTGAGTCTGCTATCCATGAATAAGAGACAAGTTGGGAGAAAGAGTCACTCAGCAGGCTAGGATCACACACACACACACACACACACACACACACACACACACACACACTCTCTCTCTCTCTCTCTCTCACACACACTCTCTCACACACACACACACATCTATACTAGACTCTTTGCCCCAGGCAAAGAGGAACGAGAAGGATCATTGACGTGTAAGAGCCCAGCGAGTATTGGTACATGGTCTCTGTTCAGACACCCGAGTTCAGGCTATGGCCAGATTCAGAAACCAATGTAGCCCAACAAACCTTGAAGCCCGCTTAACCCTGCATTTTTCCTGCCATGATTTTTGCACTCTGGTGGAGGAGAAATCTCAGGGCCTGGAGTTTTCCCTGCCCTCAAACTATAATGGCCATTCCTTTACTCCACTGTGGTATGTTGTTGATGAAGAGTTTGCTTTGGATGAAGGATTCCCTTGAAGAAAAGCAAGAACTGCTGAAGAAGGCCACAGAGACGGTTCATTCCATGATCATGTTTCACAGTACTGAGGTTGAGGGCCCTAGACTGGCCTAAAGGCCCTGGAACTGCACAGTGAAGGGCCAGGCTCTAGATCTCTTACAGGGATCTTTCCATTAGCTGCCCTCCACGGAGTCTGAATGCCCTCTCTGTGCCTTACTGGCTGGTACTGCCAGGAGGCATGATTACAGACTGCTGACTGGGCGCTGGAGACAGATTCCAAGCAATGTGGACACGTCATGTGGCGGTCTTACAGAACCAACAGCTGTCTGTACTTGGGTGTTTTGGAGGTAGCTCTTGGTTTGCTCAGCCCTTTATTTAGCATCCTTCTCTGGCATCAACTGAGTGGGTCTGGAAGTTCCCAGTGTACCAGGCAGCCCCAAAGAGTCCAAAACCTAGGGTGCTAGTGTTGATTCCTCAGACAATTTGCTGTGTGATGTTTGGGTAAATAATTTTGTTTTTGAGTCACCTTATCATGATTGGATTAGTGCTAAGATCTTTTTCTACTCTTAGAAGTCCCTGAACTTTAACAAGGACCTTGCCCGGTACTAAGGCTGTATTTCATGACAACCTGACAGGAGAATCTAGAATCTGTTTATCCTTGCTAACACACTTTGGGTGACTTCAACATCCCCGTGGTTTATTTAATTTGCCCTTCAGCAAGACAAGGTTCTTGTCCACATGGGAATAACATGACAGAAAACACCCTTCCAGACAGTGATGACTGTATACCTGTTAAATGGGAAGGAATCCTGCCAGTTTGCCACCATACCTCCCTGAAGCCCTTTCACACGCTGCGGATAGTTTTTCTCTTTTGCTGTGATCAAACTCAGCATCTGTGAGCTCGCCTGAGGCTTCTCCATCAGCATCCACCATGTGCCAGGGTAGGAAAATTGTTCAGAGCAGCAAGTCAGTAGACTGGGAAGCAGGTTCTCTGAGAACCAACAGGCTCGACAGGGAGTTCCTGGTTGTGTGGCGACAGGGCTCATGGTTGACACAGGTGGTTTCTTGTGCTTTGGAGGCTACAGGCAGGAAAGGTTGACACCCCCCCCCCAGCAAATACTTTGGTTTTGACCAAGCTAGGCACGTGGATTCTATTGCTCCCAGAGAGGGCATAATTCTAGGAGTCAACAGCTTCAAGTTCTTCACCCACCACAGCTCCGACTCATTGTAGGAAAAAAGCCATGATTCACTCTGAAGCTTCAGAATGGTATTAAATTACTTGTCCATTATTTCGTGATTTATGGCGGGGTTGGGCTCAGAGGTCCCCTGCGTTGCCTTCTCCTCCTCACCCCACCCACCCCAGCTGCAACCACTGCCCAAACACCACAGAATTTATACCAGGGAAATTGCCTCTGAGACCTAGAATGGTGGCATTTTCTTTCTGCCAGTATTTTTTTTTTTTGCATATGTCCAAATGATTCTTACGTTAAGTCATAGGAAAAAAAATTCAATTTTTTTTATTAAAGTCCAACTGCTGCCCTGCCAGTCAAACCCATTTATCTCACGGAGTGTGGATTGCTCGTGTCAACCCGTGATTACCGTCCGCTACCTCCCCATAACAGCCTGCTGATTATCCCAACATCTGAAAAGCTGCCTTTCGTAAATTACATTGCAGCTAATGAAGCCCAGATGCATTCGCCTCGGTGTTGTCTGTTTCATGTGCGCATGCACACGCACGACACGGTGGCTCTCCCTGCCACACACAGGAGCCAAACCTCAGGGCCAGTGCTGGCATCTGAATGTCATCATTACTGAAACCTGGGATTGCAAGTCCAGCCCCCGAAAAGATTTCTTTCCATGCTGTGCCTGCATAGAAATCAGGTCTGCAGAAACCTCCTCCGGTTAGACATGCCTTCTCCTGAAGCTGTACTGTTATGGAGAACACACAAAATCCAGATACCAGTCTGCACTTTAATTTAGGATAATAAGAGAGATAAAAACCATGTGGTACCCATTGGTAAGTTCATGGACTATGGTTTTCAAATTAAGCTAAACAGATGTAGAGGGGCAAGTGGCTATTCGTATGGCAGTTTAGTTCAACTTGAACAAAGATGGGCTCTGATGTGGTTCGGGGCTATTTAGGCTGCCCAGTCATAGGGAGCCCAAGAAGCTGAACAGCAAGCTCATGCTGGGGGCTCCGTGGTGGCCGGTTCTGGTGTGTTTTGTTGATTGATGGCTTCAATGCCCAACCTGTCATGGGTTTTCCTGTCTCAGGCAGAGACAAAGCAGGGCCAAGGGCCAGGACACGGAGATGAGTGGGTATTGGTGAACAGATGGTGCGTCTTTTCTCAAGGTTGAGGTTTTCTGCACATCTCTAAGCTTCCATCAAAGACCACGTGGGGGCACAGCCTGTTCTGGGTAGCACTTGCAAAGGTGGGGCCAACCTGGTAGAGCCCACCAGAGCCCTGCAGCCCCCTGGACCGCGCTTCTGTTCTTATTTCCTGTTAGGCTCTGGTCTGTGGCACACTGGATAAGGAGGGGTTGGGAGGCCAAGGAGAAGCTGGTACATCTTGGGGCCTCAGCTGCAGGTCAAGGCTAGAGAAGCGATAATCACTCATTGCAAAGACCCAGATCCCTGAGCAATGCCGACTACCAGAGATAGCCTAGGACAGAAAGGGCGAGGCAAGACACTCCAGCCGCTTTCTGCTTCCTTTCCAAATTGGAGTAATTCCTTAGAAAGACTGGACATTTGGCTCTGCCATGTTTCCAACGCCTTACCTCCTGGGAGATGCCTTAGTAAATGTCCATCCTATCACCTTAGGCAGAAACAAGGCCACATAAAGACCAAAACTAAGGGAAGAGTAGCTACAGGTGGGTTTCTGATGGATCCAAAGGGTGGGCTGCAGGGAGCAGTGAGTGCAGAATTCTGCCTTTTACCCACTTGGGTGAACTTACTGGGTCCTACCTGAGGTTGCCCCTGACCTTGTATTCTTAGTCATACACACACACACACACACACACACACACACACACACACACACGCACGCACGCACATATATATATACACACATACACATATACATATACGTAGGAGAAGAGCTGTATCGATTGAGCTGAATCTAGAGGACAGAGCGGGATAAGCTCCTGAGTATTGGAAGCAAAACACTATGAAGGAGCAGTCATGGGAAATCACCTTTGTGTGGAAGCAATCTTGGAGGAAGGAATGTTCGAATACACCCTGGAAACTCCATCTCAGATACTAGAAGAACCACCTCACCTTCCAAGTTCAGTTAGGTTTTGTTTCCACTGGTTGTCTAATTTGTTGTTTTTCTTCTAAACACAGAATGGATTTTGCCTATTATTTCAGTATCAAAACTTGGAGATAGAATCTGAGGCAGGAGTTCATAAGTCTGGTAACTAGAAACTAAAATTGAGACACTGGAATTGAAAGGGTATCACAGGTGTGACAGATTATTCAAACACTCCATCCTGGACATTCTTACCTGTCTAGTACCTGCTAGATTTCTGCAGGGCCTTTGCAGATTAAGGCCACTGTAGCGCTGTCTCATTTTGTTAGTTTCTAGGTTGAGGCTCTGAAGAACTTTGGCCTGCACAGTTAGTTCTGTCGAACAGGATGTGCTCACACTTATTTGCCAGACAGAGCTAGCTTAGAAATAGTACCAGGCATAGATGCAGAAAGAAGAGACTGAATCAGAGGACACTAGGATTGTTTACAATGTCACTGAATAAAGAAGTCAGAATTTAAACCCAGAGCTCCTAATCCATCTTCACCTGGTGCATTAGGTTCTGTTATTATTTATACATGAAAATATAACTGAACATTTCATGTCATGTTTTTGGGTACATGTGTGTGTGTTTGTGTATGTCTGTGCATGTGTGTGTACGTGGAGGCCAGATATCAACTTTGGGTGTCATTCCTTAAGTGCACCCCAAGTTGTTTTTGAGACAGCATCTCTCTGGAGCTTGCCAGGTAGGCCAGATTCAGTGGACAGTGGGCTCAAGATCTGCCTGCCTCTGTCTCACTAGCAAGGGGTTTGCAACCAGAGCCAACATGCCCAGGTTTTCATGTGGACTCTGGGATTGAGCTCAGGTCCTCATTCTTGTGAGGCAAATACTTAACAGACCATCTGTCTCTCTAGACCACACATCATACTTTACATTTTGCAAAGAGTTCCTTTAACCATCAATGTCTGTGTTAGAGATGAAGGTACCAACTTATGCAGAAATGGAACTATCTGCCCAAGGCCACCTCTGGTCTGTAGAAATTTCTGCATCAAGCCTCTGTTAAGACAACATCCTATATCACTGATTTTCATGACTTTTTTTCAGATTCCAGTCAAAGCAGGGCCCTTTCTGCAAAGAATAACTTTCTTGCCCTGAGTTTCCCATTTTTAACACTCAAATTACAGTGCTCTGTCGGTTTTTTTTTTCTGAACTTGCATACCATTTTTTTTAGTTTTCTACTTTTACAAGCATATTAGTATTCATCCCAGCTTCCCTCCTATTCCCTCCCTTCCTTCACCATTCCCTCCCACTCCCACTCACCCTTCCACCTGTATACTTCTATGGACCCCCAAGTTTACTCTAGCTGTCTACTCTTGTGGGGACTCAGGCCTCCTTGGTATATCAAGTTATGTCTCTCCAGCCACCCCACTGATATATGCATTTCCCTTCACTCATCCAGCTTTAGACCCAAAGATTTCCACTGTGAGTTCCCATTCTATGGGTGTAATGACAGTTACCTACAGAGCACTTTGATGTACTGTCTTCTACCTATAAGTTTATTAGCTATCTTCCCTATTGATCTATTTCCTTCCCTTTTTTTAGGTTCTTGTTCTAGTTTACAGCAATAGGGATGGGTACTATTTTGACAAGTGGGTCTCAAATCCAATCAGAAAACTGTTGGTTGTCTCCTTGCTGCTCATGCCACTATTACACTGGTGGTCACCTGTTGCCATGATGATTTATATTGCAACTTATAGCTCTTATGCCACTGATGGGGCTTATGTTTATTTCTCTCTCCAGCAGCTTCTACAGTATTCCTTGGTACTGTGTAAGCTATCCAGCAAGGAGAAAGTCCTCAGACCAGTTCCAGTTGATACAATTTGTCCATGTACTATGATCCATTTGTGTTGCATCTTCAGTAAGAGAGTCATGCTGACAGTTTTTGGAGAACAACTAAGAGCAAGGCAAAATCCTATAATGCTTGGGGGCCTTTAAGACCTCTCTGACCAACCTTGTATCAGGAAGGGCCACATTCCTATTACTTCTAGTATAATTTTGTCTCTGGGTTCTAAGTGGATCAGCCCAAAGCTTTTTTTTTTCCTCCCTGTTTTCCTCACTCTATGCTCCTCTGCATAGGGATTGCTTAGCCTTGTTCTTTATCTGTCTGTGTTCTTTGATGATCTAATCCCCATGAGGAACCAGCTTCCTTTCCACCTAAAATCCTTCCTTGGGAGCAAGGACAGACTCCTCTTCATTGCTGGGAGTCAAAATCATTCCGTCTCTTGCAAATATAACACTTGATGAATCAGATAAACTTCCTATGGAAACCTGGCTGCTATTTTGGCTAAGGGGCTACATATGCCTCTGGGGCTTGTACAGCCTCCAGCAGCTCTCATTATCTGCCTAAATTTGTTTACTAAGTAAATGAGACAACCTATTTATTTATTATGTAGATTTAATTAGATGCTGATTTATTTACTCCCATTTATCAACAATCACCAGCCTCTGCAGTTCTATGTCCCGCTGGCCACTCCAGCTTTCCCAGGAGATGCCAAGAAATGAGCTTCCATCATCTTGGGTCAGGAGTATCCGTGTGAAGAAAGCAAAAGCTAAAGGCTACAGGGACTATGGTGAGAGGGTGGAAGTTCAAAGGGACACAGACCCCACCAGACTCAGAATGCTAAAAACAAGAATCTCATCAAACTTGAGTTTGACCCGGTTGAAGAGTCCCTGTGAACTACTCTGGACTGAACTCTGGCAAGGCAAAAGCACTCAGTGAGAGGCTAGGTAGCTTGACATCTGTCGGCAACCTCAGTGCTCAGAAAACAAAATGAGATTGCTACAAGTTGGAGCTAGCCTGGTCTCAAAGTGAGTTTCAGCCTTGCCAGGGTTATATAGCATAGAAAAACTGTCAAACAAAATATAAAGTTAAGTAAAAGAGAATGAGAGAGAAAGAAGGAACATATCACGACTTGTCCACAGATGGTTATTCTAAGAAATAAGCTTGCTTGCTTATTACATGATATCCCATATAGCATTCATTTATATTTTCTCTTTCATCTATTTATTTTTGTGGTACTAAACCACTGTGCATGCAAAGCAAATATCCAACTTTTAGAGATGTATACTCCAATTCCCCTACTTTTAAAGTCAATGAGACTATTTCTTGTGAATTTTTACTGAAGTAAAATTTGAGGAAAGCTAATGGCTGGATCTCAACAGCAACTTTGTAAAGAAATTCAAGTAAATCTGGGCAAACTCTGGGTAATCATGTAACCTAAGACCCCCAGAAATCATTCTAGAATGGCTGGTTTGGGGGCTAGGAATGTAGCTGAAAAGGCATAGTGATGGCCTAGAAAGGCTTGTTTCTGCACCCTGGAGCCCATCCCTGGATTTAATTGGATTATTACAATGCTTCTCTGATTTGCACTATAGTATGGGGACCTGTATATACATATATACATATACACATATACACATATATACATATACACATACATATATACATACATATATATACATACATACATATACATACATATATATGTGTGTGTGTGTGTGTATATTATATATATACATATACATATATGGGGACCTTAAAATGCCTGGCTGTTCTCTTCAAATGCTGCAGACAGCTAGCTTCTTTTTAATGACTAAGCTAAAACATGTCCTGATGGCCAGTCTCAGCCCCACATACATTTTTAAGTGGTTTATTAGATTTTTCTTTCTATATAACTGAAAACATTTCATTGTGTAGGCTGCTAGAAACATACAGCTGAATGAATAACTTCCTCTTTCAATTGTACCATCATGTGTGGCTTTTTGTTTTTTTGGTCCTGAGGAGTTTCCAATGTCCTTGGCAACTATTTCATCCATGTTTCCTCCTTCATCTTTCCTAAGTAAGTTTTTATTTTATAATCTTCCATTATAATTCACATTTCTAAACACTAAATTATTTTTAGGATAAATATGAATGTATAATTAAAATGATTAAATTATTTATTCATTTATTTATTTACTTTTGAGGCAGAGTATCATGTAGCACAGGCTGTTGTCAAATTTGCTGAAGTTGAAGATGATCTTGAGCAGCTAAGCTTCCTGCTTCTGCCTCTGGGATTACATGTGTGGCTACCACGCTGATTTGTGCAGTGCTGGGGATCAAACCCAGGGCTTTCTGCGTGCCAGACAAGCACTCTACCAATTGAACTATAGCCTTAGCTCCTAACGGTCCATTTTAAATTATGCCAAGAAGAAAGTAAGACTCAATGGCGATTCCCACCCCCACCAGGAGACAGCTGTGTAGCTAACATTTTGATACAGTTTCTGACCATCAGTTTTCATAAAAGTGAAGTGGAACATTATGTGTCTGCTTCTTTCTTATTTTTCCCACATAGATTCATGAGTGTGTTTCTGGTATTAACATTTTATATATGAATATGTTTTTATTTGAGGGCTTTTAGTGTATTTTCAAGGTCTTATTTTTCCTGTTTGTTCTCTGTGTCTATGTCTGTGTATGGGGGGGGTGGTATCATTCATCTTCTTGTATTAAAAAATCTTCCCAGAAATGCATTTTAATTAAATTTCTTATTGTTATTTTAGAATAAATTCCTAAGAGAATTAGTAGTTTAATAGACATAAATGATGTTCTTTGCTTGAGATGAATATTGTGCACGAGCTTTCTGCGAGCAATGCCCCAGTCAGTATTCCACCTAACAGCAAAAGCATGCCTGCTTATTGCAACCTTTCTGGATTTATTGTGGTATTACTAAAACAAAGCAAACAAAACAAAACACAAACACAAACAACATCATTTTTCAGGTGAAATGGGTTGCTTGATAATTTTCACTTCCGATTATCAGCATGTCAATCATTTTCCCTGTCCTCGTCAATCCTTTTTATACATTTTTTTGAATTATTGCTCTATTCAATGACTACTTTTCTTTTGAAGGTATTAATGCTTCTTTTTTTATTTATGTATGCCTTTTATAGGTTTTCAACGACATCAATTATTTTCCCATTATTTTTGAAAAATATATTGACATTTCCATTATGTTATAATTTCTGGACCACAAGATTTTAATTGCTTTTTCCCCTTTTTTTCTTTTTTCATATGTGGGCGATAGTTTGCATATGTATATACAGGTTCATGTGTGTATGTATAGGCCCAAGATTGGTTGAGAAATTAACCTCGGTCAGTCTTCAACCTTATTCATTTTGAAACACAGTCTCCAGCTCATTCACAGAGCTAGTCTTACTAATCAGCTTATTCTGGAAATTACCAGCTTCTACCTTCCCAAACTGAACATACAGGAGTGCAGCCACACCCACCAGCATTTTATGTGTGATCTGGGGATCCGAACTCTGGACCTCTTGCTTATACTACAAGCATTTTACCACTCCCCAATGCAGGATTTTGATTCTTACATAATCTTCTTGGCAAATCTGTTGAGTTTAATTCTTATCTACATCTGGGGATGACTAGGCATATACATTTTACATTTCAAAAAAATCCTTTGATCATTTTGATTTAACTATGCAAATTCAGTTAAAATCCAGAATTAATCTTGGCATGTTCTGGGCATTTGCTTGCGGTCTGGCCCACAATAACTCATTAGTTTTGCTTCCAATCCTCTGAGACAGTAGTTCTGTTCTCTAACCTGGGAAACAAGACCACTTTTAGCATTTGGCTGGCCTCTTTGGAGTGCAGGTAACAATTTGAGTAAGTTTGGAACGCTTATCTCTCCACTGTTACCTCCTAAAAATATATATGTATATAGCCTTTTAGCATTCAGGGATAGTGTCTAGATGTTACCATCATAGATTTCTTTCCAACTGATTAAACATTTTCTTAAGGAAGGAGGAACTGGGGATATAAAGTCCCCAAGATGGTTCTCACAGTTCAGGGTTATAATTTTGCAAAATTTTTAGCTGAGTCCCACACTCCATGGGAGCCAGAATGCAAGAGCCCTGGATAGGAAGAGCCAAGCGGGTAGGTAGATGCGCCCTGACTTTCCATAGGAGCTGAGATTACTGCCTTCCATCTGCCTCTCACTACTGCTCCTCATCCTGACAGTCACACTCCCATCAGAGGGGTTTGCTTTCTGCATAGTCCCTTAAGTGATTCCCCCAGGCAACTGGAGAATCAGTAATACACCACCTGCAGGGCAGACAGGAGGGATTTTTGTGTGTCCTGGGCAGGGGCAGACACTAAGTCCCTGACCTCCTGGTAGAGCAGATCCATGAGCTCTAGCTGCCTGACATGTATGCTACATCCATCTTTTTTAACTGATTTGGACTGTAGGTTTATTTTTCGACAAAATTCAAAGCATGGATTTCTCAATAAAGGATAAAGCCCAAGATGATACCGAGCCTGCTTTTCTGAGAGATGACAGGTGTTCAGATGATGGCTCCTCCTCCTTCCCTCCTCTTTTGATTCTTGCTAAGAAAGTGAGTTGGAGGATCCAGAGGTGCCGTGGGGCTGTAAGAACCAGCTCCTTTGCAGCTGAGCCATTCACTCTGGTACCGGTTCTCCAGCCTGAGGCAAACAAACAGCATTTCCCATTGGGATTTCTGAAGACCCGAACCTGTCAGAAGCTTCCCTTCGTTTCTTTGACATCTTTCAGTCCTGATCTTTTACCCAAATAACTAGACCGTGAATGATGGGCACAGTTTTAGCAAACTTCAAAATCAAAGGGGAAATACAATGCGTATGTGCATGTGATTGTCTTTGATGCACTAAAAATTAAAAAAAAAAGATTACTACCTCTGCAAGCAAGAATGGAGAGCAGTATCAAAATATTGATAAAGCATTGAAGACCTGGGAGGTAGGCAGGCGGAGCTAAGTTCTAAAGTGCACGGTAGCCAGCTTTCTCCCAATCCAGTCCTCCTCTACATCCTTGTGCCAAGGGAAGTGTCCTATAGGTCTGGAAGCCAGGGACTGAATCCAGAAGCGTTTGGTCTCACGGTGTTTTTTAGCCCCAGTTCACTAGGACTAGAAGACTCACAGTTAACTAATTCATGCGTGCTCCTATTAAGGGTTTTAAATAGGATGACCCAGCATGACAGCTTTCCCAGAATGAGGAGCTCAGTTTGTACATCGTGTCCACGCTCAGAAACTTGACAAGTGGGACAGTACGTTGAGGCAGTTGCCTCTGGTAACTGACAGCGTAAGAGGAGAAGGGTAAGGTGATTCGCAGGCTGCTAAGACGTCAGCAATCCTTTTCCTGAGACGACCAGATAGTAATTATTTTAGGCTTTGGAAGGCCAGATGGTCTCTGCTGCAGCAACCCAACAAAACTGTGGCCAAGAAAGTGGGCACAGACAGTATGTAAGCCAACGAGCTCAGCTGTGTTCCAACTATGTTGCATAGGCACAGAAATGTGGATTTCATAGTCTTTCACTTGTCACAAAACGGCTTTCTTCTTTTGGTTTTTCTTCACTCCTTGCAAGTATGAAAAGCACTTGTAACTCACAGGCCTGCTTGGGCTGCAGGTTGCAGCTGTTCCCTGTGACAATCTGGTCTTTTTGTGAATACGCTGGGTGCCGAGAGGGAGCACGAGGGTCCATACGCACTGGGCCTCATAGGCTGTGATTTCATGTTGATCTAGCGTGAACTCACACGTGAAGCCTGAGGGATTCTTCACGGTAGAAGGAACCTTGTCATCTCTACAGTGTTTAACCAAGACTCAGGCACGACTGCTGAAGTATATCATAATAACTCAGCTGGTGAAGGAATGGGATGTAGGAGGGGCTAAGGCACTTACAGAAAACCCTATGATTGTGTGGGATGGAACTAGATAAGAACTGCCTATGGTAGTAATTTGTCAAAAATTTTTTCTTTTAAAAAAGGAATAAGAATGGACAGTCCCTAGGCAGAGGAACACAGAAAGAGGAAAACCGGATGAAACAAACAAACAAATACCCTGGGTTGGTCCATTTAGAACCCAGTGGCAAGTAAAACTATACTAGAAGCAGCAGGAATGTAGCACTTCATGATAAGTTATTGACCAGAGAAATCTCAACAGTATAGGCTTTTGCCAATGCTCTTGGTTGCCCTCCAAAACACTGACAGTAAGACCCTGTTGCTCAAGATGGATCACAGGACATGGACAAAAACACCAACTGGAACTGGTTTGGAAGCTTTCTCCTTGCTGGATAGCTACACAGTACCAGAGAGTACTATAGAAGTTACTGGGGAAGAAAAACAATCAAAGGCCTCATCAACCAGTGAGATCTGGAAGTTACAATAAAAAATCACCATGGCAACAGGTGACCACCAGTGCAATGGTGGCATGAGAATCAAAGAGACAATCAACTTTCTGATTGCATTTAAGGTCTACTTGTCAGAGTGGCGCACATTCCTGTTACTGTAAACTAGAATGAAGAACCTATGAAAGGGAAGGAAATAGGTCACAATGAAGGAACACAGACTATAAAAGTTCAGCTAGGAAGACAGTACACCAAACTGCTCTCTAATATCTGTTATGATATCCATAGATTGGCAGAGCACTCAGGACTCAACGTAGAAACCTTCTTCTACAACAGAAAGTGTTTATTATGGACTTTACGACTTGTAAAGATGCAGAAAATAAGTGTCAGCAGACTGCTCTTCCCAAACTGAAAATATAAGCCTTACCTATTCCTACCCCAAGGCTCAGAGGACACTGAAGAAGAGGAGGACAGCAAAGTTGCAAGAGTCTGAAGTGAGAATGTGGTGGGCATGTATTATCTCTTGGATATAACAAAGTTGTGATATACAAGATTTAAGGGTACCTAGGCATATTTACACAAGAATTGCACAGAACTCCCTTATCAACGTCTCACCATAACATCAGAAAGTTCTCAAGAAACTCCAACCTCTCTGAGAGACTGAGGAGGTCGAATGCTGTTGGGGAAGTAATGGAGGATGCTTTCTTCAATGGTATATCACTGATCTGGGAGGCTTTCTGAAGCAGGAATAGGTCAGGCCTAAGTCATCACGGACTAGATGAAACACAGTGGACAGCACAAAATGAAGATTTGAAAATAGGAGGGAGTCTTGCAGGAGGAAATGAAGAGCTGTAAGGGGAAAAGGAGAGGGGATGGGATTTGGGACTAAAGGTTGAAAATATTATAAAGTCACTATTTGTCAATATACAACAATAAATAAATAAATGGCAAAAAAATCTTCAGCAAAGCTGGCAAGGGACTTATGTATATTTATTAGTTACAACAGAGAAGATACTATCAGTACAATGATGCTGTTTTCCTTCACTTGCATTCTGATTTGCTCTGTCTAAGTAGGGGAAGGGGTCTGCTGCAAGATGACTGTCAGGTAAGGATCCCTGTAGTACAAACCACTGTCATGTCTCAGAGCTGCCCGATGGGGGGCAAGCTACCTCTTACCTAATCCTAGCCCGTCCTTCTTCAGCCTGTGAGTCACCATTTGCAAAGCGCCCTACAAAGAAAAGTTCAGCAAAGGGGTGGCGGTACTGTTGGTATGATGCAGAAACCCAGAGCAGAGTCAGAGCAGCTTGGTCAAAATCACACAGCTCATGAATAGTCAAACTGGGGCCATAATAGGACTTTGAGGTCTTGCGATTCCTAGCTTTAGTTAGATCACGCAGCTTTCGCGTATCATAGACCCCAGAGAAGTGTCAATAGCTCAAGTTCGCTGTCTTCAAGCTGTGACTGTAACTGCAATATCTCCAAGTGGTGGTTAACGCTACCGTACCACACAGAGCATTCATGTCCTCAGATAGCTGCATATTCCCATTCGATGGACAAGAAGATTGTATTTTCAGGATTTTACTTTCCAGATTAGACAATCGACATTAAAGCGCATCCATGTATCAGAATTGCCCACCAGAGAGTGACTACTCCTGAGCCAGGTGGAAGCACTCTGGCAGAATAAGAAATAAATAGCAAAGTGCTCGCTGGTAAGCTTGTCAACCTGCCAGTCTGAAAGGGCTGTGGGGGTCAACACGTCAGACTGTATGTACAGGGAATAAGACATCATTGAGCACATCCTAGGAAAGTCACCTCTGGAACGCCCTCTGCCCACAGCGACAGCTAGTTTGGCTTGTCATCAAAAGAGCTTCATTAAACCAACAATTTCATCATCTACAGGGCAACGGTAGCCGATGCATGTAATTATGACCCGGAGGCACTTTAGGAAGAATAAATGCTTTCTTAATCATAAAATGATTGAATTATGCTAAGCATGATGTTGCTGGTAGTTTGCTTCTATTTTAATTCCTTGAAAAATCAATCACTAATTTGTATTGCACTAATTAATAGACAACTTTGGACCCGAGTCACACATGGTTTGGGGCTCTGTCTTTACTTGGTCCTTCTCGAATGCTACCTCCCCCCCCCAATTCATGTGTATGAACAACTGAAAAGGATTCTTGACTTGACCAAATCAGTCAAGCTCTGAAGCGTCTATTAGGCCCCTCTGTGCACGTGTTTGTAAAACCCAGGTTACTTAAGAACCTTGAACATTCTGCTCATCAAAAAACCCCTCTGCTTTCATGTCCAGTCATCTCTGGTTTTTGATGACATTCCTCCTTCTCTACCATCCCCCATGAATGCTAAGATCCGATGGTCCTAGCAAGACCCCTGTGAAGCTGCTTTAAGCAGAATCCTTTCTACCTTAAAGTACATCATTTTCCTAAATTCCTGTCCCCTGTCCCCACTCCGCATCTTGGATTATGACTGACACTTACCAATTAAGAGTTAGTTTCGCTTCTCTTTCCTCGCTGCAAACACTCATTGTAGCAATCCTTATTCCTATGGCTTTGGCCTTTCATGAAGTCAAATTCACAAAAGGTTATTGAATATTTCTTTCCTTCACACAGTAGATCCCACCTTCAAAAACAGTGCCAGTGCCGCTGAGCAAGTCCCCCAGAGTTTTCACTGTGCCATGCTGAATTCTTCACTCTCTTTTTTTTTAATCACTAGTGAAAACTTCACCAATTGAAAAGTTTGCTTACATGTGGCATCTCAAAGACCATTTAGCTCATGAATGCATTCAGGCAGCAGGCTGGGAAAGGAAACAAAGATAAGGGATGTGGAGAAATGGGTTAGGAGGGCTGGAGAGAGGCAAGAGGGACCAGCTGCCTCCTCAATTACACTTCTGGCTGTGAAACATTCATGTCCACTGCTAGAAAGAGACAGGAATGTAAAGCACTAGAGGTGCCTAGGTGAAGGTGGGCTCTGCTAGCATGTAACGAGGTGGAAATAAACACAGCTCCACAATGCAATGCCAGGGAGGCCATGCTAGACTGTGTATTTCTTAGTAAAGGTCAGAGAGAAGGGGGAGGTAAGGGACCAGAGAGCGGGAGAGAGGGAGGGAGGAAAGGAAGGAGGGAGGAAGAAAAAAAAAGAGATGAGATCGAGTCTGCTATAAGAGAGAAAAATAATCATGATTTTTCCCCCAAAGAATGAATTCACAGACCCTAACTTGTGAATAGCACATGGGCACCCCGAGTGGCAGCCTGCATTCTTACTACCACGAGAACTCAAACTAACCTGGGCTGCTGCCAGCATTTTCATGTACCTAAGTTCTTTATGGATTTTCCCCTTTCTGCTTCTGCTTTTTTTTTTTTTTCTCATAGCTCCATCTTTATTGTTCTTGGCTTAAGATCTCTTGGGTCAGTCTTCTTTTGGTCCCTCCATCTCAAGCACAGAGTCAAGGCTGAGAATGTTGACACCGAGCCCCCAAGACTCAGAAGGTGACCTTTGAATAAACAGCATGAGTATGGGGAAGGGACTAGGACCTTTCAAACTGCCAACAGCTACCAACTCGGAGACTCCTAGAACACATTTCCGCTCGCTCCAGAACTCTTCTTGACCATCCCCAATCCTCCCAACCCCCATCCTTTGCCCTGTAGCAGCACCCCACGGTTTTACCACTTTGGGCTACATCACTCTGTCCCTTGCTGTGCTGGGACTTTGGTCGTCGAGTCCTGTGTGCTCCAGAATCCAGATTCTTCTAGAACAGTATCATAGTTAAGACATAGTTGAGTTTGAGCTCTGGGCACATTTGTAGAGAATTAGTGGTTGAGTTAGGTCCAGAGCAAACCTGCAGGAGATTGTCTAGCTGATCGGGAAGGTCCAGCCCATGGTGGGTGGGACTAGGCCCTGAACAGATAAAGCACTGAGAGTCAGTTGAGGAAGTCGGCATGCTTCTGTTCACTTGTCCAGACATGCTGGTCTGGCAAGTAAGGATCGTCCATCTCCCAGCTGTTATGTAGTGATGGTGTGGCCCGTTCTTGGCCCTGGTGTTGGTGCATGCTCTCCCATCAAGCTGGACTGAGAACTGTAACCAGGAATCATAAGAGAGAATAAACCCTTGTTCCCTTAAGCCATTTGATGGTCATTTATCAGCAACCATGCAGGCTGACTGTAACAGCTGGGTCTATCTACAAGTCTTCTCCATTTCTTGTGTCCAAAGCATTGCTCTTGATTGAGGTCTGAAGCTGTCTCCCTGCTATGAAGGGGAGTAGAGTGTGCTCCCCTCCTACACCAGGGGAGAGAGAGGCTGTTGGAGGCTACACATTCTCCTCTACTAGTGCCAGTGTTGAGTAGTGAGAGTTGAATAATTTGTGGAGCAAGAGGGATAACCTCATTTCTGATCTTGTGAACTCAACCATACGGCTCCAAAGGCACATGCCAGCTCTTGATCCTATATCACGAGAATACTCTCACTTGGCACTAGGATCTTTGTAGATGCAAGTGATCTTAGATATACCTCAGCAAAGGGGCAGGAAAGCAGATTGGAACCCACCCAGCAACCCAGGGAAAATGGTGGATGAGGAGGCAGAGGGTGAAGTCCTGCTACTCCAAAGGAAGAGGTCCAGGGATCACCAGACGTGAGAGAGACAAACATGGATTCTCTCCTGGGGCTGTGGGAGGGGAGTGTGCCACTGCTAAACTGAATTTTGGAATCATGATCACCAGAACTGTGAGAAGATATCTTCTGTTGTTTTAAGACACCTAGCTTGTGGTGACTGGTGGTGGCAGCCTTTGGAAACTAGGAATACCACTACATTATGGATAACGGCATTGTCTGTTACACCTCGGACACACGGATGTGATACAGGTCCTCAGAGGTTTAGACACATTGGTCCATAAGCTGTGTTAACGCTGTGCATGGTTGCCACGTGGGGTGAGGGATTTGGATGAAGCAAAGGGGCACTGGGTGTGTAGGAGGGACAAAGGATGAAGGTGTTGGGAAGTCAGAGGAGGAGAAGAAAGGGAAGTGGCTGGGAAGACTTTAAACATTAGCAAAGGTTAAGTCACTTCTATAGCTGAGACAGTAAATGGAGAGTAGAAGCCCCTGAGGATTTCTTGCCAGTGGTTACAGTTTCCTTGCGGGGACGGGACCTGTTGGTTCTTCTTTACCCTGATCACTACTGGACACTGCCTTAGATGCTCCTCCTCGCTCTTGGACCCCGCCCCGTCGCCTCCAAAGCTGGCGTCTCAGAAAGCGCAGGAGGACCTGTTTAGCACCGAGCAGAAGATCGCATCTTCTCTAGGGGAACATGAGACTGAGCGCTTTGGAAGAAAATCGGATCGCCTGCCCCAGATACGCTGAATTGAAGGAAACCCAAAAGGACGAAGACGGCGCTCTGCATGCAGGAATGGGAATTGCCCGTGGGTAAGCGTAAGAACTACTGAGTCCAGAAAGGGGAATGGCACGGGATCCTCCTTTCATGTCGCCCGGCGCGCTCTGTGACAGTGGCAAGGTGCGCATTCTCAGAGCAAAGATTCTACAGGCGATGCGGGGAACGGTGCGCTGGGGCAGGCAGGACAGACTGCCACGCTGGCTGTGAAGTTTGAGAGACGCTGCTGAGGGCAGCCATTATTACATTGCCACGCATGCCCTGGGCTGTGAAATCACGCCACACGCACGTACTGGCATGCATGCACCCACAGTCACATATACACAAAACCAAACCAGGGAGAGGGCCAGAGAAGGCTGGAAAAGTGAGAATGATAACATATGAAAAGCAGGCACAAGAAGAAAAGGGTGTTTAAAAAAATAATGCAAAGGGAAAAGAAGCTATGCTCTAAAGCTATCTTTTTGCACTATTCAAACATCTGGGTGGAAAGAAAAAAAAGTCAATCCTTCATCCAGATGTCTTTCTTTATGATGCCAAGTAGATGAATATTTGAATATTTAGGTTACAGGAAGCATAATGGCTCAATAGTAGGAACCATTAAGATGATTTTTCACTATTTTCCTCTGGCACAGATATTTGAAAACAATTTCACTTTTGCTAAAGTCGTGTTTGGTTTCGGAGTGATCCAAGTTGGAAACCAGGCTACCATATGGTAGCTTCCTCCCGTGGATTTGCTTACTTGTCTTGTATACAATTTGAGACTACTTTGGGACTCAGTAAAGGATTTGCCACATGGGAGGGGGGAGGAGAAGAAGGAAAAAAGAGGCAGAGAAAGCAAGTGAAACATTCTTAACTAAAAGGAGAGCATTGTTAATTTATAAACTAACAGGCTGGGATGAATCTGATAAGACAAAGTGATGGATGAGAACCATAGGGAAGGACTCTCTGAAGGTGAGCCAAATCCAGGACGGAGGGGACAGAGGAGGGACATCCTGGACAACGATGAGAGTAACTGTGAATGCAGAAGGAGATAAGGCATCTTGTGCCCTGGGAGGAACAACTGAGCAGAGGATGTGTAAATTAAAAGATAGTGCATATTGAGGTCCCAGGAGGCTAGACAACTGAGCCCAGCCTCTTGCCTAGAAGGTAGAGTTACGTACAGAGAGATAACAAGCTGCTTTGGGCCTCTGAGAGATATTGGTCTACTATCAATGGCCACATTAACCTCAACTTCAGAATTAATATTAATTAATTAATATTAGAAGCTGATATCCTAGAAGAAAAAAGACTAGAAAGAATACTCTAAAATAGCAAGATGGTGTTGCTGCTAGTTAGAGTTTGTGGGACGCTTTCATCTTTTTTCTATCTAGTTCTGTATTTTAAAAAATAGTCCATGAACAGGAGCCAATTTACAAGTCGGAAAAAAGTGATGGTTTCTAAACAGAGATGATCATGCAAGAACAGTGGCAAAGGACTGTAACATCAACGCTCAAGAGGCCGAGGCAGGGCAGTGGTGAGTTTGAGACCAACCTGAACTACATAGTGAGACTCAGGCTCAAAAATCAAAGCAAAAACAAGAAAAAAATGAATGTAAGTGTAACATGCACAGATAATATATGCTATAGATGTTACAGATCCATATATATGTATATTAAACATATGCACAATATATATTCCCTAATTGTTTTAGATTCATTACACAATGCTGCCACAGAATCCTTCTTGATCTACACAACTTAGGCATTGTGCATGCCTGTGTGTATGTGTGCGCGCGTGCATGCGTGAATGCATGCATGTGTGTGTGTGTGTGCACATGTGTGCCCGCACGCCTCCCTGTACCTGTGCCTGTCTGTATATGTGTGTGACTTTGTGTCTATGTGCATTACAGGGCACTGTGTGTGCCTGTGGAGGCCCAAGGGTAACTTTCAGGATACTGTACTTCCTTATTACTTCACTGTGGGATTTCCCAGACTCTGCCTTTTAGGGCCAGAGGTGAAGCCCATGACCATTTCAGTCTGTTTTGCATTTTTATGTAGGATCTGGGATCCAAAGTCAGGTCCTTTTCCTTGCAAGGCAATGATTTAACCCTTCAGCCATCTCTCCAGCCCCAACTGCTTCCATCTTTACTCAGTCTCAGGTCAAGGGACTAGAGAAAGGTTTTGCCCACAAATCACTTATTGCGATAAGAATAATCCCTTACTGGCTCATCTAGAGGCCACACTTAATCTAGGGGAAACTTCCTGGGTGGGACTGGAAACTGGTCTCCCACAAGTCAGGCTGACAATCAACACTAAAGATCACACTGTGTGTAACGTACTCTGAAAACAGCACTGAGCCGCCGCTTTTGCTGTCTGGGATGTTTATTCCATTTTGCTTGTTGAGTTGGTTTTGCTCCCCAGCTGCATGGACGCGCTGCCTGACTATTGATAGTTCAGATCTATAGTAAAGTCTCAGCCAAATACAAATCTTACTGATAGGAATACCCCAAAGGCAGGGCAGTTTAGATCTGCAATTTTCACCCTTCTTTGCCCTGGCTGACTCTTGGATTTCAATACCAGTTGACACAATTTATATGTAAAATGAAATTCTGGTTGGCTGTTCACTTTACCTCAGGAATTTCAAAATGATCATATTTTCTCTTCTATTATTTTTGAAAATTGATCTTAATATATAATGCCTTGTACTTTCCAGGTTCCCAGTACAATGATGCTTACTCTTTTGTTTCAAACTACTATTCATGGATATGACATATATTTTACCACCTATAATTCTAGGCACAGCTGTATGGATAGGACATTAGGAAAGCAAAAAACCTTGGCAACATTGTTCCCCAAATAGTATTATGCCAGGTACACACATTTCTAGGACATCCATTTAAATGGGATTACTTGTCCTATAGTTAGAAGATAGAAACCTTCAATAATATATTTGTTTTCATTCTGTGGATATAAAAGTCAGACACATTCATGATTTAGTTGCTTCATAAGGTGGCAAGAATGGAGCGATGCTCAGTGGGCAAAGTGTTTCCCATGCAAGAGAGAAGCCACATAAAGCTGGATGGGTTGGGGGGGCTGGAGAGGTGGCTCGGGGGTTAAGCTTCTGCCTTGCAGGCAGAAGGTCCTGAGTTCGGATCCTAGACCCCACATATAGACGCCGGAGGGAAGCAGGGTGGCCTGCGTTTCTGGTCCTGGTAGGGTGGAGCCTGTGAATCCCGGGGCAGAGTAAACAAGGAGGAGGTGGAGGTGGTCCATGGTGGTTCCGAATTCGTCTGTGGTTCTACACACACACACACACACACACACACACACACACACACACACACAATTCAATAATTAATAAAAAAAAAGCTGGATGGGTTGGCACACGTCTAACCTCAGAGATCCTAGAGTGAGACAGGAGGCAGAGATAGGAGACCTGGATGCTCATGGGCCAATTAGCCAGGGCATGTGCAGCAATGAACAACAAGAGACCCTTTCTCAAATCAGGTAAAATATGAGGGCCTGAGGTTGTTCTCTGACTTCTTCTTTGTGGTATATGCACTTGTATATGTGCACATACACACACACAGTAAAAATAAAAGAATGGGACATCTATGTTTCTAGTCTAATATTGTTCTTTTTATGCCCCCAAGGATGATAGATATCTTTTTTAAAAAACAATAGACCTCATTTCAACAGCATCTATCTGCTGATAATTATCAATGATTTCCTTTTGCCACACTCCACACTGCTCTAGGTCCTCATCCTCTTTGTCTCTGTGGAGTATCTGCCCTAGCGGCATCCTGGGTGAGCTGCTGGAGACCATAGGAGCTTCAGGTTCGGATTCTGGACACACGCATGGAAATCATAAAGCACAGTGCCTGCACTTTCACGGGTGCTATTTGTTACCCTTTGGTCAAGGATGCTGCTCTACATTCTCCTAACTCTTGGTCTCTTCCTATCAGACGTTTCTGCTATGCATCTCTTTCCCAGGCCCCAGAGCATGTTCTGTTTTGGGTGTTACACATGTCTCCCTAAATTCCCACTGATAATTTCAATTGGACTCACTGAAAACAACGTTTGGGGCCACAGCTTAGGTTCCAATATCTTATATTTCTAGCAATAGAGAGTTTAAATGCTTTCTTGTCACCTTCATTCAATATGCCCAAAGCAGATGACCATTTCTGTCCCCAAACTATCTTTCTTATTTTCTTCTCTTCCCCCCTTTCCCTTCTCTCTCTCCCTTTCTTTCTCTCTCTTTCTTTCTCTCTTTCTCTCTTTCTTTATCTCCTCTCTATCTCTCTCTTTCTTTCTTTCTCGCTTTCTTTCTCTTTCCTTCTCTCTTTCTTTCTTTCTCTCTGTTCTTTTTTGCTTCCTTCCTTCCTTTCTTCTTTCTTTTTCTTTCCTCTCATTCTTTCTTTTTCTCTGTCCATTCCCTCCCCTTCCCTGCCCTGTCCTCCCATCCCTTTCCCTCCCTCCCCTCTTCTCCCCTTCCCTCCCCTTTTCTTCCCTTCTTTTCCTTCTCTATTCTTCTGTAACGTGCTCTGGGGGATCCTGATGACCTGGAATTTGGTTATAGAGTAAGGATTCATGAGTTGATCATAAAGTCCATTGAGGATCACTGAGCCTAAAGAAGCTGACTTGTAGAAGAAAAGAAGAATGTTAGATGGTAGGAAGGATGATAGGAAGCAACAACGACTTGACATCATATTCATCTTGAATAAGGTCACATCTTCCAAGTGGTCCATAGGGACTTTTATCATGACTCCCTGTGCAGGGGTCCAAGAGAATTTTGACTAATACCAAAGCTTCTCCACATTCCAGGCTAGACCATTGTGTTTTCAGTTTGTATAACTACATGCTGGCTAGCACCTATATTTTTAACACCTCCCCCCTACTTTAAAATAAACAGAGTGGAGGAAAGACAAGAGATAGTGTTGGAGGGAGGGGTGTGTGAGAATATGATCAAAGTCTGCTGCACTTACATGTGAAATCATTGTAATAAATTCCTTTGTTTTGTATAATTAATATACAGATAAAAAGGTAGAGTATGTGACAAAAATAGTTTGAAACTACTTCCAAACATACATACTTAGTAAAAGTGCTGTAATGTCATTCTGAGACTGTTGTTTGAGCAATGCTTACAAAGCAAATAAGTATTATTTTGAAAACATAGACAAAGTGGAAAATAATCATTATTTAAAAACAGACAAGTTCAGAAGGCCTACATTAATAATATAAGAAATGTACTATAATTATGAAAGTTTATATGTCACAATGCCAAAGGCCACAATACGCAGTGAAGTCATTGTGAGTATCTTCATATTAACTTGCACCTTACTTTATAAGATGGAAAATGCCTAAGATATCAGAGAGACAGAGCACCACAAAAAGTAGGGGGCTTGGGCATATCAGTTTCAGTGTAGTGGTGGCCAAACACAGGATTTCAAGAGGTCTTAAGTAATATTATCTAGTAGAAATAGACAGAAAAAATCTCAAGGTCACCAAACATAGTCATGAAATTTGAATATATACATTTGCTCCTTGAAATGCCCCAAATTTCTATAAAGTTGAAAAACTACAAAACACATTTTTATGAGGATTCAATAGATTTAGAAAATAACTGTTTAAATCTAACGCAAAACAATAAAAAATAAAACATCTTTCTCCTGTGATTAAAAAAAGCCTCACATTAATGCACAGGATAAAAAGAATTAGATAAACTATGACAAAGATGACAACACATGCAAGTCAGACACAAGTGGTGACTACCGAAGCAATTGTCAGATAGGGATGCGTGGTGCATGTATTTATATCACCTTCTTTAATAGTTTTTGGTTTATTGGATATCACTGTGCTAAACAACGATCTGCTAAAATCTTCTCTTTCCTGTAAACTCGTGTCTTCTCCTAAGAGTTGTCAATTTCAATATAGTAAAATTAGAGATCATTTTAAAAATACATGAATCATCCATGAATTTACTGTAAATATTGTTTTGGCTATGTCAAGAGTAAATTTTAGAGGCAAAATTCTTGCTTGTCATGAAGAGGTGTCAAGTAGAAAGAAAAGGCAGTTGTTGCTAGTAATAGAAAGAGTCATTATCACTCATGAAATTAATATTAAGAAGTCTCGAATGGCTAGGAGCATATTTTGGGAAGATATTAAAAGAGATCTGTTTTCTCAGAAGAAAAGAAGGTTAGAGAAACATGGCTGCCTTTTGATGTATTGGGGGAGGGGAGGGTTTTCAGTATTGGTCTTTCTGGTGGTTAGATCTGTGCAAGATCAAGAAGACACATGACTTTCACTGTATATACTCTCTTTGCCATTTTGCTCCTCTTACTTGGATTTACATTTAACATTCCAATAAAATTCACTTTAAAAATCCACAAATCTTGAATTGTTAAACCCTAAAATGGACACAGAAAATGCCACCCTTTCCAAGACTAGCAATAGGAAAAGTCAGTAGAATGCTTTAGGGGTACTAAGCAGCCTGGTTGGGGGTGGGAGGATGTGAGACTACAGTGCCAAGGTGCGTGAAGAAGATGGGGGGGGGAGTCTTGGAAATCCAGGACTGTCAGAGACAGAGGCAGCGGGCAGCAAAGCTTGAAGGCCTCGCAAGTGAGGCTCCATCTAAGCAGCCACCATCCAAGAGTGGGAGGGAGGAGAGACCCAGTGCTGACTCTCCAGCCGTCACACGGGCTGGGCTCAAACGCCTGTGAAAACAGAACTCAGACTAGAATCCCAGCCCCAGCTGCTCATTTGGGAGCGGAGCCTTTTCCACCTGCTAAATTGTTCTCAGAAATTCCTCAGCAAAGCTCGGGCCCTTTTTCTTAACATCACACAGCCCATCAAATAATAATAAGTTCATTCATTCCTAACATGGAAGGTGACTCAAACAGATTTTTCCATTAGGTGGTAAAAAAAATCTGACAGTTGGTTCTAATGATCTAATGAGTAATTCTGTCCATTAAGGGAAGATGGGGTTTTCAGATGAATGTGAAACCTTCGCAGTGTTTTTAATAAAAGTTTTAATACGTATCACTGCTCAGCTGGTGTCGTGTTTAATTAAAACTCTGAAAGCCTGTGTATGGAGAGCTCTCTTTTCTATGAGATTGTGGTGTGTAGGACGGGCTGTGGGTCAAGCAAGGGGCAAAGGCTGGGGGGTGCTGGGTAGGAAAGGGCAACACGGAAAGGTGGAACATTGTGCTCATGAGGAAAGTGTGGTACCAACATGTCACGAATTGCCAGCATGACCCAGCTCTGCTTGAGTTTCATCTCTAACTGCAGCAACTCCTAGTCCCGTGCAGAAGAAAATACAGGTAATGGTGTCCACGCACAAAGCTTGTGACCTGAGTTCCATCCTCAGAGCCCACATGATAGAAGGAGAGAATCAATTCCGAAAGTTGTCCTCTGACCTCTACACATGCACCGTGGCATACGCGTGTCTGTGCCCATACACAATCTCTTTCTCTCTCAAAGAAATATTTTTAAAAATGTAAGCATTTTTCACTTGTGGCCCTTACATGCCTGAGAAATTTTTATGTGACCCCAGGAATATGAAAGTGATATACAAATCAATGTTTACTGATAATAAATCATAAAGAGATGTACTTTAAATAATATCTAATATATATATAATTTTACCAGCTATTAAGGATAAAAGCAAATTTGCCTATTAATGAGATATGCGTGATTGCTTATTTTCACATACAGAATGAATCTTGCTTGAATATTCAATACTGCAAGATGTGAAGCAGCTTCAATGTTTTTTGGAGTAGATCAATATTTTGATTTTATAATCGTCGATGCTGAGAACACCACTCCATATAAATACATAGTACAAAATAACAGAAGTATGTTTAGGGCCATTTTAGAAACTGTTCAAAATTCTGACCAATTTAATCCTGGTGAAAAATTCTCTGAAGGATTTTTTGATGACACTCCTCAGCAACTCAAAGAGCAATTTTAAAAATCAAACATTCTGACACAATACCATCTCAAGATATACTAATTTGCTATTTACATGGTAGGAAATATTGGAAGTCTTTGTTTTCTGCAATTAAACCATTATGTTTGTAGAAGAGCAGAAATCTTCAAATGAACAGTAAAAGCACTGCAATTCACAACAGACAGTGGTTTCTAATCTGGGCCCTGGTGTTTCAAGGAGTCTCCGGTAGAGCCATTTGGTGTGATGGCTTACACAGTACCGTGTGTGTTCTGTGCTCTGACTGTGGTCCGATGCCATGACGTGACATGGGTGGGGTGCTAAGAGAAGAAAAGCACCTGGGAATCTTAGGCATTTGACTTTCAACTACGTTAAAACTTTGAAACATTTTACTGTTGCCAAATGTTTTAGTGGCTCTAACACTCAGTTTGGGTCTAGGCTGAAACCCAGTTTAAGAAGCTGGATTGGCTTAGGACATGTATCAGTTAGATGCAGGTGTCAACATGGCAAGTGAAGGCTGAGTTTTTTGGGCACAACCCTGAAGAGCTGGTAGTCAAGACAAATCCTAAGCAGGCAGGGTTGTGAGGGATTATCTAATTAATGTGGGAAGATCCAGTTCTTGGTGGGTGGGGCGAGTGGATAAAAATGGAGAAAACGGGTTTGGTACATTGACACATGCTGGCAGAATTGCAGATTCTCTGAGTAAATCCCAAGGACATGCTATGGCCAGTTTTCTTGGCTCCTGACATCGGTATAATTATTCTGCCAAGCTGAATCAGAATCATAAGAATGAAACCCTTGCTTCCCTAACTTGTGGTATATTATCAGCAACGTGGGTAAAAATGCCTGTCACACAAGTCTAGCAACCCTAGTTCCGTCCCCAAAACCTACAAAAAGCCAGATGCAGTGGCTTGGATCTGCAATCCTGGCATTCCTATAGTGAGATGGGAATAGAGACCAAAGTGTCAGCCAATAAATTCACAGGACAGCTAGCCTGGAACACACCGTGGCAGCAATAGGAGAGACCCTGCTTCAACAAGGTAAAAAGTGAGAAGCTATTGTGGAAAGCTGCCCTCTGACCATGTGCACACTGTAACATGCATTTGCCTGCATATGCATGTGTGCATGCACACACATGCACACAGGAAAGAAAGAAAATAAAGGAGCTGCAACCAGTGTGACCGAGATGAAATGAAGGCATCGTAAGATCTCATAGCAGACTGATCCTGAACACATTGGCTCCTGCATCTTATAAAGGGACAGAGGGCAAAGGATGCTGGCTCTGGTTTTAAATTCAGTGAGGACTGTAAGACTATAACACACTCTCTCTCTCTTTCTCTCTCTCTCTCCATATATATATATATATATATATATATATATATATATAATCACATTCTAAATAAGGAAATACACAACACATCTGCACACTAATGAGCGCAGAGAAAGGGTTGGAAGAGATGCTCCAAAATATTAATTGTGGTTAAGAGACTCTAGGTGATGGAATCATGAAAAATTCTTATTTCCTCTGCTTATAAATTAGGGTATCTGATGAACCCAGATCAGTCCCAACCCAATTTATAATAAGTGTGAATTATTCTTATAATTTCGTGAAGAAATATCATAAGTATACATGATGTTAGAAACATGTTTTACCTTGTGAAGCACACGGAAGCACCTTATTATAAAATCTACAGACACCTCAAACTACTATAAAAGAACCCACAGGAAATCACAGACCAAGAAAAAAATGTTTCCTTACTTTAAAATAACGATGTCCAGGCACTTAAAGCTGCATGGCGTGGAACGCTATAAAAAGAGATAGCTGTGTCATCAATACACAAGTTACCCGCAGAGGTAGCTTGAGAAATAGAGGCTGGCTTGAAAATGACCGCAAAGAAAACGTGACGATAAAATGCACTTAAATGTCTGACTCTGCAAAACTATATTACCAGCGGTCCTGGAGGACCACACGGCTTAGTCCAAGGGACAGTTTCAGAAGTGATAAAATAAGATTGGGAGTACTTAAGCACATTTTAATGTTTCAGTGCCAATGCCTCCCAGGAGTAGAGTGGACGGATGGTCTCACTCTCCTGTGTTAACATGCATTGAAGCTGAGGGAAAACAATCCCTCAGTTGATCTGCAGTTGTAATTAAGGTGGACTAGAGGCTGGAATGGGGAGGTACTGAGAGGGCTTTTAAACAAAGTTCTTGAATGAGTTGATCTTTGGAGTATAAAGGCATGAAGGAGGTTTTTCTCTTGGCCCTGTAGTAAAATGCAGGTTCTCAGAGACCTGCCTGCAAAAGAAGAGTCGAAGGAATATTCTCTTCCAGATAATAAGTTGAGGATAAATTGACACCTTATTTTTTCCCATACCAAACATGGAAAAGGCTAGAAGAAGATTTAAGTGTAGTAAGAAAGAGCAAACCAATACATATCCATATACTCAAAAGCAAGAAAGAGAAATCTTGGGGGATCCAAATGGGGATCCTAAGGTTTTTCCAAAAAGGGACAAGAGTATTTTATAATAAGGGGCTTCACCCTAGCTAGATGATGATTCCCCAAACAGACCATACCCCCTAAATCCCTGACAATCTTCACGCCCATCCCTAGTAGCCTACTCTCCTAGCAACTCCTTGGCAACATCTGAACGTCCCTTCCGGGCGTTCCCTCCACCTTTCCAGAAATGGGACAAAAGGCAGCTACACGCACTGGGGGCAGGAGCCATGCCCCACTAGATGGTGAACACCCCGGTCACAGAATGTTCTGAAGTGAAATCTTTTGATGAGAGATGAGCCTGCAAATCCCAAATCTTAAAGATCATATGGGAGGGGAGAGAGAGATGGCTCATGGTTAAAGCCTCTGATTCACAAGGAGGAGAATGCGAGTTTGGACCTCAGATCCCACATTAAAAAACGCTGGGCAGAAATGGAAAACAGCCTGCAATTCCAGTCCTGGAAGATGGAGCTGGGAAACCTCAGAGCAAAGCAATAAGGAGATGGAGCATTCCAGGATGATTCCACCCCGTGGCATCCTTCACAGTCACTCACACTTAAGCCCTTTGGCACCTGGCATGTGCACACGCACAAGGAAAAGCTTATATGGAAAAGAAATGGCATGAAAGGAAGACAACTCAGGAAGAGGAAATAGGAAGCTTAGGGAGGCCATTACCCAAGCGTCTTAAAGAGGCTCAAGGAGGCCGGGCAGGTGGCTCAGTCGGTCAAGGCTTCCTGCACAAACATCAGGACCCGAGTTCAGTTCTTCAGAATTTACAGTAAGTCAGGCATGGTGGTGCATGCCTGTAATCCCATGGCTGAGGAAGTAGCAACCAAGGAATCCTGGGGCTCACTGGCTACCAGGCCTAGCCAAATTGGCAAGCTCCAGTTAAAAGTGAGAGACCCAATCTTAAAAAGCAAGGTGGAGAATGTGAAAGATACCCCAAGGTTGACTTCCAGCCTTTGCATGAATACATGTGCTTGTATATATGCACTCCCACATGTGTATACATGAATACCCCACCCACACACACACACACAGAGAGAGAGAGAGAGACTGACTCAAGGAAATTATTGCAGTTAGCCTACATGTTGTTGATAAAATCACCATTAAATGGCTTAAGGGAACAAGGGGTTTATTTTCTTTTGATTTCCCAGTTACAGATGCTTGTCCAGTTTGGCAGGAGAGCTCACTGCATCACCAAGGATGGAGGGAACGGGCTCCATTATATCCACATAGCAGCTGAGAGAGGGATGATCCTTACTTGCCAGACCAGCATGTCTGGCTAAGCATACAGAAGGATGCCAACTTCCTCATCCAGTTCTCTGTATTTTATTCACCTCTCCAAGGCCTATTCCCACCCACCATGGGTTGGACCTTCCCCATCAACTAGACAATCTCCTGCAGGTTTGCTCTGGGCTTGACTCAACTACTAATTATCTATAAGTGTGCCCAGAGCTTTGAATCTTCAACCATCAAGTTGATAACTATACCTAAATATAGAAGATAATAACATCACCCAGGAGAAAAAACAGACAAGTGTGGATTGGGAAGTGATAGTTACCAAAAAGAAACATACCTGGAAATTTTGGAAATGAAGGCTGTAGGAGAAATTAAATCATTATTTTTTGTATGCGGAAAACAAATGCTGAGGTTAAACCCGTAGCCAGAGAAGCAGATTAAAGCATCAGACCTTGAGGCATGCTGGGAAGCATAACAAAATGAGCCCCGATGCCTGCACATGCCCTCAAGACACCCCAGTGTGTACCGCTGGTTGCACACACTGCTCGTGTGGGTGTGTGGGGGTATCTTGAGATTGATCTGAATATCGTAGGAGCTGGAGGTAGAATGAGGTGATTCAAGCTGAATGGCCAGGTACATTTTAAGAGCTGGAATAGTAAACACATCACAAATAGGAATAAGTAGAGCAGAAGAGGTGTGGGCGGGGCTCAAGCTATCTATTTAGAAACGGGCTCCTTAGGTTGGAGGACGAAGAAAGAGCTCCATATCTCTACTGAGGCTTAATGGGCAATTTCTTAACAGCTAAGCCCAGGCATCTGCCTAGGTGGACAGGAGAGGATTGTTGGGGTCGTCGACTAGATTGGGTTAAAGGTTTCAGAACTGGGTTTGTAGCTTATTTTATAATTCCTTTCTGGAGCTCAAATTCACCATAAAATAGCTCAAAATAACCAGAATTGCATTTGCATGCAGCTCTGCCTGGATGCAGGGAAACGTGCTCCCTCGGATCCCCCCTTCGAAAAGCAGTTTCAAAGTGGTTGATTCAGAGCTTGGTGAAATGGCCTCTGTGAGCCTTGCAGAACTACTAGGGGAGACCAGAGAGCAGGAGCCCCGCGCTGCCCTTTGCAGATATTTACTTAATACTTAAGACACGAGGTACCACCTCTTCTAATCTTGATGGCTCCACACGGGAAGTCATTTGTCACACAATCCTGGTGACCTGGGTTAGATTCCTAGAACCCATATACATGCAAATGGGGGGATCAACTCCACAAGTTGCCCACTGACTTCTGGATATGCTCTGTGGCAGGGGTGAACCTCCCTCATCCTTCCACATGCACACACACACACACACACACACACACACACACACACACACAGTATAAATTTTAAAAAGTACCAGTGGATTTTTCATATTGTGATGTCCACCTGAAGGACACAGGGTGGAATTATGGGTTTGCTCAGCTTCTGAGTGTTCCACAAGAGAAGCGCGCTCTGTAGGAAGAGACCTGAGGAAGCAGCCAGCACGAAAGCCATCGCATGGGCCACGGGGCACATCCGGTAGGGGCCGCTGTACATGTGACTCAGAAATACTGGGTTAATTGATCCCTACAAAGGAGCCCCAGAAGCTTGCTGCGGCATTCATCACCTGAATGCCCTTTACCTAGAACCGACACATGCTGCCCATCAGGGCAGAGAGGGAGCTGGAAACTCTGCTGGAAGCATGTTTAAGCTGGCCAGAGCTGAGGAGCCGCAGGGCTGCCTCCGGGGATATGGCTGCCTCCGGGGATGTGTCAAGGTGGTAGGGAATGGAAACAGCCTGGCTCAGCACCCTGACGATGTAAGTGCCCCGGGGTAAAATGCTGATTTACTCACAAGGCAAACGGCCACCTAGCTCTAGTCACTAATTGTCTGTGGCAAGGGCCGAGGCAACTGAGGGCTGAACCACCATGCTGCAAACCACATTTTGGGGGCTTTTCCTGTATATTATTTGACAGAGATTAACATTTATAATTTTCTGGGGGTTGGGGGGGGTCTTTACATTTCCTACTTCTCGTTGCTGAGGGAACTGGGAGGGTTACTCCCATGGTCAATTTAGTTAGATCTTTTCAAAGCCGTTCAATCTTCCCCTCGGCCACTGCTTTGGTAGCAGGCCTACATAATGAGACCCTGAAAGGAGCCTAGAGTCTCATCAGACCGTGTACGTGGAAACCCTTGATATGCGAAATCACTTACATTTCAGAAAGCTTAAGAGAGGTTATTAGGATGATACGACCAGGTGATACGATAGATTGATGGCAGGCACCCACGGGATGCAAGACTCCCAGGCCTACAGAAGTCTAGTCTGCTTCGGAATGCTACAGCCTCCTTACCTGACCCCTCACCTGCCTCCTGGGAGGAAGACTGAAGGCCCCAAAGAGCAGGAAAGAAGCTCTGTGAAACTCTAGGTCACACCGAGGGACGTGGAGGGAGCCGCCATGCATGAGCCGAGCATCGTCCTTGCCACATCAGAGATGGGTCGTTGCTCCCTTCCTCCTGCAGGGTGGGCACTCTGGAATCATCTCGGAGCCCCTGCTCACAGGACTGTGTACAACGAGCCATCGGAGCTCATGACTCTCGTTCTACCTGAGACTCTTGTTTGTCCAGATCAGTCCTTACATCTCTGCTCCTATGGATTTGCTCATTCCCCAATTCAGCTGACATTTCCAGGGTATAGCTCCCAGTCACATTCTTTATTATGTTCCTTCCTATGCAATTAGTGATTACATGAGAATTCTTCAAATTATTTATGCCCATTTTTCCCAAAGGTTCCACAAGGTTGGGACCTACCCATGCTGGTTCCATCCTTGTATCTAGCACCTACCAAACTAATTGTCATACTAGGGGCTAACTCTGTTTGTTTGCCTGTTTTCATATATCCATGACCCAAGAGTTCAGAATAGTTTCTAAACATTTCTAAACTGTTGCAAAAAAAAAAAATCACAAGAGTATTTCATGACATGTGAAAGTGATGCATAATTCCAACTTTGCTGCCCATAAAAAGTTTTATTGGGTCATACTTGTACCCATTCATTTACATATCATCTGCTTATGGTGCTTTTCTGTTACCATGGCAAAGATGAGCAGAATGACGGAGCAAAGAGCTGAGAAGGACCAGGCAGAAAATTCATGCATGTGTCAAAGATTAAGCTCAGATCTTTCCAGCTCCTGCAGGGTTTTTATTTATTGAATATCCCCAAATTGACAACAAAGACTGCCAAAACCATAACTCAGAATCTACTCTGACCCCTATCAGTAGGTTTTCTCGGTATCTTTGGTAGGTAAATATCCTCAGGACCTAAGATTAAAAGGTTCTTTGTTAAAAGTTCCTTTGAACACATTCCTGAGAAAAGACACTTCAAGGGATAAAAGCATTCCTGTTGAAAAGAATCAGCTGAATCCTGTTTGGACCCAAGTTGAGTTTGGTTTCTATTCTTTTACAAAATGCAACAAATTTAGGAGTTTCTGGTGTCACATCTTTGCTTTCAGACCTTCCTTTTGTCCCCTGTTCAGATCTATGACATGGGGACAAAGCCACATGTCCCGGCAGAAACTTGTTGCTGGGTTAGAGGGCTTTGCCAAGGTTCACTCTGCTCAAACAAGCAAAGACGAAGACATGGCTGCTCATTCGCCTCTCTCAAAGCCGTTCAATCCTCCCTCGGCCACTGCTATTCGGTATTTGGACGTGTTTCACTCCATCCAATAAACACAGATGATGTTCAAAAATAACCAGTAGGGGTGGGATAAGAGAAGACAGAGCAGTAGTTGGAAGCTCTGAAGAAACAATCTCCAGGCAAAAAGAGTTTCTTGAGTTAATGGTTTTAATCTTAAAAAATGTTTGGGATTAGAAAAAGCCTTAAAAGGTTATCTGGTCAGAATGGACTGGATGCTTGTGTTCCTTCAAAATCCATGTACCTGACTCTCTGCTATGCTGCACTTTGGGATTGGATGCTACGGATATCATTGCGTTTCCAGGAGATCCCGATGGTAGAATTCTCATTAGAAACTTTGTTTAAAATGTTTGTGATGTACATACACATATATGCACACATATGTGTTTGTGTATATAAACACACACATCAGGAATCACCCTGGAAGGCGCTTCCTCCTGATTGCTCTGTCCTGAATTTCCCAGGTTCTGTCTTTTGGGGCCAGAACTGCACGCTGCTGTCATTTCTGCCCAGCATTTTTACATAGGATCTGGGCATCTGAACTCAGGTCTTTTTGCTTGTGATACAAAGGCTTTAACCTCAGAGCCATCTCTCCAGCCCTTTTGATTAGCAATTTTATTAAGAACAGGAAGAGAGACCAGGTTACACACAACTGGGGACTTTCCCCAGAACTCACAATGCTGGCACTCTGGTCCAGGCACCAGGCTTCCAGAACTGGAAATCCCAGTGTCCTATGCTTTTTAAGGCTAAGGCACAGCCACACAGTGGGATTCTGAGTGTCCCTTCCGTAGTCTCTGCCTGCCTGCTTCTGAGGTGCTGCTTTCTCACTCAATGGGCAAAATGAAAATGACTCCTGATGATGAGATGGAATTTTCACCCCGTCAGTCTGATTGACAGGGATGGGTTTGGTTCTGGTCTTTGGGTCCCAAAGGAAAAGTATATTTTCTCTTCTCCCAAAGTGCTCCATTACCTTCGAATTCCTTCTCATCCCCCACATGAATGGCACCTCCCAATGCCCTCACCAGTCTTCCTTTCCCACTGAAACTTTCCCCACAGACAGCTGAAGCTGCGTATGTGGTAGACGCTCACTCCTGTCTACTCCTTCGCCTCCTTCCTTAGAACGAGGAACACAGGAGTAAAAGCGCCTGCTTAAGCTGCGGTCAGGGTCAGTAAGCTGTTTTCAGTTTGGATTCAAACAGTTTAGCTGTAGAAATGGCACAGAGGGGGATTCTTTAGGGGCCCATAGTAAGGAAGGGGGTGGAAATTTGCATGGGGCATAATGGAGCTTGGATCTCCTCACTACAACCTGAAACATTTTAAGAGTGTCACGGACAGGTACCTAGGAACAAGAGTGGGTAAAGCTTGTGGGCAGAACTGGGCATACCTGAAGGAGAATGAACTCCCGCTTGAGGCAGATTATCTATCTTGAAGGTTAGCAAGCTACTATGGCCCTCGGGCTTAATTCAGCCTGTGTGTCTATCTTTGTGAGTAATGTTTCATTGAAGCAAAGCCATTCCACACATTTGCCTACAGTTTCTGTTTGCTGCAGTATCAGTGCAGTAGTTAGCAGAGACTATGGTCAGCAAAGCCTAAGCTAGTTTCTTTCGGAAACCTTTATAGAAAAACTTGCTGAGTTTTAATCTAGTTTATTGCTTGCTGTGTTGAGTGGCTTGTGATACCAACTAGTCCCGTGTGATACTCTCTCAGGCAATTGGGAGCAATTCTTCATACATGATGCCCCTGTCGGAAACCCACAATGCTCCCCAGTTGCTTCGTGTCTCCGGCAAGCCCCACCACACTGCGTCTGCTCAACTTCGTTTACTTCAGCACTCCATGACTCTCTTGACCCTATCAGCATTCCTTGAAGCGTAAGCAGCACACTGGGCAAAACACCAATCTCGTTGCTCATTACTGCTCTTCGAATTGATTTTCTTTCTATTTTTCTCTAAGCCAGTAGACAGGCCTTGCTTAGATTTTCCAACCCAGTGACAGTTTTGCTGATGACCTCTGTTTTTCCTTTTAAGCCAGACAGGTGGTGAGGAGCACTGTCTCCTCGCGGAAGGGAGCACTCCCAGCGGGCAGAGGAGTCTTCCTCCAGTGTCATATTACTGACCCTCGTCACTGGATCATCTCTATAAATAGGATGGAAACACGACTCCATTTGCAAGCCCACTGCTATATTGTCACCATCCTCTAACATTCTCAACAATTCTAAAGTCTTGTCCATATTGACTTTCTCTAGCCTTTTTTCCCAAACTCTCTCTAGCCGTGCTTTCTCCTCTATCATGTTCCTGAAATGGCTCCTGCCAAGGTCATTACCGAGGTTACCTCCAGATGGGTAAACCCAACCATCAAAGCTGGTAGCTCTTCAAGTGTCTAAGATACTTTGTCCAGACAATGCTTTTCCTGCCCAGTGCCTTTTTCTCTTGGCTTCTGGGGACCTTCTGTCTCTTGCTCCTCTGAGCCCCTTGTCCACTACTGTCTCTAACTTGGAGCGCCTCAAAAACCTTTGCTGGAATGTTCTCCTCTGTTGTCACTTTTTTCAAATTGATTTTCTTTCTATATTTTTTTCCTCTAAGGCAGGAAACTTGCTTAGATTTTCCAGCCCAGTGACAGTCCATCTGTGTTGTTTTTTAACACCAAATGAATAGTGATGACACATCCATGTTTTTCTTTTTCTGGAATGTTCTTTCTCCATAGATACATTTAGCTTATGTTCACCTAGAGAATTACCAGTGAGGGCCACCCTGAACATGTCCTATAAACACATAAATCACTCTTACCCCTCAGGCCTCTTGCCCACTTTCTCTTGCTTTCTCTTCTTCTCCCTGCCTGGCAGCACGTGGAGTCTTCTATATCAGATTGGTGATTGTCAGCTGTCGGTCTCTCCTTGCTGGGACACGTGCTTAGTGGAGGCAGGGAAGGCCTTGTTCTCTGCTTTGGACCTTGCGTGTCATGGAATTTAAGGATGACTAGAAGTGTGAGTCATCTGACATGGGACCTCAAGGATTCATCAGGTCTTCGGAGTTGAGTTAGCTAAGGTTGGGGATTTGTGTCCCAAATCACATGGCGGATGTCAAAAGTCTTGTTATTTAATAAGTCTCTACTAAGCGTCGAATGCCTTCAGAGACAGGCTGGACATGGGTAGAGTTCTGCTCTGGAGCGTGTGTATACATGTGTGCGTGTGTGTGTTTGGTTTGAAAATGAAAAAAATGGAAGCTGACTGTGATTAGACAACTGTTTGGAAAATGAAAGCTGGCCCCATAGCCTTCGGTAGGCTCTTTCCACGACCCCTTGCTGCCACCATTATAATCACCTTTCACGACCAAAGATTTGTTGTTTTGCTTGCTTGTGTGTGTGTGTTGAGACAGGATCACGCTTCACAGCCTTGAACTTGGGATCAGCCTGTCTCTGCACCCCATGTGCTGGGACACGCAGTGTTCAACCATGCTTGGTTTAAGATGTTTGTTCTTAAACCACCAACATTCTCTCCTGAGACAGAATCTTCGAGATCTTTTGCAGGAAATGAACGCACACCTCACATGGAAGGCATCTCCCTCAGCTCTCCAGACTCCCCGAGAGCCGGGATCTCGGTAGTTTGCAGGGTATCCCAGGTCTACTGATCCCAGATCTCGTTCCCAATTGTTAGTGTCCACTGTTTCATCTGGATGAACAGTTTTATCCCTCTTAGTAGTGTCCAGTCCAAAGCATCATAATCCTATCATGTTAAGGAAATACCATCCCACAGAGGCAAGCAGAGACCCAGGGAAATGGTTGTCTCCTGCTGGTGGTCCCTAGCAGATGCAAGTCGATAAGACTTGCTTTCTTTTACTTGTCTGTGCACTCCAAGCGAATACCACCTTGGAACCAGAATCCCTGGATTTGGACATTTGCATCTCAAACATCTTTTCATCCAACCATTCTGTACCAATGCAGCAATCTCCAAAAGAATCCTGATACATAAATCTCCTTCAGTGAGTCCCTTTATCAGCAGAACTCATCTTTTCTCTGACAACTGTTTCATCCAAGCAAGTCCCGCCTCAGTTCTCTACAAATCAGCTCGGTTTGTCCTTGACAATATTCTGAGTAAGACTCGTCTTGCCTTGATATATCAGCTCTTCAGATATGTCTGTGACTGTAAAGGACAGTGTTTCTTTAGTCACCCTAGATCCCATTACAGTTTTGCATCCTATTATAGTTACACAAATGAGTAAATCTTCGCTATTTATTCAAGGCTGCAGCAAGGGTCTAAAGTAGTACCATTATCAAGCTATGGTTGGGGAAACCAAGGCCTGTGGATGGCAGATGACTCCCTTACTGATGGCTTAGTGGACAAATGATTTGAGGCTGTTTGTCCTTTGCTCTGACATGGAGTCTCTAATGTCTTGCACACTCCAGAGAAACTATTACAATAATGACTCCAAGAACATTAGATTCCTATTATTGAGAAAGATGCACTTTTGTTTAAAGGGTCTCGTTCTTCTTTGATGAGTTCTCCTTTCTGCTTTCTCTTCATTCCACTTGTGTTGTTTATTATTTCCACTCCGCTGCTGGCCTGATAAAGCCACAATTTAACTCACCCCCGCCAGCCAGCTAGCTCCAGGCAGCAGGGCAGGAGTGCTTGGCCCGTTAGAGATAAAGCTTGCTCTCCCGTTGGGTCAGCAAACCGGATTTAAACTGACAGGAGCATAGCTCTACAAAAATAAGATCTATTAATTGTCCTGTAGAAAGAAAAGGTCATCGGGCAAATGTTACCCTGTATCTCATTTTACAGCTAGCGTCTGGGCATCCGCATCAAATCATCTCTCCGTAACTAGATTCGGACTCTCAACAATAATTAAAAAAAATGACTCTGGATAAAAATCATACTGTAGTTCTGCTTGGGAATGTTGTTACTTGAATACATTTCACTTTATTCAGAAATCAGTCTGGAATTGCTGACAATGTACTTTCTCCAGGACCCCGCTGAAAAATTTATTAGAGGTGTCTGGGATCATTAATTGATTCTCCTGCATTCCCTTTGGAGCCCTTCCCTCAGGCTGTAGCCCCTGAAGTGGAGTAGAAGTTTTCTTAATACAATCTGGGTCACTGACACCTGCAGATGGGGGGGGGGCAGGGAGGGATGCAGACGTGTTGCCGGTCAGGCTGAGTACAATCCAGGGACAGAAAGGTGGCCTGCAGAGGGACGGTCACCTTGGACTCCATGATGGAGAGAAGAGGAGGTACGAGACAATGTTCCAAGAAATGAAGCCACTTAAGACACAGTTCCCTACTACTGGAAGGCATGCGAGCCCTAATTATGATGTTTCAACTTGGGCTGATGGGAGTGCAATTTCAGACTCAGTAAAAATCTACTGGGTATCTATTATGTGTCTAACAGCAAGCAAATAAATTCATATGTAGGTGTGGCGGCGCGTGCCTCTAAGCCCAGCAGGTGGGGAGGCAGAGGAGGGAGGACAGGCAGCCTCGGCTACACAGTGAGAACCTGTATCATAGCTCTATGTGATGGGCGGAGTTTTAGCTTCTTGGATTCTGATTTTCCTTAATTATTTGCGGTTAGTAGTTTGAATAAATGGTTATGTCTACAGTCTCCTTAATATTTATTTATTTTTATTTTATGTGTGTGTATGCACACATGGAGGCCAGAGGACAGCTCGCGGAAGTCAGTTCTCTCCATCCATCATGTGGGTTCTGGGAACTGAACTCAGGTCACTAAGCCCAGCAATAGGCACCTGCTCAGGCATCTCACTGTGCCCCCTCTCCTCTCCTCTTAAGTCTTCTCCTAAATAAAGTAGAAGTCGGATACATGAAGTTAAGATAGACCACCTAATAGATTCTTCCACTCTTATTGCAGTGCAAACCTCTGTTCAGGAGCAGATCCACACTGGGCAATTTGCTCAAGATCATGAGCCCTGGGAGCAGCAGAGTGGGATTGGATGCCAAGGTGGAGACCAGAACACATGCTTCTTGCCCCTTTTCCTCCTTCCCCTACAACCTTGCCCTTAGAAGTCTATTTAATACCTTTGTGTTCATGAGATACTTTCATAGTCCTTTTCCTGGCAGAGCAGTTGACAGTGCTTCTGATTTTAAGAATGGATGATTCACGAGCATAGCGTATGCCTTCGCCTTCGCTGCCAGCCGTGAGCTGGTGTGGCTGGCTGTTCTCATCTTCATCTGGGTGATCATTTAGTTCATGGGGAAGTTCATTTCTCTGAGTTTTCTCGGTCTTGCTTTGTCCTAGCAGTTGGGTTCACATTTTAGGGTTCCATACTCAAAATCCATGTAGACATTTTATGTCACAGAAAGTTTCTCTCCGGTTCCCACGATGATCATGAGGCAGCTGACAGATGTCACTCTTATCCAGAAGTGAACTCTGAGTGAGGGGTCATCCTCCTTTCAACCCTCTGGTCACCAGATCCAAGCTGGAAGGAGGGGCCCGCTGCTGGGGAGTCTGTGATAGCAACTGCTCCGGCCGCTTCAGCTCACGGATGGGGTAAGGGCAGTTGGCATGGAAGCCACGTGCTTAACAAGAGGCTGGACTCGATGTGGATGTAGATGTGGATCTAGCAAAGGGAAGCCAAGCTCATTCTTCCAGGCAGGAAGTTTTGCTCTCTTCCCTCCATTCCTTTTCTGATGCTTAGAGATCCATGCCAGTTCTCCCCTCAGAAAGATGCCAGACCACATAGGGAAAGGGCTCAGAACAAATCTAAAATCTAGACAACAGGACCTCTTTCCATTCTGACACACAGAGGATGCGGTGATTTTTTCATGCATGAAGGTCCAATATCAAGGTGAGCTTCAGAAAGCAGTAACACTGAGAGCCAATGAATTCTCATCCTGTTAACACTTCAGTCCTCCAGCTAATTGCTCAGTCCTAAGTGTTCTGTCACAACCCGGTCATTGGTAGCTTTCTGTAAATGGACCTAAAAACTTTATTAACCCAAATTATTTTTTTTTGAATGCCTGAGCCACAAGGAAGCCTGGAGCTATACATAGTGCTCAAATGCAATAATAAATTTCTCCCAGATGCCTGGCATTTCTCATTCTCTTCTCCTTTTAATTAGTTCTGGCTGCCTTTCCATTTTTAATTGTCCAGGTTTATTTGAGATTTAACATAATAAACCACCTCAATCCCTTTTGCATTTCTCCTGGAGAAATCAAATTAGCTAACATGTTCAGGTGCTGACACTTCCTTTCAAGGCATAAGCCCTTCCCTGGGGGGAGAAAAGGAGCTTTGAAAACACAGTGTAAATGGAAACACAGTTCACTAACGCAGGCATTGTACTTCCTTGTGAATGTCAGCTGACATGTGATCTTTCACCGGGGCATATGTCAGTTGGTGTGCATACGTTTTACACAGTTACAGTTCCACCATCAAGAAAATACTGTTTTCCATGAGTGGAAATATTGAGCACCAGGTAGCATGCCATGAGTTCAGTGTTTTTCCACAATAAATAAACAGCATTTTTTAAAACCATAAAATGGATCTGGACTGTCCAAGCCCAATGGCTTCCAATACTGCCAAATGCGATTATCCTGATCGATTTACTCCTGCCCTGGAGTAACCTGGTTACTGCGCTTTACAGATTCAGCCGGACTTGCTTTTCCCTCTGGCTAATTAGAGACAGATCTACTTCTAGCAAGTCCTGGGAAGGGGTGAACTCTACAGCTCAGGGGATTCATGGGTAACCCAATAGGAGCCAGCGTTTGCCACCTAACTCTATTATGTTGTTTCCAACTAAGGGTGATCTTGTCCAGGCTGCCTGGCTTGACCGCAGCCTCACAAAGATCAGAGAAATAGGAGCTTGGGGCAGAGTCGGCTTCTTCCTACCTTCCCATGATTCATTCTTCACACTGCGCCTGTTTCTCCTGGGCCACCAGGTCCTCAGAGACCTGCTGACTGTCGTCAGCTTCCTCCCGACCCCAGATTTCGGGGGGTGCTGGCATCTAGTTGCAGCTGTGGCACACGTTGCCTCCCAGAAGTTCAAGTAGAGCAACAGAGAAGAAGATCCCGCTGCACCACTAAACTTCGAGCCTATTTCAAGTGCCCATGGTGCTCCCAGAAAAAGCTGTTTGTTCCCCTCACTCTTGATTCTGCAGCCCCTTGTCCCTTCACAGACTTACCTAGTTTACCACTCTGTCCAGAATCTCTCCACAGATCGGAAGCAGGCTCTCTCTTCCCATTCTCTTCCTTTCCTCTGTCAGGCTCCTGAGCCTAACTGGGCCCCGTCCTTGGCCACATCCTCCAGGAGCCAAACTTTAGCCAGAGTCCTGTCTACAGAATTCAGCTAGAATTACTCACTCCCAATAGCAGATCAAACTCCTTGTCTCTGTTGCCCAAGTGACAAAGGATCATCCTCCCTGTCTTCTGCAAGACTCCTGAGGGATCAGGCCCACCCCCCACTTCCTGGTGTAACTTCTTGGTTATTTTCCATCCACAAACACATGCAATATTTTTTATTATTTCTATTACTATTATTATTGTTATTATTCAGAACTATTCTTCCACTTCATAATGACTATGATCATCCCTACTGTCTTGCCCCTATGCCTAAACCCTCTCTCCACCCCAGTGCTGTATCAGGAACTTCTTCCTTCATATTACCGGCCAGTTCTTACTCATCTTTCTATTTTTCTTACAGTTTCACATGACTAGGGCACACAGTAGGGACTCAGGAAGTGTGCTGGTACCTATGAGTCTGATAAAGGATTCTTAGCAGTTGGGGTTACTAAAGGTTCGATGTGTCTTCTAAGGCATCTTATTTTAGCAGGGGCCTTCAAACAGTACTTGAACTATTGGGAATGCCTTTGGCATCTCGCTTTCGGAAGTCAGGTTAGCTAAGAGAGGAGGTTAAGAAGATACCTGTGAGTCCTGTGGTAGTTGGTTACAGGTGCCAATTTGGCACTTGATGGCTGAGCCTTTGGACACATCTGTGAAACATTGTTTAGTTAAAGCAAGCCCGTGGGATATTATCAACGGTTGTAGGAAGACCCAGTCCATAGTGGGTGGGGGCTATTCTCTGGTCAAGTAGATAAGGTAGAGAGACCTGGCTGCAGAATTTTAGCAGACTGGCAAATGAGAACGTGTGCCCGCCCTCCAGCTCCTTCTGTGGATATGATATCTTCCACTCCTGATATTAACATGCACTCTTTTTTGCCATGTTGATGAAATGTAACCAGAAATTAGAGCCAAGAGTAAAACCTTCTTTCCCTAAATTGTTGGCCGTGCATTCCTATCACCAGCATAAGCGTACTTGGAACAAGCCCCTGGGTCTTTCTAGTTTCATTTAGTACAACCAGTATCTCCTCTACAGGATCCTGGGCGGGACCCCTTTTAATGCCTTCTGCTCGAAGGCACTTAGCAAGACAGGATTGAAAAAACCCACCCAGACCCTCCATCTGGTGAGGCTGGCATCTCTGCAATGGAGTCCACAGTCGCAACCCATAGTTGTGACACACCAACTATGCAACGCCACAAGAGTGTGGCCAGGAAGAAAGGACGCACACATTCTTAGCAGAAGAACTAGCTCCTATTTAGAATTCTAAGAGGTCGAGAAGAAGCAGTGATTTCAGAGAGCGGGAATTTGAACATGGAGGGATTTCTGCTGTTGGCACCAGGGGAAGACAGCCTGGCGTGTGGCAGGGACGAGCAATGACAGAAGTAAACAGAGGGCAAGGAAGAGGCCGACATTTTTCTTCTGCGTCTATCCAAGAATTGGATTGAGTTTTTGGCCTTTCAAACACATAGACGAGAGAAAGAATGTTTTGAAATCCAGCAAGAAGGGTATGAGGACTAGGTGAGGAAGTTGTAACTCATGACTCCCTTCTTCCTGTCTATGTGGACCATTCTAGAAATGTCCTTTCCTTGCACAAACATGTCTGTGTGGACCATTCTAGAAAATGTCCTCTCTTTGTACAAGCATATCTGAAGGAAAGATTAGTCTATATATTGTACCTGGAAACATTGTGTGGTAGAAAAACTTTCGGTTTGGGGTTTAAAAGACCCTAAAATTACATCCAAATCCAACATCTGATTGGCTGTAGGTTCTAGGGAAAGGAGCAAATCTTCTCAAATTTCCTATTGATTACATTGAAATAAGTCTTCTTATATTCTATGTAATGATTATATTACATTACATAGTAGGGCACGTTCCAGTGAGCATAGCCCAGTGCCCAGGACCTGCAGAGCTGTCAGTACTCACAAAGGCTTTCTCCTTGATCAAACTTAAGCCAGGCTCATATGAGTCTCCTTACTGAATTAGGTCTCCAATCTGATTTTAGCTTGCTCTACCAAATGGAGTCAGTTTAGTAAGCAGCGCCCTACCTTTGGCCCATCCTCTCTGGTTCTTGGTTATGAATCGTCCATTGTCCTTGTTGCATTTGGAACTGAGTATAATTTCAATTCCCTGTTGCGACACCATGATTGCTCTAGTCTTCGATGGGTCAGAAAAGATGTGATCTCTCTCCCCTTCCTCTCTTCCAGATTGTAAAAGATGACGCTGCGTGCGCTTGTTTCTGACGGAAAAGGAAGCAGTTGCAGACATGCGACAACTCTTCTTTGGCGGTTCCTCAGTTGGGCTGGAGAGATCCGCCTTCAGGTGGCAAATCCAGAAAGATGCCCTGGGGTTGAATGGGGAGGGAAGATTCCACAGCTTGCCTGAGCACTTTTCCCTAGGGGCCAACTTGGTGAACTGCAAGGTGAGATTTGAGCTAAATCTTTAGAAGCTGTTTAACTTCTAACCAATATTCCACCCAGTTCAGATCAATCAAATCCACTTTCAGAGAGAGAGAGAGAGAGAGAGAGAGAGAGAGAGAGAGACAACTCATCTTAGGAGACCAAAATTTCTAGTCAAAGGTCAACCTCAAAATACAATCAGAACTAATTATAGAAGTGTTTTAAGAAGTGCAGCCCGAGCTCAAAGTCAAGTAGCTTTTTCTTTTATTTTAATTTTAAATCCAAAACTAGGTGATACTTTCAAGTTGTCATCAGTGTGTGACACGCTGGTTTGATTTGTTGAAAGCTGAGGTCAGTGGGCATGAGCTTTGACATCTGTTACACCTCTTTTCACGTGTGTATGTGTGTGTGGGGATGCACACATGCATGACCAAAGGTCAACCTTAGGCATTATTCTTCAAGTGTCATCTGCTTTGTATTTTTGATAGAGGGCCACCCATTGGGGCTTGGGGTTCACTGATTAGGCTAGGCTGACTGTCCACTGAGCCTCAGGACTCTGCCTTCTCTCAGTGCTAAGAGCGTAAGCCTTATCACTACTTCTGACTATGTAAATGAGTTTAGGGAACTGAACACAAGTCCTCATATTTGTGCTTCATGATGGTGGAGAGGATGTAGATGCCACAACGCAGTCTCTAGAGCTCTGGGGGTCATGGAAAGATCAGCATCTATACTGGCAGCGAGGGTGTCACTGTAAGGCAGCCTATCTCAATCGTCATAAAGAGGGTCCAGGGAAGAGGAATGAGTGGCAAATCAATTCCTGGGCTCATTGTTTAGCTCTCTTGTCTGCTGTCCAATTGGATCCCCGACTTCTCTCCTTCCATCTCTGCACTTTCATCTGCTAAGTGGTAACAACCAGCATTGAAACATAGAAAGGCTTTACATTTGCTCCTAGGGTCATCTGTGCAGAAGCATCACACGGTAGCTGGGTCGAACAACAAAATGTGTTGTCTGATAGCTTTGGAGGTCAGACACCTAAAATCCAGGTGTTTGCAGATCTCATTTCTTCAGAGGCAGCAAGGGAAGGGTCTCTTCCAAGCTCCTCCTAGGTATGCAAATAGCCAACTTTTTATCCCTTTGGCACTTCCATAGTGTCTCTGTCCCAAGTTCTACCTTCTAGAAGGATATAGGCCGATTGCATTAGAAGCTTACCCTCCTTTGCATCCTAACTAATAACATGGACAATCACTCTGAGTTCCTGGGGCCTAGGACTCCACTATAAATTTGAGTGTTTGCAATTCTTCCTACAGAGTTGAACAAGGCATAAGGGCACCAGGATGCAACTCTGCCATGGGCAGGAGGGTGCCATTGGGTGCGTGGACTTCTTTCTCTGGCCTTAGACTCAGCTTAGCCCTTCAATGTGATGGTCTAAAAGGCCTCTTTCAGGTTTAAGAACCAACCACTTTGTCACCTAATCCTGTACAACTGTTTATAAACTGCTAGCCACTTCTTGCTTGGTGATATAGCAATATCAATGCTGCATGGAGACAATCTCTGCACAGAGTATATACAAGTTTAAAGTGGTCTTCGAATATCTCATTAATCTTCGCAGATCCCTTGTGAAGTAGTATTATCAAAGAGCAAGCCAACAATTGTGTGATAATCTGGTCAAGTAAAAGAATAATATCTCAGATGAGATCACGGCAGACGTACCTGGCACAAGGGAGAACTGAAGAGACAACAGCAAGGAAGCAGGAAACAAATAGGAAATGTTATCTTGGGGTGGATTTGAAATAGGGGTTGAGAGTGAGGCTCTGGCTGTCATCCGGGGCTTCTCAAAGCGGGGGTGGGGGGTGGGGGAAGAGATTTATGAGCAGACTTGTCGGAAACGCATGCATCATTCATGCCTTCTAATTTTTCATGCATAAATGTTTGAGTTGATATTTAAGATCTAGGAAATCAGCTGGGAGGGAATTGCAATGTTTTCCTGAGGCGCGAGGGGAAAAAAATTGTACCGTCCTAGATGAAAAATCTTTCTACCTAGAAGGCAGAAAAGATAAGCAGTTTTTGTCTATCGGTGACAAAAAGAAATGTGTTTGAAGCTATGGGGTGATCATGCACAAGAGTCCCATCCGTGGCCCCTGGCTGTTGGCCTAGTGCTGACCTGGTTCAAGGGACAGGTAGGTTGCGGCAGAGTCCATCCTGGGACGCCATTCATGCTACGCGCCATCAAGAAGGTAAAATGAAGAAAGAGGGAGACAATCTCAGCCTGGACGTCAGCACCCAGATGTGAACTCGCTGATCATTCTCATGATGGTGGAGACGCCATCATGGACTGTAGGAAGCACCTTCACCTGCTGGTCCTGAAATCCCACCACTGAAGATCATTGGGTGCTACGAGTACTACCTATGGGAGACCATCTCATGAACCCAAATGCTTCAGAAGAGGCCGAGCTGGGGACCCGATCCCTTAACCACCACCCATTCTCCTCTTCCAGGGTACTATGAGATCATTTAGAGAGAAACTTAGTGGAATGAGGTTCCAGAGCTTTGGTGAGAAGGACAAGAAGTAGAGGAGCCAAAAGAAGTGGGCCACGGCAATGATGAGCCCCCGGGAGCAGTGGTTCCAGGCATTGACTTCTACAAGACTGGTTAACATTACTAAGAAACGCATCCGTGCTAATGATCTATAAGAGAAAGGCATGTACGAAAGTCTCCATCTGCCTAAACTACTTCACCAGGTAACACTGCAACCCAACTGCAGTCAGAAACCCCCTTGAAGGCTCTACCAAGGCTGATTTTAATTACTAAACTAATCTAGCAACCAGTGAAAAACAACCTTTAAAGATCCTAACTGGGGAGAGTTCAGTCTGTAAAGTGCTTGCGCGCCAATCTGAGCTTGATCCCTATTGTAGTTTGCCTGCATTGTTACTGATAAAATCGCCATCAAAGTGGCTTAAAGGAATAATGGGTTTATTTTCTTAGGATAGATAGGGTACAGTTCCTCATCCAGCTTTGCAGGAGAGCTCACACCAACACCAGGGCTGGGGGAACTGGTCACATCATTTCCGCATAGCAACTGAGAGAGGGACGATCCTTACTTGCCAGACAGCATGTCTGGCCAAGTACACAAAGGACGCTTACTCTTCTCAAACAGTTCCCTCCATTTTATTCACCTGTCCTGGGTCCACCATAGGCTGGACCTTCCCCATCCATTAAACACTCTCCTGCAGGTTTGCTCTGAGCTTAATTCAAATGTACCCAGAGCTCAAATCCTCAATTGTCAAGTTGATTCTTGCATCTAACTATGACAATCTTCAGCACCCACATGAAAAGCCAGATGTGGTGAACGTGCTTGTAACCCCACACAAGTACACCTGCGCACGAGTACACACACACACACACACACACACACACACACACACACACACACACAAGCGCAATTTCCTTTAACATAACTTTTAAGATCCCCCCCTCCTTGGCTCCACATGATCTTCCCTAGTCTCCTTTCTCAGCATTCCCTCAAATCTGTGCTGACCCAGTCCCTCATCGTCCCCCAGGGACCAATACCTGAAGCCCCCCACGGGCTTTCTCTTAGTGTGTTCCATGTCCCCAACTCCCTTTTCACCTGTCTACCGACCCTTCATTCAAGCCCATCCCTTCCTGGAAGCTCCCGCCCCCTGAACTCCAGGGTGGGTTAGGTCTCTCACTCTTGCATCTTGTAGTACTTAGCAGACTGCTTGTAACTATTTGTTTCTTCCTCTGTGGCATGGGAAGAGCCAGGGGTTCCTATCTTGGCACCCTCCGTTGTAAAACTGAGCCCCTGGCATGCAGGAAGTGCTGAATCGTGGGCAGGCACCATTTCTTTACCTGCTGTAGGTATGGACTGCTAAGTTGTGGCAAGGGGAAGCTGCTGTGTAAATGTTCTACTTTGTGATAGAAAAAGAAATTGATTCAAGGTGCTTGCAAACCACTCGGCAGGATGAATTATGAGCAGTAACTGTATAACCTCTGACCCCAGTGCTCCTTTCTGGGAGTCTATTCTAAGGAAATAATATCAACTGTGAAAACATGATTTCTATGATGGTATTCACAGCAATCCTATTATAGTAGGAATAGCTAGAACAAATGAAGAGGAATGCTTACATTGTCATCTGATATAATGTTTTATAACCATTAAAAGCATTGTTATGAGAAATAATATCATGTATGGAAAAGAATTATGATAAAACATTAAAATGACACAAAATGCATACTGAGGATAGTTACAACTGCATAAAATAAAAATAATAGATAGTAAATATATAGAAGGTACATTTACTACTTGGCATAACTTTTATTTTTTTTTTACTTTTTTGAGATAGTGTCTCACTATAGTGTCCAGGCTGGACTCAAACTCATGGGCTTAAGTGATTTACCCTCCTGCCTCAGCTACCCAAGTAGCCGGAATTACAATTGTGTGTCTAGCATGAGTGGCATAGATCTCAGCAACAATCTTATGTTGCTGGTATTATTTGTATCTCCATCTTATAAATGATGGGTACAGCAGCACATAGAGGATAAGTAAGTTTCCTTAAATCACATTGCTAGCAAGTAACAGAGCTTAGATTCAAACCCAAGACTGTCTGTGCACAGCCATTAGCTTGTACCACTACATCAGCAAAATTCATCTAGAGTTTGGAAAAAAATAGAATCAAATGCAACTGATTTTTAAGGTTGTAAACATATAACTGCTTTCTTTCTCACATTTCATTTATCTTGTACATTTAAATGTACATTTTCTTGTACATTTATGCGTGTATGAATATGTCTATGTCACAGTGTACCTGTGGAGGTCAAAGGACAACTTGCAGGAAATGATTCTCTACTTCCAATATGAGGGTTCTAGGGATTGAACAAGTCTTCACACTTACTTGACTGAAAGCCATTTACTTGCTGAGTCATTGCTGGTCCTGAAATTCTGTTTTAATATTTAGAATTTGCTGTAATGGGCAAGCTTTGCAAGAGACAAACATTTTAATACAACATGCTAAATTTCAACAATACAGAAATCTTTCGATGTCTTCTTAAAAAGCACGTTTGCCACAACTGTTGGTTTAAATATTCTGGAACTGTTTTCAAAGAGAAGCATTTAAATGCTGAGTTATCTGATGCACATGTAGCCACATCAAGCTGAAATGGTATTCTTGCTCATGTGGTTTCTCCTTTTCGATAAAGTATATTCACTGCAGTGTGTGACATATGGGATTTGATGTTTCTACCCTACAGGACTCTTCATAGAAAGCCAGCAATTCACCAGTTAAGGAAGAAAGCCTTTATCAAGCTGCGTGTCCTGCTTTTCAGTGTGTGGATGTGAACGCCACAGGGGGTACCGAGGGGAAGATTGGGAAGGGAAGGAAATGGGCTCACTGCCAGGTCTTCCTCTGCTGACAAACCATCCCTCTTGGATGGCTTGGGGGATTTGTGGTCCAGCTATGTCTTCAGAACTGAAGCACCCTCTCCTGGAGGAAGGGAGGAAAGAGGCCCCTAAGTCTCAGGAAGGCAAAGAAACTTACTAGGAAGCTCAGAGCTACAGCTCCTTCCCAGGGTTCTATGAGCATGAATAGCTGATGGGGAGAAGAGACTCTTGGGTAGAACTGATGGCCAGTTGGGCAGGGAGCTGAGGGGTGAATTCTCAACGCTGAGGTGGCTTTTCTGGTATGCAGCTGCCTGTGAGTGACCCCCACGTCTGTGAGTAGCTGCTTACCCATGATCCTATAAGTAATCCTTCATCTTGCTCCAGCAAGCAACCTTTCATCCAGTGTTCCTCTAAGTCTTCTCCCCTGCTCCTGTAGGTAAGCCTTCACCCATGCACCTGTAAGTAGCCACAATAAACTTACTGGTTCCTCAAGCTAGACTTGAATGGAATTGGTTCTTTGATCAGTCATCCGTGCCCCGCCTTTGTTCACATCTCACCAGGCAAAGCCACACAATGGAGTGATCTAGGCAGCTATCGAGAGATAGCGTCCACTTGTGATATACAAGTGTCTACTGAAGCTCCTGCTGGGTTGGGCTCATTCACAGCCTTGCAGAAAGGAGGGCGGGGCCTGGAGAAGCCATGGTGATGAGCGGCAGGCAAGGCCGGGGTTTCATTCTCTTGATCTCGGTCCTCCCCGGAGCAGCGTGGCTGAGGACAATCGCCCGCTTGAAGTTTACAAAGGGGGTGCTCAGGTGCCCAGAGCCTGATGCCAAAGCAAAGCTGCAGGTGCCTCCGGTTTAGAAAAACATCACATAAACCAGCGGGGAAAGTCCGTAAGCTCTGCACTGGGGGAAGTGGAGACAGGAGGACCAGAAGTGTGACATCATTCTTGGCTGCACAGTGCCTTCAAAGCCAGTCTGAGCTCTATGAGACCCCCCCCCGTTTCAAAAAGACAAGCAAACAAAAACAAACAACCCCCCCAAAACCAAAAAATGAGCACCGACAGTTGGACACTGTGGTAAATAATTTTCATGGTTTTATGCTATATATTAACATATTTTAATGCTATTTTATCACCAACAATCCTCTGTTGTCTCAATCTTATCAACTGGAAATTTAAGGATTATATCACTAAAAAAGAGGCTGTTGTTGAACTTCCAAAGGAATTCTCTTTGCCCTCAAAACCTACAAGTAGAAGACAAAGCAAGTGTCTCAGAGATTTGAAATAATATTTTACCATTTTCCAGGTTCTTCCCCTCCAGGTGTTTAACTGGAGTCTCTCAATAGCCCTGCAAAGTAGCAATTATAATTACTTCAATTTCACAGATCAGAAAACGGATAACCACGGACTATGGGAAACAAATAAGCTGGTAAGTAGCAAAGAAAACGCGTGAGCACTTTTTCTCACTGGAAGACCATGCTTGCTGCCCATAGTCAGGTGTCAGCTGCCTTCCTGACCACAGCTGGCAGGTGCCCGGAGACCCAGGGAAGGTTGTGACTCCTCCCTCTCCATCTCGAGGAAGCAGGGAGCATCTTGTGTGTCATCCAAGGGAGCGCTGGTGTAGCTATGATCAGTCTGGGGAGGATTTGTGGACTCCTAAGGCTACATCTTAACATGTGGATTTGCCATAGGGAAAAGCATTTCTTGCCTAGGGGTCACCCCCTTGCAACGGCAGATGAGAAGCCGCAGGGACTCTGGGAGTTGCTGGGTTGTGTGATCTAGACTGACAGACCGTGTTCCTGCACCCCCCACCCCCCCATTCATAGGTCAAAGCTCTGATCTGCAACACGACACTTGGAGATGGAAGCTTGGGTTTCAACGAAGAGGGTGGCCTGGACAGGATGAATGAATGTCCTTATTAGAAGTGAAATTGATCAACAAAGACCCAGGAAGAAGCAAGCCAGAAGACAGTCTTCACCATGAACAAAAGTCCTAGCCGCTTGACCCTGGCCTTCCCATCTTCCAAAAACATAAGAAAAGCGTCTAATGTTCAAGCCGCCCATCTACATAAGCCTGTTATTATGGCAGCCCAAGCCGACTGAGCTAATTGGCTCCCTTTGCTCGCCACCACTTTTCCATCCTGCAGAGATGATGACCAGTTCCCCCGAAGGAGGTCTTCAGTGGAAAGGAAGCTCCTTGCATTTGTCCCCCCATCTGCCAGAACTCCTAGTACCTGGGGGAGTCTCTAACAACCCCCCAAACCATCCACTGCTGTTATTAGACCTGCTTCTAGGAGCCTGGTGGCAGTCTCTGAAAGAGAGGGATACTGACGTCAGGCAGTCATGCCTGTCATTCCCTAATGATGTCCAATGCCAGCACTGTAATCAGCCCTGTAGCTCGCTGAGTGACCCGTGGGTTCCACCAGGCCAGACGCTCTCTGCCTGGCCGACAGCAGCTTTGTCCACACCACGGTGGTTCTCTTTTGTAAAAGATTTCTCTCTTGCCCAATTATAATGGAAAATTCTCCTCTGTTCTCCAGCCCCGGGCTGCCCTCTGCATAGTACCCAGCGAGGACAACAGTCATTTCCTGCATTCAAAATGCCGGGCTCTTCGCAAGGAAGACTTTGCCTGCTTGTTTCTGTCTTTCCCCAGACAACACTCACCGTGCATGCTGCAAATTGCAGCATTAGATGGCTGCTAGCCCGTCTCCACTCCCTCATTTAGCAGATGAAGATGATTATTGTATTTATGTTGTGTGAACAGCAACAGCCTGGGAATTGAACAGCTCTGATCAGTTCAGCTTAAATCTCATTCTCACACACACGTCTTTGCCGGCTTTACTGCCAAGATCCCCACAGCCAGAAGGGAAGAGGAGGCACCAGTCTCTTTGGCTGCACCAGAAGATGTCCTGGAGACCCTTCTAGAAGGAGGTGGAATGATGATTACCTCAAGCTCTACGGATCAAATGTGAATGAACTGTCATGTGGGCTTTAAGTTTGGGGGCTGCATAATAAATGTTAGACAATTCACCTTTCTGTTCAGGCAGTGGGAAGTAATTTATTCATCACCATTTAAGCAAGAAGAGAGCTTGAGTGCTTAAAGAGAGAAAAGTTGAGCAAGCCCCTTTTCAGATGGCACGGCAAAGGGCCCAAATTGAAAGAAAGAGCTGGTAAGGGGGAGGGAGAGAGAAGGGCTTGGGAACATCAGACCTTGATTTGACTTGGGAAATATCATTAATTCTCTGCCAGCATTCAGCTGAGGAATCAAGTATGCTCCATTTAAGAAGTCTTCAGATGAAGAATTGGTAACTTCAATCAGGCTTGATCTTACATTTTGCATCTCATACAGTCCCCAAACAGCTATGTGGAAAGTTAAAATGCATGTATTAAGCTCCATTCTTTTCCCTTTGACTTTCATTATGATATCACAGATATGTTTCCTCGAGACCCCACAATACAATAAAAGCACCATTTGGGTCTCTTCTGAGTCTCCGGAAGCATTCTGCCTTTGTCAACATGCAATCTATGTGCATTAAATCCTCCTACAAAACCACAAGTAAATTTTACAAAATTTCTACATGATCTTAGCACATCCAGAGTGAATTGCATGTATTCTCCATTAAAACACAGGTGCATAGCTCATTTTCAGCTTAATGCAATTTTTCTTGCGTCTATGGGTCTTAAGTGGATAAACAGTCACAGTTACTGAGAGAATGTTTTAGGACTTCAGCCAAACTTAGAAGCTGGGGGAGTCATATAGAGGAGGTAGGATTTGAGACTGGGGCATGGGCAGAATTCAATTGTACCAGTTCCCAAATATTATATTGCATTTTATTATTGCATGGAAAATACTAAGTTGTATTATGAAAACACTGACATCATTTAGTACTGCATTAAAACACAGTGGAATTCGGCTTAGAATGCTCAAGTCAGAAAACACATCAAGCTCCCTTAATCAAAATCAAATCTTTTGCAGAAAGTAGATTTCAAAAACTGTGCAAACTTCACATGCAGTCCCAAGCATTACAGCTCAAATAACTCTCAGCTGATTGAGCTTTAAAGGAGGAATTTGTAAGATCTTAAGAAAATAGAGACCATAATAAGTAATTGCATGCTATAGACTTAACATGTCATGACTGTGACTTTTGCCCTGTACACAGGGACAAGCAAGTCATTCTAATGTAGAAAAGATACAGGGAACTTATTCGCTTTCTTGCTACTGTGGCCACAATGCCTGTGAAAACAACTTAGGGGAAGTATCTATTTTGCTCACTGTTTCAGTGCATGGCTAGTTGGCCCCCATGTACTCGGACAGCATATCATGGCGGCAGAATTTATCAGGAGAGGTTGTGCACCATCTAGAGGATGGAAAACAGAGGGAGGAGACAGAACTATACTATCAAGTGTAACCTTCAAAAGTACAACACTAAGCGAGTAACCTTCTCCTTCAGTGAGCCCCAGCTAACCCAGTCTCTATCACCTCCTGAGCCTGTAAGAGACATTCTGTGCTTAAGTCACAATGGCACCAAAATAAAAATGACATCTAAGACTACCATAGAAGTGTTTAGAAGGAAACCTGCTCATTTTCTCTGGTCAGCTACAAAGTGTCCCTTGGAAAAGGTATTGCATGGTCCCATCTGATTATGTGTACCTAAAGCAATGACATCAGACAGATCCAGTCCTAGACTCCTGGGGCAATTTTCCTCCTTCGCACAATGTCTGGTGCTTAAGAAGATTTGCATTGAAAGCCAGCTTCCAGGGCTGCTGCCTGTTTACTACGAGTAAAATGATTTATCATAATAAATATCTAAATCTTCATTGTACGGGACAAAGAAACTCCGCATATAAATGCTGGCTGGCTTTGGATGCTAAGGAAAGATTGGCACAATGGGAGAATTGTTTTCTAACCACAGGTGTTCCTTCAGGAGTGTGAACAGACAGGCAATGGCCTACCACCGGTTTATTTGTTTGAATCTTTCTTGAAATGGAATGTGGAATTTTCTCACAAAGCAATCGGAGCTTCCTGTAGGGTGTTTAAAGCTGGGGTTTATGAGAGACTCTCAAATTGAATAATCTTAAATTGCTCTTATAATTTTTTTCTCTTCCATCAAGTACAGCTTCTAAGAGACCATAATCCAAGGCATTTTCTGTCAACGTAGTAAGTGCTATCTGTCTCTCAACAGCAACAACAACAACAATATCCAACATCACTGAGTTTCCAAATGCAATGCGGAGCCAAATAAAGTCAGTCTTGGTTAACTCTAGCAACTACTCTCCAGGGTGGACCCTGTTAATATTCCCATTTTATAGATGGAGACAGTAAATCTTACCATACCACAGCTGCCATGCACGCAACCTTGACCTCAAATCTAATTTTAATCAGTAATCTAGTGGGGACTATACTGGCTCTGTTGGGGTTGTTGTTATAATTCTAGACCTACATGGGGCGTGTCCTAGAGGTGGTAGACTATACATCAATCATAAGCCTGCTCCCCACAGTTTGGCACAAACGTGTTTGAATAATGAGCGGCGAGCTCATGATGGCTCACGCCTCTTGTCACCCGCAGGCCCCTCAAGTACACAATCCTGACAGAGAGTTGACTGAATATCAGTAGCAAACATTACAGTGCTGGCAACTGACCTGGATCAGGGTGAGGTACCTGACATGGTTTGCAAGCAAGTTGTCCCCCACAGGGCGATGCATTCGAATCCTTGGCTGTTGTCAATGTTTGGAAATGTTGTGGCATTGCCACAGTTTGAATGTGAGTGGTCCCCCGAGGGCTTATGTGTTTGCATCCTTAGCTGCCACCGATGCCTTGGAAGGCTGTAGCACCTTTAGGAGGCGGAGCCTTGCTGGAGGAAGGCTGGTCACAGGGGGCGGGCCTTAAAGGTGATTGATTTCACCCTGCTTCCTCTAGTAGTCTGCTCTGGCAGTCTGCCATTGCTCACTGTGCCTCCGCGATGTCTGCAGAGACCTGAGTGTCTGCTGTGACCAAGCCTTTTCTGCCTCAGTGGACTGTATCACCCTTCTGATTAGTGCTGTCTCACAGCAGCAGAAAAGAGTCACTTTGACAGGCACCTTTGAGAGGCGGAGCTTTGCTGGAGGAAGGCAGGACGCAGGGGGTGGGCCTTGAGGTTTGATAGTCTGGCCCTGCTTCCTCCTACTTTGCTCTTGCTCTCTCTGCTTCCATGATGATGACGGTGACCTGAACTGGTGTCTTGCTTCTGCCTCCACGCCATGCCTTCTGTTATGCAATTCCCCCTGGAATGGGCTCTATCCCCTCTGGAACCAAAATACAAATAAATCTCCCTTTTCTCTTATCTGTGAGTATTGTTTCATAGCAGTAAAAAAGTAATTATGACCGTGCCAAAGTTTATCTACTTTGAGATTCTGACAAAGCCAGTGTGAGCAAAATAAGTTTCTCCTCCTTGCAAGAAGAAGAAAGAGATAACTAAAGAGTGACCGATCTTCTAGATGCACCAGTATGAACAGAGGTGTCACGGACAAGGCACAGTCTTGTCTTTCTTTCTTTCTTTCTTTCTTTCTTTCTTTCTTTCTTTCTTTCTTTCTTTCTTTCTTTCTTTCTTTCTTTCTTTCTTCTTTCTCTCTTCTTCTTCTCTCTCTCTCTCTCTCTCTCTCTCTCTCTGTCTCTCTCTCTCTCTCTCTCCCCCTTTCTCTCTCACCACCCCAAATGGTGTTAAGCATAACTATAGGTTCTCTATCTCAAATGCCAGGGAGTTATGTACTAGTCTAGAGTCTTTTTATCCAAATGTCTATATACAAGAGGAAATGATACAAGTATACTTTTGCTGAAAATGGAGAGAGATAGTTAGGCAGGTAAACCTGGCAAACTGAGTTCAATCCCTGGAAATCCACAGAAAGAAAGGAGAGAAATGACTTGAAAAGTTGTTCTCTGACCTCTCCTTCTATGCTGGCATGCATGCACCATTCTCTCTCTCTCTCTCTCTCTCTCTCTCTCTCTCTCTCTCCCCCTCTCTCTCCCTCTAATAAATAAAATATTTTAAAAGTGGAGAAGAAAAGAGAGATGAAGGGCAACTCAGTGACATGGATGAGCCTTCCACATATCTGGCTATAATAAAAGATGTGGCTCTAGAAGTATGAAATTCTTTAATTCTAGATCTCATTGGGTAATGCCTGCCTGAGGCAGGTGGCAGGGGTTGGAATTAAAGAATTGCACTAAGAGTTAGAAACTCTGATTCAATTAGTTACCAGCTATAGGATCTTGATAAATTAGCTAACCATTTTGATCTTCTTGTTTTTAATCTTGAAAACTCCAAAACCAGCATTTGCCTTGTGTAATCAAGGACTACACAAAGAAATGAAGTAGATGTAAAAACTTTCCAAAAGATGCAGAATAATCTGTCATGAGCATGGCTTTTAATCTGTCTTCCTATCTGTAGGATAAAGATTAAATCTTGGAATATAGGTCTCAATGTCTTGTGTTACTAAAGTCCATCTCATACTCTGTTGCAGTTTGCCTGCATGGCTACTGACAAATGACTATCAAACAACTTAAGGGAACAAGGGGTTCATTTTCTTACTGATAGTTTGGTTACAGCTTGATGGGAGAGCATGCACCAACACCAGGGCCGAGGGAACTGGCCACACCATCTCTACATAGTGGCTGAGAGAGGGACGATCCTTACTTTTCAGATCAGCATGTCTGGCCAAGTATACACAAGGATGCCAACTTCCTCAATGGCTCTCACTATTTTATTCATCTGTTCAGAGCCCAGTCCCACCCACCATAGGCTGGGCCTTTCCCATCAGCTAGACAATCTCCTGCAGGTTTGCTCTGGGCTTAACCCGACTACTAATTCTCCACAAATGTACCCAGAGCTCAAACCCTCAACAGTCACATTGACACCGCTGCCTAACTATGACATACTCCGTCTACATTTCCCCTCTTCTGACCAATATACTTCCACTCTAGTGACCATGACATGGTCTGAGTCACTATCAATGGTATCATTAAAAGTGGTAGAAACTGTCAGGTCTTGGCAATCATCCTGAATAATACTCTACTGTCTTAATGAAGAGGCATCTTTTCCACAGGAAATATGTACCAATGTTATCACAGGTTATATGTGAAATGCTGATTACCTTTGTCTTTGAGGAGCATTTATGTGGCATGACTCTTGATGTAGATACCTACTGTCATCTGGTTCAGGCCAACCCTGCAAGCCAACCACGTCAAGTCAACATGAGTTGAGTTACTATCCTCCGCCATGACAACTTTGCATTGTACACTGTAACACTTTGCATGAATATCCCAGGCACACATCATTTTGTTATGATAGCCCTAGGATATAAACAGAAAAGGAACCATCACTCACAGACACTGATGGTAAAAAAAAAAAAAAAAAAAAATGACTTGCACAGCTCCCACACAACTGGGAATGGGTAGAACCATTTTGCTAGTATGGAGTTGTTTCTGAGCATGGTCTCGTGTAGACCATTTCTGCATGTCTGACAGGTGACAGTAAGCTCACAAAGAATGGAGACTCCCTTTCTCCCTCCAAATTTCCCCTCTACTCAGCTCTGCACAGAGAATGACATCAACAAGAGTGAATGATACTAAACTGAATCTGGGAGAGATGAGAAAGAACCCAATTCCCCTTCAAGATGAGGGCCAGCAGGGTGCCCTCACTCCCAAATTTATCTATTGAACCCCTTATATCCCAATGTGATTGCATTTTAGAAGTGTGGTTTTAGGAAGTGATTAATGTTAACTTTAGGTAACACAAAAGAAAAAGATGCAGAGATGCTGCACCACTCCTACACCATTGATGGGGAGTCAGAAATAGTACAACCATATTGAACATTCAATGAACCATAGAACTTGGCAATTGTATTTCTGGGAATTTATTCCAGAGCACTGGAGATAAGTTGACACAAAAACTTGTACATGAATGTTTAGAACAGTTTTAGTCATAACAGCATCAGTCTGGAAACCCAGATGTTCAACAAACAAATGGTTAAACAAAGTGTGACACATTCACACCAGGAATATCAGTCAACAACACAAGCAATAAACTCTTGATGGATGTGAGAACTTGGATGCATCTCTAAGACTGAATGACAAAGGCCAAGCTTCAAAGGTTAACTAGGGGAAGTCCATTCTTGGTATTATAAACTTACAGAATTAGAGAACATGTTAGATGTTTCCAGAGGTTAAAGAGATGAATATGGAGAGAAACAGACATGCAAATAACAGGGATATATGGAAGTTCGCAGTGGTGTTGAAATATGCATTTTAAGTCTGCCAATGCTAATATACCTAAGGTTTTCAAGATGTTAACATCAGTGGAAACTGACTAAAAGAAAAAAAATCAATATTACTTTACAACAGCATATGAATCACAATTATCTCAAAATAAAAAATTTAATTAGTATTTATGTTTATGTGTATATATATATGTATATGGTTGCTATGAAATCTTAAAGTAGGAATTAAATCTATGGAGTTTTAAAAGAAACTTGAAAATACAATCAATGTGCAAGTCAGGGATGATATGGAATGTCAGGGAGCTAGTGCTAAACACAGAGCTCAGCAGAAGACTGAAATCTATTCATTATTGACTCCATTCTTTTTTTTTTAATTCCGCTCATACAAACTTAATATGTACCCTGGTCCCCTCCCTTCCTCCACCCCTTCCTGGACCCCCTTGCTCCCTCCCTGCTTTTCTCCTTCCTTTCCCCTCTCCCTCCCTTTCTTTCTTTCTTCTTTCTTTCTTTCTTTCTTTCTTTCTTTCTTTCTTTCTTTCTTTCTTTCTTTCTTTCTTTCTTTCTTTCTTTCTTTCTTTTTTTGCATGTGTGTTTTACATCTGGGTGTTTGTACATATGTGTGCTGGCCATTGCACAAGAGGATACTTGAGTGTGTGTGTCTGTAGAATCCCAGGGACCGCATCAGAAATCATCCTGGATTGTTCTTCCACTTTGTTGCTTTGTGCTGGGGTTTCTCAAGCTCTTCCTTTCAAGGCCACAATTTAGAAGTCACTATTGAAACCACTTGGCTTTTTTTAAATGGGGGATTTGGAGATCTGAACTCGGGTCCTTTCGCTTGAGAGGCAAAGACTTGAATCACTGAATCATTTATTTTCCCAGGCCTAACTCCATTTTTTTCTAAAGGAAAACCTTGAACTTCATACTGACAACATTCAGGTTGTTTCCTGGCATCTCCACCGTGAAGGAAAGCAAAGGGAATCGGGCCTCCATACTGCTGACCTGACCATGGGTACGTGGTTATGGGATCGTCTAAGTCTTTGGCTTTCTCAGCTGCAACAAGGGATGATCAATATGTCTACATACTGGTTGTTGTGAAGGACCCAGCATTTGACCAGTGCCTCGACACACGTCAGAATTCCGAGGTTCATATCTACCTTTAAAGAGCACCTGCCAGCCAGAAGGATGCTTGGACAGCCATCTCCATTCTGTCTGTGGAGACAAGGATGGCACCATGTGTGATAGTGGAGCTGCAACGGACGCGGATGTGTGCCTATGACCACGTGACAACCACGACAGGAAGGAGGTGGCCGTGGTCTGCAGCAGGGGCCGGGACCTGAGGAGGCACGTCGTTCCTCTCCTTTCTGCCTGTCTCTCTCACTTCACCCAACTTCATGTGAGCCTGGCTTGTGTAGGTCACTGGCGGAGCTGTCAGTCGTTCCCTCCTGGTCTCCCTGGTGGTTGGCTACAGAGCTAGCAACAGCATCAGCTCTGTGGGAAGTCTGAAGATCTGGATTGACCCTTGGCATCATCCGTCATTAGCAAGTGACCTCAGGCCAATTTCTCACTGAGCCTGGTTTGGCGCCTACAAAAGCCACGGAACCTGCTTCGTGGGGCGATCTCTGGAATTAAATTGGCCTCTATAAGCACATACATAGAACGTGGCACACAGCATGTATGCTTGCTCCTGCTTCCCCTTTCGAGACAGAAATGAATGTCAATGAATGTCAATGTTTTAAAGCCAATAAGGTTTCCATGGACACTTAAGATGAGCTGGGAAGTGGCTGAAATGACAACGCAGCCTACGAAACCATTCTAATTCCAACCTTCCAGCAGAGGACACCCTCCCTTGAGTGTTTAGTTTTCATAGAGCATTACTAAGCCCCCTCTACTTCCAATCTTCAGAAAAGAAGTCAGTCTCTCAACAGAGGATGGGGTCATTCTCACTTCTGGGTTACCTGAGGCAAGGAAAACATTGACTTCAACCAGGTTTTCTAAGCTGGAAACCCCACCGTGTCCTTGGTGGCTAAGGAACGCCCTGGCCAGCAGGGTTCTTTCTGTTCCTTGTTCCTACCAGCACCACCCACAGCAAGGAACCTCCACACTTTAAAGAGAATGTATCTCACAGCCTCATGAATTTCTTCTTTTCATGTATCGTTCCTGCCTCGTTCCACTAAGGACTCGGGGAAGCTTTGTAAGACTAGGGACTCTAAAAGCTGTGAATAATTTAACAAACCAAGACCAGAGAAAATATATTTGGAATAGGAAACCAAGACCAGGACAAAGTCATCTTGCCAGGTGTGTGAGCCACAGGCTCTGATGGTTACATAAGTAGAGCTGAGAATGTGACTCAGAGCTTCCCAGTGGCCAGAGGTGAGAGCGAAAAATGTCATACATGAATTCAATGGACATTAAAAAAAATAACAGCATTGTAAGGAAGCAAAACTCACCTCGGGATTTCAATGCAGAGGAGACATCTCTCAGGGCATCTTTGCATAAGGGATGTGGAGTATTATAGTGGATAGCATCCTCAACATCTTGCTGAAAACACAGGGCCAGGGTTTGCATAGTTTCACCCATACATCTTTCCAGACTGATACAGCGATAGCAGTTCTAGGGAACTAGACCAAATATGTTTGTACAATGTGTTCCATTTTAGGATAAAAATGTATGTTTACCATTCACTATCTTCTTTTAAACATATTTTATAGGTGTAGTAGAGAGGCGGCTATGGAAAAGGAAACTCATACTCTAACTCTGGGAATTTATTCAAGGGGGAACCCTGAACCTTTAGCTCTGCCTGACATTCTAGTCATTCTGAACTGTAAAGTCACGTGCCTAGAGAAGTGTAACCAAGTCCGTTTATGTGTAACACAATAAAGAATTAGCTTGGCAAGTAGTCTTGTTTAGTGTGTGTGTGTGTTAGCATTAGTGTAGGAAGAAAGCTCTTAAGCAAATAACACTTAAATGGAGAAGGACCAGGCAGTATTAAAAGGGATCAACAGGCATATTGGATTCATCCTGAAGGCTCCCTGAGAAATAGAAACACAGTCTGAGATCTGAAGGACTAGGAGGAAGAGCCAGGAGAGGGTCTCCGAAATAGGAAGAAATGCAAGTTCACTCCACCAGTGAGAGAGGTGTCAGAGCTAAAAACTTGAAAGAGTCCACTAGGAAGAAGTGTTTGGGAATGGGGATAGGACTAGCCTAGCTTGCTAAGGACCTTTGAAGCCTTGCCAAAAATTTGCATTTCATTTTAAGACAGTTGTTATCAGGTTGTAAGCAAAGGAATTGCAATACTTTGATGATCATGAGTTAACCAAAAGGAGAAAGATAGCAAGGAGACTGATCTTCCTAGGATCTGCTTATTTGAGTGCAAGGGTCTTGAATAAGTTTGGATGACTTCTCAGAAAAGAAGAGCGGACCACACTGGATGCTGTGAGCCATCCATTGCCTACAAGCTCAACACTGTGAACGTGGTATTTAATGAATCATATCTGCAGAACACACTAGCCCCTGGGAGAGGCAGGGGCCCCCGAGACAGACACTAATAACAATGCAAAGTCATTCGTGCTTTTATTGTTCAATTATAATGAGTCCACTCATCTTGGTAATAATAATAATGATGTGTTTGAATAACATAATTGCTTAATAGCCATTCCTTACCACCACTGCCACTGCCCCCTACCATTAGGGAGAAGCTAAAATAATCTACAGTATTTATCATTCTAAAAGAGGCCGAAAAAATTGGTTTTCTGTGCTAGTGGCTTTCTAGAAATAAATGGTATACAGGATCCAGTTGTCTCTGTGACTTTACAGGCAAGTTTCACTGAGAGTAGCAAAATGTACAAAGGCTATTCATTTAGGAAAACTACTCTTCTATTAACAGAATCTTCCCTCATGGAATTTAGGCAGCCCCTGGGCAGCAACTTTGCCATTTCCTCATTGGGTATCAGGCCAATTTGTGATCCCTAAACCCAAGTACACATCAGACAGAGCTTTAGAAAGGTTATTAAAAAATTCACCTACTAAACCCTCTCTATGACTCTGGGGGCAAACTATGTATCCGATGATATATTCTAAATCGTCTCCAAGTGCTCCTTAAGTTCAATTGAGACTAAACCACTGGCTTGGGGGGATGCTGAGGTTCCTTCTGCCTTCAAATGTCTAGGATGTTGCTATTTGGCATTGCCCTTCTGGGAGCTGGTTAGATATACAGACTCCCAAGCTCCAACTCACATCTAAAGAAACACGTCTACCTTTCAATCAGACACCCAGGAAGATGTGAACAGACACAGTGTGAGAAGTCCTTGTATAGACCTCCACCTTCCACATGTATGTGGTCCTCGCTTTCTAAGGTTCAGGAAACTCTGGTATCTGGGGAAGTAGTGACCTTTCTAGAAGTCTCACAGAAATTTGTGGTCCAAGCCCAGGATGTGATCCAGTTGTCCTTCATCTGCAAGGACACAAAGCTTCTCTCACAGACATAAATAAGCTAAGTGAAAAGGAGCCGAATCAGCAAAGGTAAATCAAGTCCTGAATTGTGCTGGCTCATGCATATAGTGGGAGGCTTTCAACAAAGGGGCACAACAATCTTGTCTTCAAAATCTATAGGTATTAGATAATCAGAGTTTGATTCCAAATCTGGGTCTGCATAACTTTTTTAGGGACATTATATATTATTTTCTCTTTTCTTTACCCTCCTTGCTGATACTGGGTATTTGGTGTATGTGTGTGTGTGTGTGTGTGTGTGTGGTGTGTGTGTGTGTAGATGTGGGTGTGTATGTATGTGTGTGTGTGTGTATGTGTGTGTGTAGATGTGAATGTGTATGTATATGTGTGTGTGTGTGTGTAGATGTGTGTGTGTATGTATGTGTGTGTGTGTGTGTGTGTGTGTAGATGTGAGTGTGTATGTATATGTGTGTGTGTGTGTGTGTGTGTAGATGTGAGTGTATGTATATGTGTGTGTGTGTGTGTGTGTAGATGTGTGTGTGTGTGTGTGTGTGTGTGTGTGTGTGTAGAAAAGGGCTCTGTGTGTGCCTGTGGAGGCACAAGAGTGACTTTGGAAACCACCCTAGATTGCTCTACCTCCTTATTGCTTTGTTCTAGGGTTTCCAAAGCACCACCATCCAGAGCTACTGTCAATTCTGCCACTTTTATATGAGATCTGGGATCTGAATTCAGGACCTTTCTGTTGCAAGCTAAATACTTAACCCCTGAGTCATCTCTCCAACGCTCTTGGGTATTAAACTCAGTCTTATATGCATGCGTAGCAAATGTACTACCACTGAACTATACCCTTATCCCCTACTCTTCTCTTTCAACTTCCAAAGTCCTTCTCATTCTGGGCAATATTTTGTTATTTCTACCCCGTCTCACATCTTGTTCTTGCTGCTTCCACTCTAAAACATTACCATCAACATCATCACCATCATCAACATCACTGTGTACCAATTAGACACAGGTATCAACTTGACAGTTGAGGATTAAACTTTTAGGTTCATCCGTGAAGAATTAATAAAGAAAAGTAATGTACAAGCCTGTGGGAGATTATCTAATTAGTGTTGGACACAGGGTCCAATCCCTGGAGAGAAGGATAAGATGGAGAGAATTGGTTCAACAGTTGGCATAGTTTGGAATAAAGGCATGTTGGTAAGTGAAAATCTCTCTCTCTCTCTCTCTCTCTCTCTCTCTCTTTTCTCTCTCCCTTCCTCTGACTAGCTCTCTCCCAGTCTTTTGTTATGATAAGTTTCCTTGACTCCCGATGTTGGCCCTAACTCTCCTGCCAAGCCCATAAAGTGTAACAGAGAGTCACAGGCAAAATAAAATCCCTTAGGCTATTTGGTTATTGATTTTTATCAGCAACATGAATAGTAACTATACCAGATGAGTTCACTTCTGAATACTTTCTCTGTCTTTATCACTTCACTTAAGTTCAAACCTAGTTTGCCTACTATTTTTTCTTAGTAACCTTCTTTTAGCCAAGGGATCGACTGAAATTTACCAAGTACATATTTTGTATGACAACCCAGGCTAATGAACAAGAAACCCAGACTCTGATTTTGGTTGAACATCACCTCCCTAAGACTTTGGATAGATAATCCTGTGTCTCTAAGCGTGAGTTCATGTCTGAGGAGGTGAGGAGGCACTATTAGATCTGCATTCTGACTGTATATGTCTGTCCCCTCTGTCATGGGGGAAGATGTATTAGCAATGTTAGGTGTTTCTGGGACAAAATTCCTGGCAAAAGCCAAGTTCATTTTGGCTCCTAGTTTGAGGATACGGTCCAGCAGGGTGGGGAAGGTATAGCAACAGGACCTGAGACAGCTGGCCAGGTTGCATCCACAGTCAGGAAGCAGAAAAGTATAAATGCTTTAGCTCGATTTGATTTATCCTCAAACAGTCCAGCAGATGGGGTGAGTCTTCCCCCCTCAGTTAACTGAATCTAGAAAAGTTCTCATAATTATACCCAGAGATTTGTTTCCAAGGTGATCCACAGCCTCATAAATTGACAACCAATGCAATGCAAACCATCACAAAAAATGACTATGGAGATCACCAACTGACCTCTCTACCCCAACACTAGGATATGACACACAGTTTCCTTTCCTGTGCCCAGTCAGTGACCTTTCTTGTGCCTGTGTGTTCCACTAAAGGCCCCTCCTCTGCCTGCTACTTTGCCAAAGACAATTTTTTGCTCCCGATGACTTATTTCTTTCTGTGTCAAATTATGAACTCAAATATCAGTAAACATAGATTTCCATCATTAGTTGGGTCTTACTCATTTCTTCCCATTTTCTGCCAAGGTTAACAAAATTGCCAATAATCAAGCTCCAAGTTAAGTAGTATAATTTCAAACCTTTACATAGAATGGATTTTACAATGTCCAGGTAACATCCTTTTAAGCATTGACATCTTAGGGCTATCCAGATAATGGAGACACTTGGGGTGCAGGAGAACACCACCTTACCCCCTGCTTGCTCTGTCTGGTGACTTAGGCCTTCTTCTCTGACACGCTCGGGAGACTCAGATAGGGATGCCATGGTGATGGAAATCTAGTAGTTTCCTGCTAGTCTTTGTTATTCCTTTCTTAGAGCTGCTTTCAACTTTTCCTGTGGTTTCAGAAGCAGAGATATTATAGTCCATGTGCGTGTGTCTTTGTAACAGCAGAATACATCCCCTATATTTTTTTCAAATTAAAGGTATTTTTTTTTCCTACTCTCCAGGAAATGCAGAACCTTCCCTATTCATGTAGGATTCCAATTGCTAGCCATTATGTTTGTGGATAATTCAAGTTTATACCCTTAGCAACCAGATATACTCACAGTGGGTCTCTGACACAGATAATAGCCCTTAACAAAAGCTCAAACTCTATTTCTAAGAGGATTTATTCAAAAGGTAAAAATTTAAAAACAATTCTTTCATTTTTAAGTACAGAGTGAAAACACCTTCAGAAAAAAAAAAAAATCAAGATTCTAGTGGCTCTGAGTTCACACCAACACAAGGGCCGAGGGAACTAGCCACACCATCTCTATATAGTGGCTAAGAGAGGGAAGATGCTTACTTGCCAGACCAGCGTGTCTGGCAAAGTATACACAAGGATGCCAACTCTCTCAACAAGCTCTGTATTTTATTCCAGGGCCTAGTTCCACCCACCATGGGCTGGGACTTCCCTGTCAACTAGACAATTTCCTACGGGTTTGCTCTAAGCTTAACTCAACAACTAATTCTGTACGAATGTACCCAGAGCTCAAACCCTCAACTGTCAAGTTGACACCTGAGTCTAACTATGATAGCTGTCTTGCTCTGTTTGTTTATTTTGAGACATGGCCTCCTACGAGTTGGCCTTAAGTTCACCATGTTACTCAGGCTGGCATAGCTTGCAGCAATTCTTCTTGTCTCAGACAGTTCTGAGTCCTGGGATTACTGGCGTGTGCCACCATGACCCAAATAAATGCTGTCCTTTTGCTATTGTATAAAATGACATGTGATAGTGTTTATAAGACCTACATAACAGTGTTTTAGTTTCTTAATTCATTCCTGCAATATTGACCCAATCAACTTTAGAGAGAAGGAGAGTTTGATTCAGCTCATAATTCTGGGTTGCATTACATCATGGCCAGAGAGTTACACCAGTAACAGGAGTTAAAGGGAACTGGAACTAACTAGTTGCACTATATCCACAGGAAGGGCAGAGGGCAAAAAATATGTTGTATATTTGTATGCCTGCCAGCTTGCCAATACTCTAGTAGTTCTCTCCATCTTTATCCACATGCTTAGGAAATGGTTCCACCCATAGGGGTTGGATCTTCCCACATCAATTTTGCAATCAGGACAGTCTCCGTAGGTGCGTCCAGAGGCCCACCTGCTAGGTGTCAGAATGACATTGAGACCAGCCGTCACATCCAGTGAACTACTGTTTTCCAAATCCAATGCATTCCACTGCAGAGTGACTCATGCTTGCTGCTTTCCTCATTAATATTTTAAGAAATTTAGGATGACAAATCACATTTACTCATAAAACACATTTTGATAACATGTCATGGGTTTATTCTAAGTATTTTCAAGAAATAAAATATTTAAAATTCTCCTGACTTTAATTCTGATATGGAAAATATCACTTATCTACAACGATGTTAAATAAAGGTTTTTGAATATCAAAAAAAAAAAAAAAAAAGATTCTAGTGGCTCTGACTTGGTTCAAAGCCCCCAGGAAGAATTGGTAAATAGAGGGTGTGCTGGGGGTTGCATTTCACTGACTTTGGGTTTAGGGCTCCAGAGAGTCAGTTCTCTAAGGGTCTTCCAAAGGACTAGAAGGAAGGCCCACATCCAATTCTTGGACCTAATGTTCACTGAAAAGCACAAAGAATTTTTTTTCCACTTTAGTTTGGAATATTTGCTACCATCAGGTAGTAGTTAGTGGGTAAGAGAAAGGCAGAGTTAGAAAAGTTTCTAGAAATTACCAAAAAACAAACGCTATTTAATAAGAGTCTGGAAATTTTAATTAAAAAGGATCAATAGTGCACACAGAACAAAAACAAAACTTCAGGTAGAAATGAGATATCTTTCCTATGGGAAGAGTCTGTGTGTGTGTGTGTGTGTGTGTGTGTGTGTGTGTGTGTGTGCGTGCCTGTGTGAAACTGTCTTAAATCACAGACTAACTTGGCTTTTATCGCTGTGGGCACCTGCTGAACGTCCTGAATATTCACTCGCTTTTCTTCACGCTGACCAAAAGGACACCTCTTGTGCAAAAATTCAGATTCCAAAAAATATTTCTCATGTTGGTTTCCCAAGAAGAATAAAATCTGCTCCATTAGAATCATCATAGTATCTTATTAATTTCAATAGCATTCTAGGGTCTTCGTTCAAGTCCTTTTGGTTTACAAATGAGGAGGAAACAGGTTGCAGAGAAGTTGTGTGATTTACCACCAGGCCACCCAGTGAGCCAGTGAATGTACCAAAACTCAGCAATCTGGCTTGCTTCTGGCTCCATTGTGCCCGCAGCGGTCCCAGTGGAAGCGTAGAGACTGTCCTGCACAGTGGCCACACTCAGGCCACATTTGCTTTTTTTTTTTTTAATCATCAACAACAACAGCTACTGACCTGCACTGACGAAACCTCCTCACTTGACCTCCAGGGGAGACCTTCATTTCCCCTTCATCCTCACCTTCCTGTCTTTAACAGCCTTTGCTTCAGTTTTCAAGCGCAATGCCAAAGCTCACTGGGGCTCAGTCTTTGGAACGCTACTCTTTGTTAGCTGGCTTTATGCTTTTGTAAATTATAACTGGTTACAGTGATTTGTATCACATCTCCCAAGTTTTGATCTTGAAATCTTCTCTTAAAGATCTTGAACTACAGGGCTCTTTGTCTCTCTGCCTTCTTAAACTCTCCACTTGGACACTTCAAGATTTTCCATGTCAAAATCAACATTCATGAATTACTCAAAGTTAATTTGCCTGTAGTTATTTCTAACCCTAATTAATTTCGATGTCATCCTTCCAAACCAACGTTTTCTTCTTAGCATTTTCCTGTCCTCATTCCTTCCTTCTTCCTTCCCTTCCCTCTGCTTCCTTCATTCCCCCACTTTCTTCACTTTCCCTCTTCCTCCTTTCTCCTTCTCTTCTTCCTTTTCCTCCTCCTTATTCTGTTTTTCTCTTCCTTCTCCTCTCTTTTCTTCCTCGCTTTCCTCATCCTTTTCTTCATCTTCCTCTTCTTTATCAATTTTCGCCCTCTCTTGCTTTCTCCTTGTCTCTTTCCCTATCTCTCTGTTTCTTCACCCGTCTACTCTATCTTTTTTTAGTTTTATATCTAAATTATTTACTAAACTCAAATCAGTTCTTACTATTGAGCCTCTGATTCATTCCTTTTTTTTTCCCTACCACACAATATTGAAAATGCCTCCTAAACATCGGTGTGCCTCAGTGCATACAACCTGCCCCTGAAACTTCTGCTATTCTTCCATTCCCTTACTCTGCTCAGGCCACATCAGTCTCCTTGGCTGTTTGAAACATCCCAGGTGTTCTATTGCTTCAGGGCCTTTCTGATTGCTTTGCTCTCCCTTTAGATGTCTAGATGGTGAAGGCACGGGGTTTAGAGGACTAACCTTACACCATGACAAGCTCCACCCAGTCTCCCAGGCTCGCACCCAGGCTCACCAGGGACGGGCCATATAAGTCCCTGGGCTGGAGCCAACCAATCAGGGAAAAGGCCAATTGAGATAGAAATCACTACATAAAGGTCCGCACATACACACATTCCACATGCGCGGGTGGAACCAATAGGGTTCCCCCGAGTTTACATGTGACTATCCTTGAACCAATCATCTTAGGGAGACAGCAAACCCAGAGAAGAGCTTCCCTATAGGGCTATATAAGCTGCAAGCTCCCTTTGTTCGTGGTCGCCATTTATTTGTCCTATGCTGGGCCCTAGCATGTTGGATTGGATTAAACGCTGTTGCCTTTTGCGTACTTGTCTTGGGTGGTTTTTGGGGCAAAATCGGACCCTAACAATGGATGCGTAGGTATCTCTATGCCACATTGACTTAGATTCCTATTGATAGGAATCCAGGAGTATGGAGCGCAATCATATGATAGCTCTAATTTTAACTTTCTGAGAGAAATCAATTATTTTGACCACAAGTATGCAGTAATGCTTTTCTTAAAGTTAGCTTCTATTTCTAAATAATGAGATTAGGAAGCCAAAATCATTATCATACTATAATGTAAAAGCTAGTGTTTGTTTCGTTATGAACAAAAAAAATTTTATAGTTAAATATATACAACTCTTTACTTTCAAAGACTACACACACACACACACACACACACACACACACGCACGCATTGTATGTTGGGGGGTGGTTGGGACACATACTAGTACATGTCAGTTCTGTCTTTTTAGCACATACATTCTGAGAAGTGAATTCAAATCCTCAGACTGGCAGCAAGCACCTTTATCTCACGAGCCATATTACCCAACATATAACTCTAAATTACAAAGATCAAGTTTGCACTAAGTATGCATAGTACTGTGAGAGATGGTGACCTGGAAAACAAACTCTCAGCTCCTTTGCCCTGACTTCCAATGCTCTTCAGAATCACATCACTTCTCAAGGTTCTCCCACTCTCCCTCTCTACCCAGACTTTCCTAACACAGCTTCCTTGCCTGGAGTGCTTGACTCAATTAATTTTACTTTTTTGCCCTTAATTTTTTATTGAACTATTCCACACACCTAATTTAAAAAGTCAGTTGGCACTTCAGGCTTGTAACAGAAGGCAACTACCTCTCCTTTCTAATTCCTATCTCCTAGAGCAATACTTTCAATTCTTCTACACTTTTCAGTCATGAAAAAATTTATACATCCATTTTATCATCTTAACCATTTCCAAGTCTACTGTTCAGTGACCGAGTACATCCCCACTGTTGTATAACGACACTACCATTTATTGTCATTCTCTTCATCTCTCCTAACAAACTGCCCATGGAACAGGAACAATCTACTCTCTCAAAACCCAGCACGGGCAGCCATGGCTGTAGTACAGTCTCTGAGATTAGACAGTGCTAGCTACCTCACATGAGTAAAATTTTGAAATGCTGTACTTTTGTGATTAATTTATTTCATCTATGGTTTCCAATGGCTGTTTTGTAGCATATAATGCTTCCAATCTTTTCAGGACATCCGTTTTCTATAATGTGGGATATTCCCTTGTTCTCGCTTCTGAAACAGGTTTTCCTGTATCTTCTTATTATGCTGAGTACACTTACTTTGATGTAATTCATCCTCCAGTATCTTTTTAGACCTAACATTTTGAGATCACACAGATAATGAAACAATAGTTAGTAGTTTGGTTGGGTATAGAATCTGAGGTTGGAATCATGAGTACATTTGTCAACTAACTTCTAGATCCCTAAACAGACTTATTTAGGCAAATGACAATTGTATTCACTGTCATTTGCTAGTGATCTATATTTTCTTCTACAAAATGTACAATCTTTCCCTAGTGTTCTGAAATGTTGTGATTATGCGCTACTATATGTACCTTTCATATTTTAAATTTAAATCATGCTTGACATTTTCTAAGGTTATCCTGTGTGTGTGTGTGTGTGTGTGTGTGTGTGTGTGTGTGTGTGTTTAGTGTATTCTTTCTCATTTAGCTTGGCTGTTGTTAAATGTCTGGTGATTTGGGAGTTTTCATTCTTTATTTAAGATGGGGAAAAATTAACAGTTGATGGAACTCTGTACCTAGATAGGAATTGTTGCCTTATAACAGAGGAAGGTGTTAGGCCAGGGCACAACTAATACAAGAAGGATTTCCCATGCCAATATTGGCAAATTTTTTTTCTCTAAGCTTGCTGGTCTTTTCTTCAGAAAACAATCTTGTTTTCTTCCAGCATAAAGAGGACATGAACCTAATTCTTGCTGTTCTGTGGCCTGAGGCAGGAGGAAAGTCAGGGACTCAAGCTCTACCTCCTAGTTATTGGCATTACACACAACTGTGCTCTTACCTCTGCTCTGTCCTGGACTCTGTACTTAGAGTCCGTTTTGGGGTCCTCTCATCTTTTCTTCAGTAACTCTATCTCTGCTCTTTGGCTTTTCGAGGCCTACTTTCCTTGTCAGCTCTGCTTAGCTATTCCAGATTTTTTTTCCCCACAAACCCATCATGTTTTATTTTCTACTTGTGTAGAAGATTTTCATCCTTTAGAAATGAAATTCCATGTCTGTAGAATCACAAGGAAAGGATTGTTGATATGACGATATTGACGATAATAACTTAAAGAAGGAGATGTCTGTAGTAGCATAGGATTTCCAAAGTTTCAATCTATGGTTCTTTGTCTTGTTTTTGCTGCTCCTGGGCCTATGATGATGGAGACCATCATGAATGAAGCCATTGTTGTAATAAAGTGGCTCACTTCGTGGCAGGGGGAGGAGAGAGAGAAAGAGAGAGAGAAGGGAGGAGAGAAAAGGGGAGGGGAAGGGAGGAGGAGAGCAGAAGGGAGGGAAGAAGAGAAGAGGAGAGAGGAGGAGAGGAGAGGGAAAGGATGGGAAGAAGAAGAGAGGAGAGGAGAGAAGAGGAAAAGAGAGGAGAGGGAAAGAGGGAAGGGGAAGGAGGGGAGGGGAGGTGAGAGGAGGGATAAGAGCCACCTGGAGAGAAAACATACCAATTATAAGGCATGCTCCTCCGTCTAGAATCCAGCTTCCTCAAGTGGATTTTTCATTCTAGAGCTTCCATTTCTCTTCTTATTAAATGGGGACCAATATTTCAATAAATAAGCTTGGGGGACATTTAAGATAAAACTGTAACAGAAAAGAAGCACCTGTCTCAGGGCTTCCAGAATTTCAAAGCTTTGGCTTGAAGATACTGATAAGCAATGAAAAATGGATACCAGTGATATTTTTGCTTAAAGTAAGCCTTCACAAAACTGAAAAACACAACAAACCATAATTCAGAACATTAGAGACCCTACATTAATCACCTGGAACCAGATCAGCCAAATCTCTCCCCATCCTAAAGCTCAAGAAAATTTGCGGAAGAGGAGGCGGTAAGATTTTAAGAGCCTAAAGATGGGGAAGAGCAACGATATGCAAGATACTCCACACAAGGTAGGGCTGAAGTAACCATAATAAGACTTTGCATGACCTGCACAATGACTGACATATCAATGACCCCCCCCCCCCAAAGTCTAGCATGGATCACAGGCACTAGGATCCTTAGAGGCAAGGGATTAACAGCCACAATAGTGTTCCCATACTAAAGGGGAACACAAGAAAGAGCTCCAGGCAATGCTACTGAGTCCTTACACCTCATTAGGGTGGAGGATGCAGAGGGAAGTTTGACATTCACACTAAAGGATGATCCAGGGATTGGGGGGGGGGAGACACTGGGAGAAAAGGAGGGAGGAGGGTGAAAGGAAGGGGAAAAGGGGGAGGGAGCAAGGGATTCCGAGGAGGGGTGGAGGGAGGGAGGGGACAGGGTACCTATTAAGTTTGTATGAATGGAAAAAAGTAATAAAAAAACCACAAAAAGGCAAAAAAAAAAAATGATGGTGCACATTACAAATGCCTTTTGGGTAGGGTGGCCGGTGTGCGGTTGTTTGCAGTTGAGAGGCAGAGAGCAGAAGGCCTTAGCTATGTCGTGCCTCACCCACCGTTGGCTCCCTAGCACAGTTCAGTGACGCACTGCTTGCTTCTCTTCTAACAGGACTTTAGTTTCTATCCTAATCTCATTGCGCTCGAACTTGATTCTTTAAAACAAGCCAAACAAAGCTTTCAGGTTTCTGTATATTCTGGTATCTGGATATGTCTGACTCACTTAAGAGTTTTCATCCAGTGACAGTAACCATGCCGGATGAGGTCTCCCCACTAACAGGGCTTAAATGTTTGTAACCCCCTCAGGCTCTTGGGGGTGATGACTCAACCCAGGGGAAGATGGGAAGTGAACTCCGGCACCCCCTCCCCTCTGACTGCAGTGCATTGCAATGGGGCCACTTTTAATGTACTTAGCAACAATTAGCTCTTGAAGCTGCAACAGCTGCACAATGCTGATGCTCTCCAGATGCAGCAAGCGAATTAAATCATGCGATAATTCAATTGGAAAATTGGGTGTAATTATGGAGAATGCAGAGTCTGCTGGTTGCCTCACGGTGACTTGGAGTTCTTGGAACAACAGCGGTGTGGGCTGTGCGGGACTCTGTGGCATACTCAGAAGCTAGTTTGGATACCGGCTAGAATCTCAATCACCTCCCTGGCACTAATAGCATTATCTAGCTCTGAATTTGGTTAGAAGCTAGTTGGATGCCACTAAAACCAACAGCCAACCAAACAACAATAACTTCAAAATTTTACATCTCTGCCACAAGCTCTTCAGCATAGTAGCAGTTGGACTTGACATATATGAGGGTTGGTAACATACTAACATGTAAAACAAGCCTTATAAATGACAGTACCTAAGACATGGAAGTTCAGGTATTAATTTGAAGAAACTAAGTAAGAGAATCATATAGTAGACTTTAAACATTGTACTTTAACATCATATGCAGACATTCACAAATCAGTGTTTTGATTTAGATCTCTGTGTGTGTTTTAAGTGTGTGTTTTCTATTTACCATGCCCTTGATGTATTGTTTATAACTTCCAGTTAAGGGTAATGTAAAGAGAAATTAAAAACAGAAAAGTTATCTATAGATCATATGGGCTTTTCTTTCCCAGTTGTCATACCTACCCTACCCATACCCAGTTCAGTTCACAATCCTTGTGTGTACTGATTGCAGTAAAAACTCATCCATCTGGAGGAGTCCCCATCCAGGAGGATGCTGAGCATTTTACTGTAACAACCTGCAACACTGTTCTTAGCAGTGACTTCCTTTCTCATGGTTTAACCTTTCTCAAATCTTTCCAAAGCAGTCGACTTAATTTTCAGGCAAACCATAGCTCTCCTCTTGCTTCACAATTGAATTTTGTAATTACCATAAATATCTTTTAGAACAAATACAACAGACTCTTGGGAAGCTAACATCTTAACTGATGGCAGCCGCAGTGTGCAGTGTGTTAGAGAATAGCCTGTTGACCTCGAGCATACAACCTGCTATAGGCATCCATCAAGAGAGAACAGAGAGAACAGTTAATACAGAAGCTTGGTAAAGCGAAGGTTAATTAAGAGAGCTCCTGCTCGCCTATAAATTTATTGGTGCTCTTTAATGAATTTGTATTTTCTTCTCCATTATTGAATCTATGCTTAAAACAATAGCACACCTAGAGGTATCAGGCAGCTAATCTAATCTATAGATTCATTTTTTGAGATTCCTTACCATTGCATGGTTCCCAGGTTGGGCACCTCTGACTTAGTGTCTTCTGCCCATAGTAAGGTCAGGCTGATTAATGGAGCGCTCAGCAATTCTCTTCATATGATGATCATTTAAAGCCAGGGGAGAGAATGTTGAAAGTCTCCACTGAGACCTAAATGCTCCAAAATGAAAGTTTCCTGGATAGTCTGAAAGCCATAAGAAACATAAGCAGAAGAATGCCACCTTTCATATATCTGGAACGTTCTCCAGTTCTTATATCCTTGTTTAACACTGGGTACATCATGCCTTGCCTTTTCATTGGACCAGGCCAGAAAATAATGACCTTCTAAATTTAAGAAACACTTCATTAGAGATCTGTGATCTAGAGGTAGTCCTCGGTTTATAAAGTGACTCTGTCTCTTGTTTATCTAATTTGAATGTCAGTCATTTCTCTGTCTATAAAAGGGTATGATAATAAGCATACTACAGATATATTACAAGGTTGAGATAAAGCTTAAAGTCTCTTAAAGGGCCAGAAATGAGTACATGCTCAATAACTGTTCAGTAAGCACAAAGTATCACAAGTTTTATCAGAACATAAAAGAATTGGGGAAGACAAAAAGTTGAGAAGTAGATGATACACAAAAATGATTTGAAAAACATTAGAAAAGGAATAGTAACAACAACACAGACTTTTGCAATTGAAAGTGAACTTACACATATTGTATCTATCAGTGGCATCTTGCAGCAAGCCTGTGAGACAAAACAGGTGTCAGTATTCATTCTGAAGAAGTGGAAACTGAGGTCTTAGGATGAAGATTTGGCTCAGATGGTGGGACAGAGTCTGGCCTATGCACAATGCCTCCTCCTCCTCAGCCCAATGATTTGCTTATGAGGTGTAAGATCCTTGGCTTTCTGCCTTTACTATATCATCTTGGGGACTTTGTGAGCATTCAGACACTCTCCAGGAAAAGCTACTTTGGTTTCAGAGGGAACTTTTTCAAATCTTTAGTGCTTTGGGAAACGGTTTTGGACTTTCAGGCTTCAGCACGGCTTTTGAAAATTGTTTGAGTGTGAAACAAGGATGGAAGGAATCTATGAGAAACAAAGTCCGGGTCATAAGGTTTATGGGCAGAGGAGCGCTAATACTAGAGGCGACCCACTGAGCTTAGGCACGAGAGAAATGTGATAAGCCCAGTGTTGTTTCATTAGTGGGCAGAACATTACAGGAAGCGATCTGTTTTGAAGACGAAATGTTTTAAAGGTCTAATGCAACTCTCCAGGCATATTAAAAGACATTATTTCCATATCCTTCTTGAGTAATCAATCACACCATAGCAAATTAAGAGTTCTTATTTTTAGCCCTATTAGCTACACAATGATAATGAAAATTGATTACACTCACATTCTACTTCTTAAAGACACTGTCAGTAAATGAACTGAAATGCCCCAGAATCAATCCATTAAAAATACATATATATATTGAAGGTTGAAAAATAAAGGCCTTCATCAATTACTCTGACATCTGTTAATAAAGAAAAGATGATGGAGTAGCTGCTCTGTCATCGCTAGCTTACGGTAGGCTAAGAAAACAAGTTCTTTTATTCCATCCACCAAAGAGCTCTTTAACAAGCTGAATGGATAGAGCTGCTGAAGACCAAATACTGGTTTCCAGCCACAGAAACCAGGAAAATGTACAAAAAAAATACCAGCAGGAGAGTACAAAACCCAACAACAACCAAAAAGCCACATTTGGCTCTGACAAGGCTCTCTAGATATTACCCCAGAATGGTCTCAAGGGTGAAAATTCAGCAACATTGGGATAATATAGAAACTTTCATAAAATACTAAAAATAGTGAAAGGAATAAACTAGAGATTGGGAGAACCTACAAAGCACAAATTTTATAGATATAATTGAAAGGTTTGGTACTTTATGATTGAGGACCAGACAATACTTTCTCTAAGCCATGTTCTTTGGAACTAAGAAAGATACTGAAGACAGGATCTTAGGTATCCAGCATTAGCAGTGGAATCTGACATGAGATTCCACCAAGTGCTCTCCGTCTCTGAATGTTCTGAGCTGAGTCCAGAGAGAACTAGAAATTAACAACCCCACTGGCCAAAAGTTCTCAGGCTCCTAAGTACTCGCCTCTCCTCATGGTGAAACTGACAGGTCTCAACTCCTCACAGATCATACTCATTAAAAAAAACTCATAAATAATTACATTTGATTACAATTTGATTAAAAGTATAAGAATTCTTTGTGAAAGAAAAAATCGAAACTAAAGTTTGGAGATTCATTAGCTGATGCTTATGCTTAAGCAACTCGCGGGGAAAAGCTGAGTTAAATCTCAGGTGTCTCAACATTGTGTGCATTTGTCTGTTCCCTGGCATAAACTCACAGGCTAGTGAAGATCATCTCTGTGTAACACCTTTGTCTCTGTCTATAAAGTGCTACCTCTAATAGTATACAAATGTCCATGAAGGTCAAAAGTATATGGATAAAAACAAATGCACATACACAAGAGGGAGTATCAGAGAAATATTTGTGGTTGTAAAAAAATTTGTTCAACTTTGGTGGTGTTAATGGGTTGCATTGTTAACCAAAACTCATAGAACTCTTTGCTACTAAGAGTGAGTTTTACAGACATAAATTTAAACACTAAGTGTGCCTCATTACAGCTTTTAAACACACTGATACATGCACATACACACACATCCACCAATAAAGATCTTAATATTACAAAAGCCTTGTTACGTGTTGAAGTGTAGTTGAGGATGCTATGTGATGAAGTATATAGCTTTAATGGCCTCAAAGGAATAATAGAAAGACTGCTTGACTTGTATGTAACAATAGTCCTTCCAAGTCTAGCATTATATGTATGCCTCCACTATTCCAGCCGAAACCCATTAAATTTCTATCTTGCACAACACTACCAGGAGAACTAATGACTACGAACTGCACTTAAGCATGAGAAAAACGTATGCACATGCATTTCTTCCCATACATGGAGATATATTAAATGAAAATCTCACTTCCTAGCTAATGCAATAGAACTAGCTAATATTTATTCAATAGCTGCCATGTGTTGAGCAATCTCAATGCATCATACACACGTGCATCCATTTACTGAAACCACCCCGTGGAGTCGAAGCTGTTATGGTCTCAATTTTATCCATGAAGGTTCTGAAACATAAGAGAAGCTAGCTACCTGTTGTCCGTGGAACCGTAGGTAAGGAGGGAGGACGTATAGTCACACAGTCTGACTCTGCGTTTGCCCTCTGTGTGGAGACTCAGAGATCAGGTTGTACGCCAAGGTGGATCTGCCGCATTGATGCCCACGAGTGGCCATTGCAGATGGTTGTCACTCATTATCCTTCTCATTTGTTGCCCCTTTTGTGGGAAATGAAGTCCTTTCTGAAAATGAATCTTACAGGCAGCTTTTTCTTATTCCAAGAGTGTGGTGCCATTTTGACCTACCTGGTCTTGTCTTAGTTTCATGTTCCATTGCTTGAGTGAAGTAGCATACTCAGAGCCATGAATTTATTAGAGGGCATGACTAGAGCTGGGGAGATGTGCTCACTGCATAGGTGTGAGGATCTGAGTTCGAGTCCCAGCACCCACGTAAAAAACCAGGCACAGGAGCCTATAGTCCCAGAGCTGTGGGAGCAGAGACATGTGGGTGTCCAGGGCTTTCCAGCCAGCTAGAATGTGCTACTTCAGTCGGCCTGTGAGAACTCATTTGTAAAACGGGAGAGAACACAACAGGGTCATTGTGAGATCTAAAGAGGTGTCTTTGAAACTGGTGACCCACGGGAAGCACCTTGTAAATATGAATTAAAATGGCAAAGAACCATGCAAAGTTTCCCAGGTGAACAAGCTAGGGAAGTTGGGAGGAGAGACATGGGGTAGACATGATGATTCTCCTTTCCAACAAATGCCTGGGTCCGTGAACATCAAACAAGTCCACTGCCAAAGGCCAACAAGGCAAAACTGTAGATGTGAGGGTAAATGTGCTTGAAAGGGGCCTTCTCGAAGGGGCCGTGCAGAAAGGATGGAGAAAGCTGGGGTGGAGAGGAACGTCTCCCAGCAAGACAATGGAAAATGACAAGTGAGGTCACAGTGGCTGCAAAGGAGACAATGATTTGTTGTCTGAGTCTCGGCCCCCACGGGACTGTAACTAATGAGGACGTCCTGCTTACAAAGGCAGCATTCAGACCACTAATGAAAAACTGTGTGGCAACTGGTGTTAGGGAAAGAAAACACAAACCAGCAGCTTATTATTAGTTCCACTGCAAGTTAATTAATTTTTGCCAGTCACTTCGGGTCACTGGCTGGACTGAGCATCTGTCTCAGTCAGCTGAACAGCTGGAGGGATGACCACCGTCTCTACAGGCCTTGCAGGCATGCTGGTTTGGGAGCAGCAAGCAGGCCTTGCCACAAAGTTGGTGGCAAAAGAGTGGGTTTCCAACCCTCTTCCTGCTCCTCTCTGGCCCACAATGCAAGCCAAGTCAAGAGACAGAAATTCTACAAGAAAATGATAGGCAAAACGCCCAGCAGCACTTACACGTGCTTTTGTGCATCACTGATAAGAGGCACAGAGTGATGGTTAGTAGGGACACTGCCAGTCAGCTGAAGTCAAGTCCTAGGCCAGATCCTAGAGCCACCTGGGCCCACTCTGCAGCTATGGAAAGTGCACTTAACCTCTCGGGCTTTTCTTAGCTCCCTGAGTTGCTACCTTACATGAATATGTGTCCATTGGAGGGGGGGTCTTTTCTATTGTTAGGGAATTTAGTTAGATAACATGTCATGCTATACTTTGGATCTGGCATGTACCCTGAGGCCCATGGGTGATGTGTTTGGTACCTAGCTTGGCATTACTGAAAGGTGAGAAGAGCTTTAATAGCTGGGGATAGTCAGAGGTTGCAGGTCATAGGTGGCACTGTGGGACCTTGATGTCCTTTTCTCTCTCTCTCTCTCTCTCTCTCTCTCTCTCTCTCTGTCCTCTCTTCTTCCTTTCCTCCCTCCCTCTCTCTTTCATTATCTGCTCATCAGATGAGTAAGCTTGCTTCACCAATCTCTGCCACCAAGATGTACTATGGCTTCATCCCCTGGCTTCACGCAAATGTGGCTAATTATTCAAGGAGGGATGCTTCCAAAACTCTGAGCCAAAATAATCCATTTCTACCTATAAGGTGACATATTTGGAACATGTCATAGTTAAGCACAGGTGTCAACTTGACTCTTGAGGGTTTGAGCTCTGGGCACAGTTGTAGAGAGTTGATGGTTGAGTTAAGCGCAGAGCAAACCTGAAGGAGATTGTCTAGCTGATGGGGAAGGCCCAGCCCATGGTGGGTGGGATTAGGCCCTGGATAAATCACAGAGAGCTGGTTGAGAGAGTGGGCATCCTTCTGTATACTTGGCCAGACATGCTGGTCTGGCAAGTAAGGATTGTCCATCTCTCAGCCATTATGTAGATGATGGTGTGGCCAGTTCCCTTGGCCCTGGTGTTGGTGCATGCTCTCCTGTCAAGCTGGACTAAGAACTGTAACCAGAAATTGTAAGAGAATAAACCCCTTGTTCCCTTAAGCTGTTTGATGGTCATTTATCAGCAACCATGCAGGATGACTGCAACAGAACATTTGTTATAGTCACCAGAGAGTGTGCACATACGTTTTCATAGAAAAACGTCATGCATGTAGTTGCATTTCTGACAATACTGAGCAATCCTTTAAGGAAGAATACAGTGGTCAGTGTGGCACAAGTCCTTGTCCAAAGATGAGAGAGCTAAGGTTAAAAAAGTACTTGAATAAGACATCAACACAGAGCTGACCTGTTCCCAAACTATAATAACATTTTTTAAATAATGATAATAGGGGCTGGAGAGGTGGCTCAGGGGTTAAGCCTCCGCCTTGCAGGCGGAAGTTACTGAGTTCAGATCCTAGACCCCACGTATAGATGCAGGGCGGAAGTGGGAGCCGCCTGCGTTTCTGGTCCTGATAAGGCAGAGCCTATGAATCCCCGGGGCAGAGTAAATGAGAAGGTGGAAGCGTCCATGTTGGTTCCCGAATTTGTCCATGGTTCTACAAACACACACACACACACACACATACACATACATACACATGCGTGCACATGCATACACGCACAATTGAATAAAAAATAAAAAAATGATAATAAAATAAACAATAATATTTAAAGACATGTTGTATGTGAGATCAATACATGCCATTTGCTTAGCATGCATATTAATGTCATTATTTACCTTCTAGAGTAGAATCAGTGATACACATATATAATATTTATTACATATGCATCTCCAGAATAGACCAAGATAAAGGGTCTTGAAAACTACATTGCAGTATGACTCATAAGTTTAATCTCCTTCTTCAGTTAGTTGATGATACTGTTTGGTAGCTATGTTTTTTTTTTCTTTTTTAATTTCTGGAATTTAATTCAGAATTATAAAGTTTTCAGAAAAAGAAGCAATCAGACTGGAGAAAGGCTCATTATCCCAACATATTATGTATGTCTCTGGGCCTTCAGAACTATCCCCCACACCTTCTTCTCCATTTGAGCAAAAACCCTGGAATAGAAGCCTTCGTTTTCATGCCTAACCAGTGGCTTCAAAGTGTGTGTTTCCTCTTCTGTCGCCTCCCCCATCCCTCATGTTCACTGTGGAGCTTGGCGCGGGCAGTTATCAGGAGTGATTGGGATGCTGGAAACCCACTCAAACAAAAGAATTAGTGACTGATGGGGAGATTTGTGCTTTTGCTGGGAACAATGCTACTTAATGAAATAAATGTGGCATTTACAGACAGCATTTCAGATTTTGTGGCAAATCAGTAGGTGAGGCTCCCAGAAAGGCGAGCGTGTACTGTTGATGCTACAGCCCTTGGGGGAAGTGAGATGCTTTGCCTTGGGAAGGTGGGCTGAGGAGACAAGTTAGGGTCTCTGTGGTGAGCCATGCACTGTGACTCCACACAGCCTGGGACCTGGACTGGTCACATTTTATATAAGCAGCAGCTAAGAGAGAAAGGGGGAGACACTACAGCCAATATGTTATAGTCCAAGGGCTGAGATCCAACAAAAAGAAGGGGGCAGCAGTCTCTCAAGACTGAGACCAACCCAAGTTCAACAAACAATCCCACCTGTCCATTGCATGCATCAACTCGTCCTTAAGATTCAAGTCCAGAATGCCCTCCTCCAGACTCAAGGTCAACCCTAACGGGGGTTGGGGCAGGTAAAATGCTTTCCTCAATCGCATAGCCACTAATACACGATTCATGTTCCAGCAGGTAGTCGGGCACATGCCATCAAAGGCAAACCAGATGAAACCCAGTGGGTCACTTGTGCCAGGAGAAACAAAAAGTAATAGGAAGGAGACAGGGAGGGAAGAAGAAGATTGTAGGAAGAAGGGGATGGGGAGATGGGGCTGGGGATTAAGGTGTGAAACCATTATAAATTAACTGTAGTCACGCATGAAACAATAAAGGAATCATTTACAACATGGGAGATTCTTACAATGAGGCTCAGTTGCTCCCTCTGCAAGCTGCTCTCATGCCCTTAGGAACCTAAGTCTCTAAGATGGATGCCTGCCACTCAACATGGTCAGCAGCCTTCAGATTGAAGCTTAACTCTTGCTCGCTCAGTCTTTTACAGAGAAAGGTGGTATGGGAGAGGGGTTAGGGAGAAGGAAAGAAGACATAAATATGCAGGAAGAAGTGAAGTGAGATCAGAGAGGAAAGAATGATGGAGATAAGCACCAAAGAACGTTGGAACTTTCCTTGTAGTGGAGGATAAATGGAGGTGTACTAAAGGGTCCTACGCTCTTCCCTTTCCTCTGGGCTTCTGTTCTCTTCCATATTTCATGTCTATCCCTGAATAGAAATGCACATTCCTGACCTTGATGTTCTGCTTTAGCAGCAGAAGCAGAGAAGTAGACCATATAACCAGCCTCATGGAAAAGGATGCTCATATATTCTTCCCCTGGTTGACTTCTACCATGAAATGCTTAAGGCAGTTGCTTTCTGGGTGATCTAAGGTATTGGCTGCTCTCGGCTGTTCTCTGGCTCCTTGCTACACAGTTACAGGATGAGTTTGAAGATACAAAGGTTGATGAGTGTTAAATAGCATTCCAGGAATCTGTATACAAGGACTCATTTAGATGTCATAAAAATCCTACAGTAAGACTGTAGAGATAGCTGTGCAAGCATCCAGTGCTAGGGAGGTAGAGATAGGAGGATCCCTAGGCCCCGCTGGCAACTGCTCGAGCTGAATGGGTTAAACATTAAGTTGCATGGTTATTCAGATGGAGAGCAATTTAGGACAATATCCCCTGTCAACTACTGAACTACACACACACACACACACACACACACACACACACACACACACACACATGCACGCTCACACACTATATCCTACAGAAAGGGATCGTTATTCCTGTTTCATAGACAAGAAGGCCAAGATACAGAGGACCACCTCAATAAACTCTTGTGACTGCAGGGCGAAGAATAAGATGCACGTCACTTGATTCTCCAGTATCCCATCCCAACCCTCCTGTTTCCTCTCTCCACCTAGGGGAGAGGCTGGGGGCTGGTTAATAAGCCAGAGGCTGAGACGAGAGTGGCGATTGAATTCTGTGCTGATTCTGTGATTGGCATATCCCCAGTATTCGACACACTGTCTGGTTCATTACATTTTCATTGAATGAATAAATAAATGTTTCCACTTCTATGATTGGGATAAGAATGGTTTATAGCAATGCTGTAAGGACACATGAGTGTGAAATTACTTTGAATTCTAACAAGAAAAAGAACAATGATTGTTTCGCTCTTGTAAGTGCTATTCTACAGCTTGCCAAGTATTAATCATTTAGTCCTCTCAGGATTAATTATTTTATCTGCAGAATTTTATAAGGTGAGTCTTTTTATTTGCATTACACAGATGAAAGATAGAGTATCTTTCCAAAGGTCATATAATGAATAAATATCAGGGCAAGATATGAACTCAAGTAATCTGACTCCACAGTTTCCCTTAACAGCTTTATGCTCTCCTTGTGCACTTACTGCATGGGGTGGTTTGTGTCAGTTAAAATCTACAAGGTGGAATGGTGAAGACCAGCAGAGGTTGACATAAGAAATACCCCTGTCATGGTTGAGTGAGTTTTGTCCCCTATAGGCTCATGTGTTTATATCCTTAGCTGTTGTCAGTATTTGAGAAGGTCATGGTACCTTTGGGAGACAGTCTTGCTGGAGGAAGGCAGGTCATAGGGGGTAGACCTTGAGGTTGATTGGCCCTGCCCTGCTTCCTCCTTGGCCCTGCCCTGCTTCCTCCAGGAGTCTTCCTCTGGAAGATTTGCAGCTTTCTCTCTCAGCCTCCGTGGTAGACATGACCTCCAGCTTCTGCCAGCCAGCCATGCTTTTTCTGCCATAATGGTCTCCCCTCTGGAACTGAGCCAAATAAATCTCCCTTTTCTCCCTTAAGTTGTTTGATGCTGAGTGGTGTCTCACAGCAGCAGCAAGAGTAACTGAAGCAATCCTCATCTGCATCATTCTCACAAGCGCGGCCAATAATTTACCATCCTTTTGATAGTAATATAAATATATTTTGATATAAATATAATCCAAAAGTCAACAGGTACCAGCCTCTCTGCCCTTTGAAGGCCAGAAACCATGAATTTGAACCTTTAACTCTCTGCCTTAAGGAAATCTAAAACTCACATGAAGATTTCTTAAATCCCCAGGTACACCACTGGTTACAATTTGAAATTCTAGATTGTCTTACTTGGGCCAATTTCACAACAATTTAGCCTAGAAATGAAACTTAACCTGTCCTTTTGTTTCCCTTACCCCCACACCACACACACAAAGACGACATATAAAAGGCTTTTGACTACAAGACTTAAGGTAAAAGGGGCAAACAAGCTTAGAGAAGGAATTCATATCTGAAGAATACATGTAGCCTCAGCACCAGCTTTGAGTGACAGCCCTGAGCTGGGCCACACCTCTCCAGGGAGAAACTGCCCCAGATGGCCCCATTGTTTCTCTTCCTTATCTTCCACTGGGCAATGTGCCCTCAGCATGTCTTTAGTGATAGACAAACACACCTGGGACTTCAGCTTTGACTCCACCCCAAACAATTCATAGGAAGATATTTTTCCAAATGAAGTTAATTTTCTCCCGAGATAGAGTTGCACAAGTGCTTTTCTAATACTTTCTTAGCCACTGCTACGTGCACAAGTTGCCGTAAGAAGATGCCTGAAAGAGGCAGCACAAGCGAACCATCTGGGCTCAGAGTCTGTCGCGGAGGAAGTCAGGGCTGCAGAAGTAGCAGGAGTATGAAGCGGCTGATAACCTCACAGTATGGGTCAGGAAGCAGAGTTAGAACCAGAATCAGGATAGAATACAGAGGTACCGCCCCTCTGGCCCTAGGTCTACCCACAAGGCCCCATGTTTCAAAGATGCCATAACCGTCAGAACCAACACCACCAGCTAAGGACTGATGGTTCAGATACGTGAGCCTGTTGGAGGAGGAGAGACAGCTCACAGTCAAGCCGTAGCCCTCCAGGCTTGTGCCTGTGTATGCTGTTGAAAGCGGACAGTGATTGAAGCAAGTGCCCCTTCCTCCTCTGCCGTGTACTTCCCTCCAGGTCAAGAAGTACCCAGCTAGCCGGTGCTCCAGAGATGTCGGATGACTGACAGTCAGAGACTAAGTGACACCACTCCGTCTGACTCCCGAAATTCTAAGCTCTCCATCGAACACACTCTGGCCGTTGTTGACTTCCCAATGAGCCCACAGTCATCCGCCACCATTATTCTCTCAAAGGGCAGTTCATAAATAAGAGCACCTTAAACTGTGGTCTTAATTCCCCATTGAAGCTCACCATATTCATTTTCCCGAGCAACACTAAAATATGATTCCAAAATGACCTAGTGATTATGTCTTGGGGAAACTGAAAAAAAGTTTAAGTAAAAAAATGTCTTGATTACGCTGACATGGAATTCTTTCATGTAGCCTCCTTCTTATTAATCACTTCAGGTGAGTTGAAGTAAACATAATCAGGCACAGTTTTAAAGGGAGAGATGAAAAGAAATTCTTGGTCCCACGATGATCTCCCCCCCTTTTTCCTCTCCCCTCTCCCACCATTTCTCTTTTGCATCATCATCCTTTTCTTCCCCCCTTATTCTCTCACCAACTTTTACCCAAGAAAGGATACCCAACACTGACGCATGTATGCGATCTCAGAGCAATTTCCCTCTATTGAGTTTAAACCTCATGGGCATCATTTTGTGTGACTCATAGTTGTTATATTGCTAAGACATAATGAATTATCTCCTCACAACAGGCAATGAATCAGGCAGTAGCCCCCAGACACTTTTTATTCTCTTTGGCTCAAAGTTTAAAAGAAAACATAGACAAAAATCTAACTTTGGACATTGGAGGTTGTAGAAACTCAAATTGTACCCCACAAAGCATCTCAGGAAACTCACAGTTAAGAGTTGTCATCTACAACCTTCTATGTTTAAGGTTAGAATATTTATAATGTTTTTCTCTATTGTTTGCCTTTATGTCAGGTGGAAAAATGAAAATTCATTTGGTTCCATGTTGAACAACTCCGAGAGGGGACTTTGGAAAAGCCTGCTTTGTTGCGTTGAACACAAGAAAAGGAAAAGTAATAAGAGAGAAATAGTTCTAGGAAACTCCCTCCTTTCATGGCCTCTCTCTTTTTTTCTCCTAGTTTTACAAACATAACAAGTGGCTGTCGCTGCCCTTCCTCCCCTTTCCTTTTCCCCCTCTCCCCTCCCTTCACCAGTCTATCCCTATCCCTCCCACCCTCCTGCCCATCTGCTTGTGTGGGTCCTGGGGTTCCCTGTGGGTTGTCTGCCTTAGGAATTATTACGTCGTTCCCCCCCAAAAAAACCTCCTGTGATGTCTCCCTAACAATGTCACTGTTCCTAATACTAATGCTCTGAGTACCCAGGAGAGGTGGCTTAGGTTGTAGTCTATCAATAGCGCCTGTCTAAAAGCACAGGTGCTAAGGCCAGCAACAGTAGTCTAGCCATGGGTTCAGAGGTTCAATTTGCCCAACTCTGTTCTAGAAGCTCACAGGAGAACTGTAAAATTTAACCAACCTCGATCTGCTTCTTTCCTTTGCTCAGTTCCCCTTCTGAGACCATGTCGTTACTAGACATCCACTTGCCCATAGTATACAGTGACGTTCATAATCGTTCTCTTCTTTTCAGCCTCAAAAGTGACCCCAGGGCCATAGCTCTTTTTATGGTCCCATTTGTGCTTGGGATGAGGTTTGGATCTTCACCTGTCACTCAAGTAGCCTCTTGCCTGGTCTTTTAGCCATTATTTTCCTCATTTTACCAGGCTGATCCTGGTAAAACAGGATCTGGCCATGTTCCTCCTCTGTGTTTAAGTCTTGATAACATGTTCTTGTTCTTTGCCCAAGGGAGTCTGCGTTCCTGCATGGGAACTTGAGGGTCCTTCGCAAGCTGATTCTAACCCTCCACATGCCATCACGACTGCACCACGATCCTCTTCCATCCCTGAAGCCACCGGCATTGGCAGCTTAATGGCAGGGAGTTCGGTAAAGATGTGACAAGTTCTCGCTCGTGACCCAGCATGGTGCTGTCTTCTGTAGACAACCTTTACTTAGGTCTCTTCACATTTGTGACTAATGTGATTACTGTCACATCTCCCAGATAATTACTAATAATATTCAGAACTTATTCAACGCTTCCTGAGAACCTCTGTCCTCAGCTGTTCTTTGCTTTCCATTCTATGCAAACGTTCTCCCTATTCTTTAAGCCTCCCTCCCCACCCCCCCACCCCAATCCCTGACTCTCCCAACCTCTCTGCTAGGAGTTGAATGGGAGCCCCCCCCCCCGCAGGTCCATGTGTTGGCGTCTTCAGCTGATGTCAATGTGTGAGTAGCAGCACCTTTAATTGGTGGAGTCTTGCTGGAGAAACACGTGCCACAGGGTCAGGCTTTGCGGTTTGGTAGCCTGACCCTGCTTTCTCTCTGTTTGTTCTTGTTCTCTCTGCCTGTCCCATAACAGGCTGTTCTTGCACCTTTAGGAGGTGGACCATTGCTAGAGGAAGACATGTCACACAGGGAAGTGGGCCTTGAAGTTTGGTAAAGCCCCGCCCTGCTTCACGGTGTGCTCTGCGCTTCCTCCACTTCCATGATGGCTGCGGTGACCTGAACCAGCCTTCCTGCTTCTACCTCCAAGCCATGCCCTCTGCTGTGAGATTCTCACCGTAATGGACTAAGTCCCCTCTGGAACCCTAAGGCACATAGCTCTCCCTTTCTCCTTAAGTTGCATCTGAATATTGTCTCACAGCAGCACAGAGAAAGCACCGGCGACCCTCTCTTCCCCCAATGGTTTTCTGACTTCTCTCTTTCTAGAACGCCTATGGCGATGGTCACTGCCAGCCTACGGTAGCTGTTGTTCTAACCACAAGTTCTCTTTCATGCCTGCATATCCATGCCATCCTTTCTGCATACCCTGGCCTGAGGACAAAGGAGATAAACAATAGTCAGAGCTTTAAGTGCTGGACTCAAAGATGCTAGCACCCCCTAGCATTGGGGGGGCAAGGGGATCCCATGCAGGATAAGGGATGGCTCGATCACTCAGCATGAGACATAAAGCTAATTCTGAGCTACTAGGCAGTATCTGCACAATAGGGCGTCTCGTGGGATCTAGGATGAAGACCCCTGAGACACTCCACAGCTCCCTTTCAAAGGACTTTTCTTTTTCATTAAAGCACACAGATAAGGCATACTATGAATTTCGCTCACGTAAGAGCGGCCTCTTCTTCTCACTGAGAAGTAATGAAATAATTAAATAGAGCCAACCCCTGACCCGAGACTCCCTGACCCACGCTCCCCCCCCATGCCTGACGTGGTTCATTCCCTGCTGCCTTTCGCCGTCACATGAAGTTCATGCAACAGTGCTCATCTCTGGGCCATTTTCAATTAATTTCCTGAGTAAAATTTCATGAGACACTATCAAACCTTTTGCTAAAATCGAGATATATTACATCTACTCTATTCCCTTAGTCTACTAATCAAAAAAGCAATCAACTTTGTCTGGCATGATTTGTTCTTTTAAAACCCATAATGCTTATTGCTCATAATTCCATTATCCTGGATAGTATTTTTTTCTCTTAATATTTGTTCCACTATATTAGCAGGGATTGAATTACTAGACAATTTCTAGGATCCCTTATTTTTTTTTCTTTGCTCTTCACTGCTTTGCAAATTTGCTACCTAATTGGAAACTATCATATCAACGAAATGGCATTTCCTTACTCTCTGAATTGCAGAAGAATGAGAAAGGAACTTCTAGGTTGCTTGGTTAGTGACTGCGCGGTCAATGCCTGCTTTCTCTGGATCATTCTGGAGATTCTGAGATCTCCTTGGATAAGGACACCACCGTCCTGCTCGGGAAGAACTCCTGACGTCTCATCTAGATTCATTTTGGCAAAGGTGATGTGGTGGAGAAAGCACAGGTCTGAGACCAAATATAGATCAGACCATTTACCACTTTGGGGTCGTTAGGCAGGCTTCTTGACTTGAACGGAGAATTAGTACAAATGTTTCGAAAAAATGTTTTAAAGGTTACATCTATCTTTCTTTAACTTTAAATTATAAAGAAAAAAATGTGAAAAGCTCTAACAGTGTAAAAGTATATCTTCCTTTGGACTTTCCAACCAAAATTCCACTTTCCAGAATTAAGTGGCAAATAGCTTAATATATGCTCCAGGGTATTTTGTCACCTTAAATAACATACATAAGCCTAAAACAAGATCACAATATAATATGCATTGTTTTGCAGTCTAAATTTTTTACTTAAAAGAAATACAAATATCTGTTCAACGTCTGTGTTTATGAAGAGAAAGGGAACCAGAGGGAAGGGGAAAGAAGGATAGAAGTTAGCGGAGGTGATTATATGAGAACTGTCAAAGCACATGGTACACGTGTGTGAAAATGTTGCAATAAAACTATCACATTATATGGTGAATGTTAATACATTCTTAACTATCTATTTTTTGTAACATGCATTATTTTCATAACTAAATTTCTATAACAGATAAATCCTAGTTAATTTGGACAATGCCATATTATTAGAATGCATAGAATGGGCACTTATAGTGGAAACCTTTGAGTCTAAAGCTGAATGAGTAAAGGGAAATGCACGTATCAGTGGGGTGGCCTCAAGAGAGGTAACTTGATATTTATAGAAGCCTGAGCACCCACAAAAGTAGACAGGTCAGAGTGAATGGGGCCCATAGAAGCACACAGGAGGAAGGGTGAGAGGGAGCGGGAGAGAATGGTGAAAGGAAGGGAAGGGATGGGGGGGCTAGGATGAATACTCAATATGCTTAAGAAAGTAGAAAAAAAAGTTTCAAGGCTGGCAAGACAACTCAGCAGGTAAGCTGCCTGCTGCTGGGGAACCTCAGAGCCTAGTGCAAGCCCTGGAAGCCATGTGGTGTAAGGAGAGAACTGACTTGTGAAAGTCGTCCTTTAACCTCCACATGTGCTCTGTGGTATGCAGTCTCTCTCTCTCTCTCTCTCTCTCTCTCTCTCTCTTTCGTTTGTCTCTCTCTCTCTCTCTGCCAAGTAAATAAAATACTTAAAAAAAGAAGTTTAATTGTTTTTCACTCTTTGTCACTTTCACATATAAATACAATGAATTTATGCATGTTCACGCCTTATTGCCTGCCCTGTCCCACTTCATAAGATGACTTTGCCAGCCAGGTTCCCTCCTACTTTCATTGCTTTTCCCCCCCGAATTTCAAAATAATACTGATAGTGAAGTATAGTGACGGTTAAGCAATCCGTGAAAGTCAAGTAAGAGAGAAGGAGAATTGTGCTTCTCACCTTTCCTCGTCTCTAACACCCCTGTCAGAGCATCCTGATGTGAAGAGGCTCTGGGGGGAGCCCTGCCCCTCCTCACTTTGCAGGACAGGACTCCCCAGGACAACACCCCTCACTCGCGCAGTGTGTGATCCACCTGTGGAATCCTTTGATCCTGCTCGGCCACTTTACACTCCTGCTACTTCAAGCTGCTGCTTCGGCCTGAGTGTCCTCAGGCCGGATCAGTTCTCTACCTGCTGTGCAGCTCCACTTGTTTATTTACACAACATTGGCAACACTTGAGAGTTAATTATCACTGCCATTTATTGGCTATTTACTGCCCTACAAACACTGGGCCTAGGCAAGCTTCAGCATATTATCTTAATTCTGATTCAATCCTTTTGCGGTAAGTGGTATCAATCTTGTTTTAAAGTGGGATTTTAGTCTTAGTATTGAATTGTAAGAGTTATTTATGTTTTACATATAATCCCTTTATATGAAAAATAATCTGCAAATATTTTCTTCCAGATTTTATCTGGAAGTGCTTTTTTGAAATATTAGAAGTTTGAATTTTCATGGAATATAATTTATTCTTTGAATAATTTTGATTTTAGCATCCTATCTGACAACTTTTCCAATTTGAAGTTACACAGATTTCGTTTTTATCTTAGAACCAAAACATACAGTTTTAACTCTTACATTTAGATAAAAGATTCACGTTAATTTGCTCCTAGTGTAAGATAATGGTTCGAGTAATTTTTTTTTTTCTTTTGGTACATGGATTTCCCAAAAGTTCAGCACCGGTTCTTAAAAAGATTATCCTTTTTTTCCCATTGAATTGTCTGAGCACATTTGATAAAAATATACTGATCATATGTGATTGGAGAGGTGACTCAGGGATTAAGCCTCTGCCTTGCAGGCGGAAGGAAGGTCCTGAGTTCGGATCCTAAATCCCACACGGAAGCGGGGTTGGCCTGTGTTTCTGGTCCTGGTAGGGCGGAGCCTGTGAATCCCTGGGCAGAGTAAACAAGGAGGAGGTGGAGGCGTCCGTGGTGGTTCCCGAATTCGTCGGTGGTTCTATACACACACACATACATACACGCACATACATACACACATATATATACACACACGCACACACACTCATACACACACAATTGAATAAATAATAAAAATAATTTTAAAAATTAAAAAAAATCTACTGATCATAAATTAAGGATGTGTTTTCTGATTCTCAATTCTGTTCTGTTGAAGCTCATTTCTCTTGAAGTCCACTGTCTTTATTTACCATTTCGATTTCTAAAAAATTATATGTATAAATATATATTAATATACATGATAATAAATATTAAATTCTTTAGAGTAAATTTCACCACACTTCCTTTGGTTTCGATTTTATATCTATTGTAGATCCTTCACATGTGCGATATGTGTTTTATGCTACAAAAGGAAAAAAATGGTGGTTGGAGTTTTTCCTAGTATTACTCTGAGTGTGTACATCAGCTTAGGGAGAAGTGTCAAACTATCGATTTTTCCAGTTCTTGACAATGTGAATACTTCTCTTTCGATGTGGAACATCTGTCTCTGACGGAGGTGTGTTGCCTCCTGGGGTCTTTCCCTTTTCGCGGTGAAATGTTGATTGGCTCAAGAGGTTGCTGAAGGCAGGATCATAAATGTAGCCTGGCAGGCTTCAAAGTCACCGAAATCTTCAGGTCTCCACATTCCAAGCGCAGGCATGCACCAGCACACCTGACCAATCTTCTGATCTTTCCTTCTTCTTTCTGAGTTACAGCTGCTGTTGAGGTCACGCTGAGCTTTTCATTCGTTTCACTGCTTTTCAACTAAAGACCCTCCATTTATTCTTCATGTGAAAATGTTTATGTGGCCATGGTCTCTCTCTTTTTAGTTATCGTTCACATCTGCTGTTAGCATCTTCCTTTAATCCCCTAAACATGTTCAGTTATTGCATAATTACAATATCTGCTTTTTAAATTTAATAGCTGGGAATATTCAGAGATAATTTTTATTGGCTTTCTTCCTCAAGTTGTATGTTTCTGCTTCTTTGAATCTATGCTAATTATGGTAAAAACTGGATATTTTTGGCAATACATGATAGCAACCTCAGGTACTCACTTTTCTCCATGAAGATGTTACTGGAGGTTATCTTGCTGTAATTATTGTATTCTTTCTTCATGGGTTAATCATCGTTCAGTAATTCAAATACGTTTCCTTCCCTGCACTGTGCTGTAGACACTCCCCGAGGTTTGCTCTGTTTTCTCAGGCTGGATTCCTATGGCTTGTCCTTATATAGTTCAGTGGTCTGCAGATATTGAGACAGATGTGCTTACACATCCCACATCACTGAGACTTCTGTCATATTTCAACACATCTGTTGTTGGTAATGCTGCCTTCAATGTTTGAGCTAGCAAGTTGTTTCATACCTTCACTGCACATGCACATGGTCTTGGAGATGGCTTGGAAGTTGTGGTTAGCTTAGGTTTTGTTCTGTCTCTACTGAGAACATACACAGCTTCCCCCTTACCTATATGTCTGCCCCATTCATGACCAGAGCTCAGATAAGTAGAATATTTCCTCCTTTTTCCTGCCTATGTCACCTTTGCTAAGATTGTCATTTTAACTCTAACACTGCCCAGTGTGGACACTGGCCACACTTCTGCATCTGTTCAGAGCCCCTTTGGCAGAGATGTTGTTCCTCATCGTCTACTTTGAAAATCCTTCTGTGCCGCTGAGATGGGGAATCAAGAGCAGCACCAGGTCAGAACGGACAGACTTCCAGTCTGCAGCTCTTAAACATAAGAGCATCTCAGACTGTTTTATTTATTTGTAGAGAAAGAGAAGGAAAGAGACAGAGAGAAGCAAGCACGTATGGCAGGTGCACAGGCAGAATTCAGAGGACAATTTGGAAATTAGTTCTTTCCTTCTACCTTTGGACTTTTGGGGAACAAATTCAAGTGGCCAAGTTTGTGAACTATCACTCACCTGGCTGAGCTATCTCATCAGCCCAGATTGCTTTGTATTTAGTCAATGTTTAGAGCCCCCAAATGAAGGTTTCCATCAATTTTGCCCATGCTTGTAGTTGCTTTAGGGACAGAGAATTTGCCAATCTGTTCCAGCCATTGCTGGAAGTTCCACTTTCACTTCTTCCCACTGCATTTAGCAGTCCCTGACATGGCTATCCACACTTAGGAAACTACTCCACGGACAGTGTGAGATTCAAGACCATGTACCGTACGCACTTGATTGAAAACGATTATTGGGGAAGATAAACAAGGTCACTGCACACAGTTGCGAGTTTTGCGTCCAGAGGTGCTGTTGAGTCAAGGTTGAAATTCACCCCTAACTCAGCTTGTCTGTTCTGGGTGGCACCCACCCAGAGGAGCAACTCTTCCCAGCTTCACCCCACAGTCTAGTTGTATTTCAGAGCAGTGACTCCCACTGTCTCTCTACTCTAGAACTTCCTTCTTTTTCTCCATGCATCTAAACTCTTTCCTAGAGCTGGCCCCCGACGTTCACACAAAGGGTCTTTATATTAATTTCATGCCCTTTGGTTGTTTCTCCTCTGTTTTTATTTTATTGTTTGCTTTTTCTTTCCCAGGGAGCTGGGTGACTTTACTCCTACATTTATCAAAGCGTGAATTTCAAAAAGTAGCAGGTTGCTGCTGGTGCTTTTGAAGGCATTAGAGAGAATATTGATAATTAGGCTTCCTGCTGGAACTCGGTCTCCGAATCCCTCAGACAAACACAGCATCCTTCGGGATTTTTTTTACACTACCTGGACACCTCACTCCTTTTTGAAGGACACTGAATTTCCATCTTTCTTTGACCTCAGTAACACAGAACTCAACTGATTCAGCTTATCTTTTTTAATACTTTTTCAAATGCATGAGGTTCTGTTTGCATTGCTTTTCATTCTCACGGGCTTCTGGGATTAGCTGTGCACTCTTATTAATTTAGGCAGCTATGCCTGTGTCTCTAGCAAGCAAATTTCCTTCAATTCATCCTTACATGTGTAGCACACAAAAGGCAGACAGACAGGAATTTGAATTCGCCATTATTCGTGGGGCAAGCTCTCCAGGCCTGTGTGCCTACCAGTCCTTCTGATACTCTGTTCTGCTTCTAGAGTTGTAAATGGGATGTGAGGGAGGCAGGAAAAGAACACATGTTCCTAGATCTCACACAAGGACAGACATCCTTTCCTGGTATCTCCAACCAGAGCAAAGGTTTTGCTTCTTCTGATCCACGCGGCAGTGTCTTCCAGCCTGACTGCACGTGTGAGTCTTGGCTCCGGTTGCCTTTCCTCTCTTCAAATCCTCCTCTGCTTTCCTGGTAGAGGCTAAGCCCTTTACCTAGAATGACCCAACACAGTCACACGAATGTTCTTTGTCCTTTGCTGATTCACACAGGGATAACAGAGAAACATCGAGGCGACAGACAGCAAAAAAGAAAAGAATAAGCAGTCACGTAAGTAAGACTTGATCAACAGGTGAAGACCTCTAGCGAAAACATTGAGACTATGGCCTTGGCTGAGATCCCTATTTTACAAGTATTCATCATCCTTGTAGTTCTATTCCTTCTGGTTTCCTCAGTGTTCTTTTTCATGTGTACTGATGAGTGCTGTACAGATATGTTTGTATGTATATTGACACACACACGTGTGTACATGTGCACATAAAGACCAGAGTCTGATTGTCATAGTCAGGCACAGGTGTCAACTTGAGAGTTGAGGGTTTGAGCTCTGGGCACATTTGTAGAGAATGAGTGGTTGAGTTAAGATTAAGTAGTTGTCTAGCTGTTGGGGAAGGCCCAGCCCATGGTACGTGGGACTAGACTGTAGAATAAAATACAGACAGCTGGTTGAGAGAGTGGGTATCCTTGTGTACACTTGGCCGGACATGCTGGTCTGGCAAGTAAGGACCGTCCCTCTCTCAGCCATTATGTAGAGATGGTGTGGCCAGTTCCCTCGACCCTGGTGCTGCTGTGAGCTCTCCTGTTAATACAGACAAACAACTGTCACCAGGAATCTTACAAGAAAACAAACCTCTTGATCCCTTAATTTGTCTGATAGAGATTTATCAGCAACCATGCAGGTGAACCACTACACTGACACTGGGCATTTTCCTCGACTTTATGTACTGAGGCAGCGTCTGCTGCCGCACTTGGAGCGTGGCGGCTTGAGCATTGCAGCTGGCCAGCTTGAGCTGGGGATGGCTTGTCTCTGCCTTCGGAGCCCTGAGATGACAAGCAGGCTGGTACCTACGTGGACTCTCCCAGCTTTTTCAGGGGTTCTGGGGATGTGAATGTCAGGCCTCAAGCTTCTGTAACGAGAACTTCACCCACTGAGCCATCTCCTCGGGCTCTTGGCATTCCTTACCAACTTTGTATTTACAGCTTCCCAATAGGGCATAATAGTTGGTAACTGTTTGGACTTGGGAAGAATATTGGTAGTAGCAGTGAGCTCTCCCATCCTGGACTGGCTAAGTACATACACTGTTATAGAATGAATAATTTTAGGTAATAAATCCTATTGATACATGAAGAAAAGAAGAATAAGAAAAAGTAAAAGAAGGAGGAGGAGGAGAAGGAGAAGGAGAGGTAGAGGAAGAGGAAGAAGAAGAGGAAGAAGAAATAATTACTCCTTGGAAAGAGTATCTAATCATCCAAGGAATGATATTTTAACAATACTTGGTATTTACATAGCAATATTGGAGATGAGAGAATTCCACAGGGTTACTCCAAGCTGTTGCTTCAGAGGTGAATTTAATGTCTGCCTTCCAGAGTGTAATGGAGCTATACAGCCAAAGACCATTATCATCATAGGCACCTTGCAATAATTCCTGGTTCCCAGCAGAATATTTCAATTACCTCTCCCATTGCCTCCAGGTGCGTGGAGTGTGGGCACTGCAGAGAGAAGGATTTGCCCAAGAGAGCAAGGGCAGGTCAGCGTCCTCGAGGACAGACACGGGGAACGGCTCCACCACAGGGATAATCAGTTTCTTTAGCAGGTGCATCTTTAACGATGCATCTAGTATATTTCCAAATAACAACGGCATGCCTAAGAATCGAATCGGAAAGACCCAGCACCCAACAAGTGCACTTAAGCCAGACTGTCTGTCAGCAGTAAAGACTGTAAATAGAGCAAAAAGCAGAAAGAACCAAAATAGACCATGATGTTTTAGGTTAGAATTCCCTGGCTAAAACTCAGCCTCCCAGGTTAGAGTTCTTCCAGTCTTTCTGTATGTATTCTCTCTGTCTCTCTCTGTCTCTCTCTCTCTCTCTCTCTCTCTCTCTCTGTCTCTCTGTGTGCTTTCACACATGCCCAATGCACATGCCTGTGTTCACATGTGTATGCCTGGAGGTCAGAGGTCAACATCAAGTGTTTATTTTTATCACTCTCCACCTTATTTACTCATTTATTTTGAGACAAGACTTCTCACTTCCAGGAGCTCACGGATTTGACTTAGGCTGACCGACAGTGAAGGATCCACCTGTCCCCAGTGCTGGGGTTACTCGCACAGGCTGCCACGGCTAGCATTTTTATGGAGCTGTTAGGGTTCCCCACTCAAGTCCTCATGCTGGCACAGTGAGCGCTGTATCGACTGAGCCCTCAGTCCTTGAACCTCTGTGTTCTTTAGAATCTGCTGAGTTCCCTCTTGTAAGTATATATGGATTACAATGAGTGCAGGCTCATTCTCAGCAAATTCTGTGTCATGACCCTAAAGTACTGTCCTTTAAAACACCCAAGGAGAAGGTTCTACATGGCTGCCTGGACTGAGTAAGCTTCCTGCTTCGTGGGGGTCACGATTCTTAACCTAAGGCACACAGGGCACTTGTAGCTCAGGCTGCCACGATAAGGCTTACAGAGTTGAGTTTATTTTTGTCCTACTCTCTTGTGCCATTTTCCTGTTTATGGAGTGGTCTCTTGTGCATTTTTATAACAAGTCAGAAAGAGATAAAATGACCCCCAGATCTCTCCTCAACTAACGTGGAGGCAGCCCTTCTCCAACTTGAATGAATACAGATTCTCTCTCCACTCTAAGCAGACTTATGCCATAGCTATCCCCATCGAAGAGGATTTTATTTTATTCTTTTTTTCCCAAGGTCTTGGCTTCCCTTCACATCTCTTCAGGCATAAATTCAGAATGGTTCATGGCTTCTCCTAAGCAGAACTCATATTTCTTTAAGATGTGCCTTCGGTGAGCCACTTGATATATAGAAATCAGAGAGGCTAAAGAATCCAGATCACATTAATGAAAGCTTTGTTATAGGAAGACGCAGGAGAATAAAAGAGGCAGCTCCATATACTTTGATAGATCATCGGTCCAACCCACAAAAATTCATCATCTAAGGAACTGAGGCTGGTCATCCACCCTTGACACGTGGCGCTATGCTTCCTCCATTTCTGAACCGGCAGGGAAGGGAGGGTCATGAAGAGCCTAGCTGGTCTCAGTAAACTTTCCCCCATTTGAAGTGATCACATTACCAGGAGGTTATAAAGCTACCTTGTGCTCGACTTCCTGAGCTTCTGGCTGTCTTGCAAAGAAGAGGCAAGTGAGAATGGCTCTCGACCCTTCTGAGGACACTTCACCTGCCAGACACTGTGACGGATGTAGCCATCATGTCACAAAACAGAAAGAAACGGCGCAGTGTGACTAGGCCCTGAACATATTGCTAGTGAACGAGGGTGAAACTTCTGTAGGAGCAGACCACGGGATCACTGTATTTTAGGCAAACTTTGATATGTTAGGGGAGGTAGAAGTGTGATCCTATGCTCTAAAACTAAAAGTCAAAGGCTGGGACTGTAGTTCAATGGTAGAGAACTGTAATCTTGGACATACACACACATATACACACACACACACCAAATCCCACAGTACTGCAGTTGAAGATCCAACTGCCATACGTAAACTTACATCAACATACAACATACATCAAATGTCCCCTTTACTAACTTCCTGTTTCTATTTCAACTGAAGGCTAAGAAGTATTTAGTGAATGCTTTACACTGGGTCTTGGGTTAAGCCCTTGAAATGCTGCAATGAACAACAGAGGTCTAGTTTTCTCTTCCCAAAACTTGACATTGAGTCTCGGTGAGTTTACCACCCCCTAGGCAAAGGACACTGGTGGATTTCATCTTGCTGTGCTCTGAAGGTTGAAAGTGGCTGTTGATGTAAAAGCACTCTATAGTCTTGTCATAGTTAGGCACAGGTATCAACTTGACAGTTGATAGTTTGAGCTCCAGGCACATTTGTAGAGAATTAATAGTTGAGTTAAGCCCAGAGCAAACCTGCAAGAGATTATCTAGCTGATGGGGAATACCAAGTCTATGGTGGGTGGGACTAGGTCCTGGAATAAAATACAGAGAGGTGGTTGAGAAAGTCGGCATCCTTGTGTACACTTGGCCAGACTTCCTGGTCTGGCAAGGCATAGTGTGGTCAGTTCCCTCGGCCCTGGTGTTGGTGCATGCTCTCCCATCAAGCTGGACTGAGAACTGTAACCAGTAATTATAAGAGAAAATAAACCCCTTGTTCCCTTAAGCCGTTTGATGGTCATTTATCAGCAACCATGCAGGCGAACTGCAACAGAAGTAGCTCTCATCAGGTTCATTTGAGATAGGATATGGGATTAACTCTGGAGGGTCAGTTAGCAGTTTGTCCCATGCTGGCTGGTATGTTCGTGTGTGTATGTGTGTGTGTGTGTGTGTGTGTGTGTGTGTGTGTTCACTGACTCTTTCAACTGCCCTGAAATTTCCTTTGGGTTTCTTCCACAGGCTAAGTAGTATCTTTGACTGGCCCCATTATTTCTCTTTCCCACACCTCTTCCTGAGACACTTTAGTTCTTTTTAACCTACGAGAGCCAAATTCCCAGGTGTACTTCCTTATTCTGGCCCTAACATTGCTGTTGGTAGATATTTCTATTCTGTATCTGATCCACAGACAGATTTACTATATTCCGGTGAAGGGGGTGGGGGGTCAGTGAACCTGAACCTCAGAAATAACTAATGAGACACTTCTACAAAAATGCAGACAGTTTGGGGCTGGAGAGGTGGCTCAGGGGTTACGCCTCTGCTTTGCAGGTGGAAGGTCCTGAGTTCGGATCTTTGACCCCACGTATAGACGCCGGGCGGAAGCCGGGGTGGCCTGCGTTTCTGGTCCTGGTAGAGCGGAGTCTGTGAATCCCGGGGCAGAGTAAACAAGGAGGAGGTGGAGGCAGTCCATGGTGATTCCCGAATTCGCCCGCGGTTCTACACACACACACACACACACACACACACACACACACACACCCCACACACACCCCACACACACATACATTCACACATGCGCACACACACACAATTGAATAAAAAACAAAGAATGCAGACAGTTTGTCTTCAAACCTCTGTCAGTCTTCTAAGTATGGCAAATTTGAGAAACTTGTAAACTGGTTTAGACACAAGAGCACATCATTTTTTCCTCCAAACTTGGTCATTCGTTACCTATAGATGTTCTAACAGAATTCCAAAAACTTGATGGCTTAAAGTAAAAGAGATAAGTGATCCCACAATCTAGAGATCAGCAGTTCATCACCTTTATCCTGGATTGGAGGGCTGCATTCCTTCCAGATCTTTTCTTTCTAGTTTTAGGAGGCTGCCCATGTTCTCTTTCTCACGGCCTCTTCCTGCTGCCTCAAATCAACAGTCGCATCTTTGAATCTCTGTCCCCACCTGACCTCTGCTTCTATCTTCTGTTCCTTCTGTGAGTCTGACTCTCCCGCCTTCTTTTTTCAGTTATCAAGAGTCCTTGTTCATCTGGATAAGCCAGGGTCACTGCATAAGTCTCTTTTGCCATTAAGGTAACGTGGTTCCAGGTTCTATGGATTGGTGCACTGTGAGTGTATGAATGTGTGTGTGTGTGCGTGTGTGTACACACGCATATGTGCAAGTGCTGCTTACTATGCATGACTTTTTCCTACCATTCCAGTCTTGAGCACTATGTTGCCATCTTTCCCCAGTTTTCTAGCCACAAGGAGTTTGCCTGTCAAGTTTAGCTGTTCCAGTGGAGGTTCTCTCTTCTCCCTCCAGGGTTTCTAGAAGCAATACTTCCCAGCTATGGTACAAAGAGTAGCCTGAGGCACATGGTGGTGCAGATTCTAGAAACTGTAGCCAAATCATAGAGAGAGGTATCTGTCCCCTGTTTATGGAATTTCTGTGCCTCGAAGATTTTTGTGCCAGGGATTTGGGTAGCATTTGTATGGGAAATGCCTAACACTTGTCTTAAAGGAAAAAAAAATGGTCTTACTGGTCATCTAGTACAAAACCTTTACCTTATAGATGAAGAGCCCAGTTCAGGGAAACAGTTCAGTCAGAAAAATGGTTGCCTTGCAAACATGAAGACCTGAGTTCTATACCCAGAAACCACTTATAAAAATAAACAGGTATGGTGGCACCTGCTTATAATGCCAGCAGCACTGGGAAGTTGAGATAGGTTGATCCCTTTATCTCTCCTGTCTTAATGGACTATAACCTGACATCCTGAGCATGAATAAACCCTCGTTCCTCCAAATTGTCTGGGTCATGTGTTTGTCACTGCAACGAACTGTAAGACTAGGATAGTACCGTCATAGATACAAGTGTCAACTTGATGGTTGAAGGTTTGAGCTTTGGGCACATTTGTAGAGAATTAGTATTTGAGCTAAACCCAGGGCGAATTGTCAGGAGTTTTTCTAGTTGATGGGGAAGGCCCAGCCCATGGTGGGTAGGATTAGTCCCCAGGCAAGTGAATAAAACGGAGGGAACTGTTCGAGAAAAGAGGCATCCTTGTGTACACGTGGCCAGACGTGCTGGTCTGGCAAGTAAAGATTGTCCCTCTCTCAGCTGTTATGTAGATACGATATGGCCAGTTCCCTCAGCCCTTTGGTCATGGTGCACGCTTTCCTACCAGATGGACAAACAACTGTAACCACAAATCATAAGAGAAAACAAACCCCTTGTTTCCTTAAAAACAGTTTTGCCATGATTTTATCAGCCACAATGCAGGTGAACTGCAACCTCTAAGAAGGCAATGGAGGCGATCCCTGGCGGAGGCTGGTTCTGAGAGGCCAGGAGTCAGTCTGCACAGGAAGTCCCACTCCTGAGACAGGGACACTGATTCACTTAGGCAAGTCCTTCTCTGCAGTTTGTCTGCATGTTGCTGTTACACAATCAGACAACTTAAGGGAACCAAGGGGTTTATTCTTGTTTATGATTCTTGTTTACAGTTCATCGTTCAGCTTGACAAAAGAGTTCATGCCAACCTTCGAAGCAGAGGGAACCGACTACATCATGTGCACTGGTGCTGATGAGAAAGAGAAGCAAATCTCACTCACCAGAGTGTGTGTCGTCTGCCAGAGTGTGTCTGCCAAATTACTGAACCAACTCTCTTTGTGTAATCATCCGCCCAGGAAGTAGTCCCACCAACCACGGGCTGAGTCCTCCAACACCAATGAGATTATCTTTTGTAAGCTTGTTTAGGGCTTTCCTTAACTACTAACTATTCACAGACACCCCCCCCCAGCTCAGCCTGCAATTGCCAAGCTCAGCCTGCAATCGCCAAGTTGGCATTTGCAGTTAACATCACAATACCAGAGTCACATTTGGCTGCATCGTAGGTCACAGCTTGCTGATGTGACTGCTCACGGTTCAGGATCCACCACTGAAGGATCTCACTCCTCGGGACACGTGGAACCCATTTCTGCAAATAAAATTAGACAACCACGGTGGCCTTTCATGGGGACTTCCAGAAGAGTGATAGAGACAGGAGGCTGCACATCTACCTAACAGCCTTAGCTTGATGAGGAATCATGTTCCGATGTAAGCACAGCTCCTCGGAGCCCGTCTGGCACGTCTGCAGGGGTGAAGGCTGAAAAGTAGCGAGCAGTCTGCACCACTCCTGCACAAACGTGTACCAGCTCCCTGGGCATCTTCTTGGGCACCGTGTTCATTTACTCGCACAATTAATTATCTTTTTCCACCCATCAAAGATAAACCAAGCAGACAGCAGGAAGCTCTGGAATCCTGAGCTGATGCCAGTTGCCAAGGCTAAACCCTCCGTGGGGAGGAAAGAAAAGACCCTGAATGTTAGCTGCTTGTCTCCTTACTCCAACCCATATCACTGCCATTTTCAGTGGCTGTAGCATAAAACAATTAACATTTTTTTCCTCAAGAGTCTAAGACAATACAGTAGAATTCCAATCATCTTGTATTAGATGTTTAACCTAGTATAAAAAGTAACACAGTATATGGACTCGAATTTGAAAAATGTCTACATGGAGTAAATGAAAACCACAGATAATTCAGACATCTAGAAGTAACTTTTACTACTAGATTGGCATATTTCTTTAAGGCCTTTTTCCTTTATAAACAAGTATAGGGAAAAGACCTGAAAACAGAAGGGAGATTGGCAGGAAAGAGGAAAGGAGGTGGGGGAGGGGTTGGGAATTAAGGTGTGAAAATATCACAAATTCACTTATTCATGAATGAAACCCTGAAAGAATAAAGCAAGTATAAAAAAAGTGTAAAGTTTTCTTTTACAAAAATATCTTTTCTTAGACATTATTAGACATCCCCTTTTTTTTATTAAAAATTTAATTATACATTTTAAAATTTTTTACCAGTTCCCTCCCTCCCCCCTCCTCCCCCTCCCCTTCCCCCAGTGCCTCCCCCCCAATTCCCAGAGAGTCCTTTATTGTGTACGCCTAACTCTCCTCTGGGTCCTCCTCTCCGATGACATATAAGGACCCAGTGGCATTTCCATAAGCCCTTTCTCTTGTTCCCCTTAAGCATAAGATCACTACTATGGCTGTCAATCCCTTGCCTCCAGGGGTCTCGGTGCCCTTAACAGATGCTAGACTTTATGAGGGCAACAGTGCGCTGGACATTGCGCAGGGCATGCAAAGTCCCATTATGATTGCTTTGGCCCCAACTATTGTTGAGAATCTTGCAAATCGTTGCTCCTCCCATCCTTTTGCTCTTACAATCTTACTGCCCCCTCTTCCGCAAATGTCCCTGAGCTCCAGGATGGGGAGAGATTAGGCTGTCCTAGTTCTATAGACATCTCCTTTTTTAAAAAACCTAATGATAGGCTGTGAATACTTTCCTGCATTATTAAGTATATTTCCATAACATAAACATAATAGCAGCAGCATAATATTTCAAGGGTATTATATTTTATTTAACTAATTCTTCATTAGTGGGCATTTAAAAATAGTTCTACCCTCATATGGAATAACATCAAGGTAACTTTCTAGATGGGTCAGTAGGAAAATTTTTGGCTGCAATCTTGTAGTTTAGAAGTCAGTATTTCTATGGGGGTAAAAACATCTTGTGACTCATAGAGTTACCCTGGTTCATAGCACTGTGCATAGAAACTATTTCATTGTACCCACAACCATTTCAGTGCTGAGAAAAGACACGAAAGGTCTTTGAAACTTAACCAAGACCTGAAGGCGAGGCCTGCCTGTGAAACCCGCTTGAGAAAGAAGTCCCTGCTCAGGTCATGGGATGTGGGTAGGTAGGAAGCGGCCTCTACAGGCAGCTCCATCAAGGACTAGAGAAAGGACAGGGCCCTCTGACCCTGGCACCAGGGCGAGATGCCACCATGAACCTGGAAGTCTCCCTGTTCTCTCTAAAGTGTGGCCACTAACACGCTTTTTTTCACTGTTGAACAATAAGAAATTAAACTTTGCTAAGATGTCGTAAGCTACGTGCACTCATTAATGAATGTATACAGAGAACATATGCAAAAATGTTTTTCTGGTGGGGCAGACAATACAAACAAAGCCCAGGCACCCCTTTACAGTAGAAGGCATCTCGAGGGAGCTGGAGCCTGCGAACCCTTGTCATAGACAGTTCCGCTTTGGGTACCTGTGTTGAATTAAGTGAAAAGTGTCCTGATACCGCTTTCTCTACAGATCTCGTTATTCTTACCACATTCTGCTTCCAGTCCAGGTGGCATATTGCTCCCGGCTGCCCTCACAATTTCAACATCCTTCTAAAACCAAAGGTCTTTGCTCGAGGCTGCCCATACAAGGAAAGTAGAATGTGCAATTCTTGACTCTTATTAACCAGGTGACCTTCAGGGCCGCCATTGAGCCCTGGGGTTTGTAAATGCTGGACTTGCAGCCAGCACATCCCATTTCACCAGCAGGGTGGGAACAAAAGTAACCCTTCAGGGATGGACCTCAGGGTCCTGGAGCCCTGAGCTCCTCCAATCTCCATCTTCTAGAAGCATGTCCTGGCCCATGAGGACCATCTCCCCTTGCTGACTGGAAAGCTCTGCAAACACATTCCCACAGAAGCATGGCTGAAGGGCCTTATTGATTGAAGACCCAGGTGATCACCCCGTTGAAGGTAAGAAGCGGGTGGCTAATGATGGCCTTCACTGGACCAGGGAGACACTGGTGGGTGGACTTGCATCATTCCCACTGGCTCTTCATACCTCAAAGGGTCAAAAGCCAGAATCTGAGGAGACTTAGAGCGACTGGGGTGCCCAGCTGCAGGCTGCAGTGACTGTGACCACAGAGGGTTTCCCTGTAACCTGAGGGATGGTCCCACCGAGGCTGCAGTAGCAGCTCAGATGTCCCAGGTTCCCGAATCTCCTGGGGATAGAATCTACTGAAAAGGTATCCAGGGTGCATGTGTGTACAATGCGCACTTGTATATATGTTCATCCATCCTGTCTGCAGTACTTGGAAACAAATACAGGGCCTTTCATGCGATGTGCTAGGCTAGCAGTCTACTACTGAGTTACATCCCTAATGCTTTACCTTTTCATCATTCATTCATTCATTTATTCACGACATCTTGTGTGTAGCTCAGGCTGGCCTGGAACCAGCAATCCTTCTGCCTCAAAGTAGTTAAGATAACAGGTCTGCACCACTATATACATCTCAGGTTCCATTAAAAGTGTTCCAATCCCTTTGGTTAGGGAAAGGCACAGGAATACGGATAAGAAATGTTGGTTCTTCTGATGCAAGACAAAGGCTTTAACTACTGCACCATCTCTCCAGCCTAATAGGTCCCATTTTTAAGCTAGGGTCCAAACAGAGACAATATCTTGTCAGGCTGGAAGAAATCTATATTCCTTTGACTACATTCTGAAATACCGGAAGTTGCCAATATCAAACATGCCCCTGGCAATTCTTAGAAAGTCGCAGAATGCCACAACCTGATGATTCCTAGAGATTTTATTAATTTGTAATATTGTGTCCCATCACAATGATCACTTTTTATTATCTTGCTGCTCTGAATTGCATGTCCCTTATTATTCTTGGTTACAGAGGCTGTAAATTAAAATCATTCAAAATTTATACTCTTAGAGTTCATTAACTGTGATTGCTATTATCTTTCTACCTTTTTCTAGCCCTTCTCCACCCCAGACAAGAAATACTGTAACAATGTCTAAATACCATACAGCTAATAAATGTTCAGTTAAAAAAAATCGAACAGCAACACCATTACCCTAAAGGACTTCCTTCCGTCCCTCCTCCTGTCTCCACTGCAATCATGCCCCTTGCCTACAGCAGAGATATTGAGACTCTGAAAATGGGGGGCTTTTGGGCCTCGATGTGGATCCAGATCACACACACTACTTTCTCTCCATGAATCTTTACCTATTTCTCTGAAGAGCAAGGGCTGCTGTTCTATTGATTGTTCCACAGAAATAATCCCACTTCAGGGGGATCAGTACTGATCTGATGAGTTGCCTCAAAAAATGATAGGAGAGGGGTGGCTCAGCGGTTCAGTGGGGACGCTGTGTGTTCCTAAACCTGGTGACCTGAGTTCAGTCCCAGAAGCATACATGTTGACGGGAAGAGCTAATTTTTGAAAGCTGTCTTCTGATCTTCATGTACCATGGCATGCATCTCTCTCCCTCCCCCCCGCCTCCTTTCTCTCTCTAAAAAATACCATTTTTTTTCTTTTTTAGTATGTGTGCATATGTATGTATTTGCATGTGGGCAGATGTACATGTGTATGCAGACATATGTATAAGAGTGAACGTGAGTGTGTGTGTCTGTAGAAACCCAAAGGTGACAACATCAGGAATTATTCCAGATGGTTCTACCTCCTTAATCTTTGCTCTGGGATTTCCCAGGCTCTGCCTTCCGGGGCTGGAATTGCAGGTCATCACCGTATCTGCCTGACATTTTTATGAGGGATCTGTGGGTCCGAACTCAGGTCCTTTTGCTTGTAAGGCCAAGGCTTTAATCCCTGTGCCATCTCCCCAGCCCAGCAAAATATTTTTTTAAAAAAAGACAAGTATTGTAAACCCTGTGAGTTCTCAGTGGGAATCTCTGCAGTTCATGGCTGCAAGGTTGGTTCCCTGGAGTTATGCCTGGTCATTGCTGTGTGAGCAGAGACTCCGTCATTGGGTCCCATGGAAAACAAGCACGGCTTGCTGGCAGTGGGGAGACTCCCTCGTGAGAGCAGGGAGTTCTTGTTCACTCTGGATCCTGACGAGGCCAGCTGGTGCACGCACTGTGGTTTGTTCTGTGGTTTTAGTTGTGGTTGCTCATGCCTCGGACTTTAGGGGAGAGTGACAGTTCTTCAGAGAGATCGAAGTGGGTAACGTGTACTTAGAGAATAGATATTCCTGTCGCAGCCAACTCATCAATAGGAGAAGCTTTGCACCCAGCGGGCGTGATGACCCTTGGGATGAAGCTCAAAAAAAAAAAAAAAAGCTTATTTTTTTAAGCCTCCCTTCCCTACTCTCCTTATGCATTTCCATGTAACTGGCACAGACCAGAGACCAGAAAGAAGACGGAGGAGAAGCAGGACAGAAGGCAGCAGCGTACGATGTATTGGAATTGTTTTAAGAATTTTGAACGTCTCTACTTTCAAACTCATAAGCCTAACGGAAATCCCAAAGAGCTCGATTCCTGTTCAGTCCTCTCTGCCTCGCTGCATTGTGAGCATAGTCAACAGCTAAAATAGAGAGATTTACCAAAAATTGACAATGACCAAATAATACTATTTTTGAGAGGTTGAATATCACATTTCATAAACAGAGTTATGCCTTAGGATCATCTAAGAAATTTACTTGAATGTTTTGAAAGACCCACGGGGGGCCACGGAGATGGCTCAGTTGGTAAAGTGATTGGTGCTTAAGCACAAAGACCTGAGTTCACTCCTCAGCACCCGCATAAAAGCTGGGCCTGACAGGAAAAATCTGAAATTCAAGTGCTGGCCATGCAAAGACAGGAGGCGTACTGGTCCTTGCTAGTCACCAAATTTAACCACGACAGCAAGCTCTAGGTTCAGTGAGAGACCTTGTCTCAAAGGAAAGGATAAGAAAGGGAAGAAAAGGAAGAAAAGGGAAGGAAACAAGGAAAAGAAAGAAGGAAAGAGAAAAAGAAAAATGAAATAAAAGAAAACAAGTGAAGGACAATTGAGGAAGATACCCAAGGTTAACCTCTGTACCCTGTACCCATGTGCACATGTCTACATGCGTTGCACACACACAAATGCACACACACCAAAAAAGGTAAAAAAGTCCCATGAAAATTCAAACCACAACAAAATACTGCATCTCATCTACCAGATGGATAAACATGATAAAGTGTGACAATATCCATTATTAGTGAGGACAAAAAGTCACGGGGCAGAATATAATATATCACTAGCAGGGGAGTATAAATCGGTGTAACCACTTTGGAAAATAGATTTGGCATTACTTAATGAAATGGAAGATACACTGGCTGTATCCCCTAGTAATTCCATCTTGGTTATATGCTAAACAGAAACTGTTAGACAAGTATACCAAGAGATGTGCAAAAAATGCTTGCAAAAGTGTTATTGGTAATTGCACAAACCTGGAGACAACCCAAATGTCCAATGACAGCGAAGAGATAGAAGAGAGAAATTATGCTATTTTCATGCAGTGGGCTCAATATAGTGCCAACGATGAACTGCAGCTACATGTATCAAAGCAGACAAATTACAAAAGTGACAGAAAGATTCCATTGATATGAAGAGGTTGCAGACGTAATCAATCCTTTGTGTTGGGGGTTGTATACATAGCCGGTAAGGCCATAGAAAGATTAAGTGAATGATTTTTAGCCCAGAAACGCTGCACAGTGGCTGTCTCTGAGGATAGAGGGATGTCTGCTCTAAGCATGGACAGGAAGCTGCAAAGGGGCTGATGCGATTCACAATCTCATGCTTAGTGCAGAGAACACAGGCGTTGGTATGTCAACTTTCATCTATGTATACACACGATAGCTGTGCTCTTGCATATGCTAGATTTCACAATAAAAGCCATGAAATATGCAAATTCATAATAAAAGCCATGAAATACACAAATTCCTGGGCCCCCCTCTCAGAACTCTTGCATCTTAGGCTGCCAGAGCTTGGTAGTCCTGTAACTTCTTCCTGAACTTCTGATTTATTAAGGGGCTAAGACACATTCGTCTACACACACACACACACACACACACACACACACGCACGCACGCACGCACGCACGCACACGCACATGCATGCAGGCATATGCACATACAAACACGCACAATTCACCGCCAACATCATCATCCAGGCGACAACCTCGGATAGAAACTAACTTTGAGCAATCTCAGAAATGAAAAACACAGAAGAGAACGCTCAGGAGCGTGTGCGGAGAGGGGCAGGGCCGCACACTTCTCCTTCGATGACAGGATTCAAGATCAATATCTAAAGAAAGCCTAGGGGCTGAAGAGATGGCTCAGGAGTTCACCCTTTGCCTCGCAAGCAAAAGGACCTGATTCTGCACCCAATAAAAAATGCCAAACAGATATGACTAAGACCTGAACTTCCAGCTCAGGAAGGCAGAACTTGGGAAACCTCGGGAGGAAACAACCAGGAAATAGAACAATCCAGGATGGTTCCTTTGGGCCTCCACGGGCACACAGTGTCTTTTTCTACACCCGCATCATCTATACACACATACATACCCACACCTATATGTGAAAAAATAATTAATTAATTATCAATTAATCAAGTAAGCCTCACAGATCTCACTATCTTTGTGCCACCTCTACCAGCTTTTGGTTTTGTCCCCGTAGACTCTGCAACTGTGTGGAGACTAGATCATCGTTCTCAGGAACTTAGCCGCACAACAGACTCTGCCCGTGGCTTCTGCTGCAGTGCTGTGACGAACCATGAAGTGGTGGATAGTGTCCATGCGGCAGACAGCTGGACCTGGACGGGCCAGTGTGAGCTGGATAGTTATGGCCCAGACACTCCCCTTCCGCATCTGCCTTTTTCATCTGCCCTTCTGCCGCCAGGCATTTTGAACGTGCAGGATGGGAAGTACTATGACTCTCCGGTACGCCCAGCTCCATTTCAGTCACTACTTCTTAAAAAGCCAGAAACTCATGCTACTGTAGGATGAGTAGAGTGTGAGGGTTCCACGGAGTTAGACGTTTTCAGGTTTGTCTTGGATAGACAGACCTGAAGGCTGGAAAAGGGTTCAACGTTTCCACACCTCCCTCTAAAATCCCTGCAAATAGGTGACATGTATGACGAACCATCCGTTATTCGGAGTCTACTCTTTGCAGGCCTTGGAAATTCAGAAGACGTTGTTCATAAACAGCTCAGGACTACCGAGAAGCACCGTGTAAAACAGGCGTGCAGCCTGAATATTCATGAATAACTTTGAAACATTTAACCCAGTTCCAAGGCACCTCTTCCCAGTTGAGATTGGCGGGTACGGCAAATAAAAATGCAGGAGACATTTGAATTTTTCAGCACAGTTGGAATAGCTTTTGGTATAAGTATGTTTCAACTATTACCTGAGACATACTAAAAATTATTTATTGTTCTTCTGAAATTCAAATTTAACTGAGCATCTTGTATTTTACACGGCAACCCCATTCTGGATGGACAAACAGATCAACACGTTCTATAGTAACTTACCTTGGGAAATCTGCATAGAGGAGGGTCATAAAATCCTGTTTCAATTACTTGGTATGAGTAAAGGGTAGATTCATTTTAAAATTAGACTTACAAGCTCCCTTATGCAGAACCCAAGAAGCCACAGAGCAGCACGAATTCAAAGTAGATTTCCAAGGAGAAAGGCAGAGCATGGATGAGAAACAACCATCATTTCAGAGAAAGAGAAAATGGCACTTGAGCCTAGTTCTGGCCCACCCAGAACCCTGTCTGCCAACCTCTCCCCTTACCTCTGGGCATCTCTTTAGAATGCTCTGTCTCCAGCCCATCCAAAAAGTCCACCTGCGAGGCCTCTTCAGGGGGCACACGGCGCCAGGACCAGCTCTGGTTCCTGTGGTTGTGCAGCGGAGGAGAATATTCCAGCTCGCAGGGGAAGTCAAAGCTGCACTCCAGACCTGCAATGACACGAGGGGTCAGTGGACCGAAGAGCTTCTCAGAGGTGGTCCCTAATCTCCGGGAGGCCGGCCTTGTCCCCATCCCCAAGTGCCCAATCCCAGTCATGCTGCCGGAAAAGAGACCAAGGGACACTGGCTTATGTTGGCTTCAGGCAGACTCAGGCTTAGTTACAGATTCTGGCTGTGTGGAAAGAAAACCACACACTCCTGGCCTTTGCTTTCCTCTCCTTTCCAGTGGGGATGAGAATGGATGCCTCCCAGGTTCACCAAAAGAACTTGGGGCTCAGGAGAAACCCTTAGGCAGGCCCTACCCTGCCTAGGAAGTCACGGACCAAAGAAGACCCCTATTTCACCCTGACTGCCAGCCTCTAGGGGAAGCCATTTTTGTGCCCCAAGTATTCTTACCTGCCCCCACTTTTAAAGCATAAAACCCCTTGATATTTTTTCCTCTTCTTTACTGTCTATTCTCCAAAGTGGTTGAAGGATTTTGCACATGGAAGACTTTCCAGATTTCTGATGGGTTCACATAGGATGTCCCTAAATACAACTCATTCAGACGCCTGTTACTCCCCCCCCCCGCCCCCGTTTAGACACAGCATTAAAGAAAAAGATGGTGTGAAATAAACAACAGAATACTGGGCAAGGACTCTGCCTAGGCTGTGTCAATCGCTGCTCATGAATAGTAGACTTTGTTTTCTTCACTGTACTCGTTCGATATATAGGTGTCAACTTGACAATGGAAGGCTGAGCTTTATGGGCACATTTGTGGAGAGAGAGTAGTTAAGGGAAGTCCTTGAGCAAATCTGCAGGAGATAGTCCAATAGATGTGGGAAGAGCCCACAGTGAGCAGGACCAGTCAGTAAGAGAAGACAGAGGAAGCGCTTCAGGAAGGTGTCATTCTTCAGCATACTTGGCCATCTTGTTGTCTGGTGAGTAGGGGCCTGTTCCTCTCTCAGCAATCCCTGTAGATGCAGTTTGGCCAGTTCCCTTGGCTCTGTGTATTGAGCTCTTTTGTCAGGCTGGACTAAGAATAGGAACTAAGAAATGTAAGAAAGGAAAAAAAAAAACATTGTTTTCCTAAGCTGTTTGGTTGCAAATATGTCAGCAACACGCAGACAAAGGTTTATAGACCAGCTGATTTTAGAAATAAGCACCCAGCCATCATGGATTTGCTGGTGATTTTCCATAAGCTACTTGCCTTCTCTGGACCTTCAGTTCCTCAAGAGAGGAAGACCAGATGTTTCCTGAAGTTCCTTCTTAACTTTTGCACGATCCCAAAGTCCTTGCACTTGGAAGGGCTACAGCTAATTTGATAAATCAATCTGCATGGCAGTACTAATGGGTGCTAACTCCCAATTAACACTGGTGCCTTCCAACAGCTGTCTCTGCGGCCACTGCTGCCTTCGTCTGAATGTTGCTGGGGGTTTCAGAATGCAGCAGAGATATGAGGTCAATTCTGACACAAGCAGCCAGTCACTGGATGGCCCTTTAATCGCTATCTGTGGGCATCTGGCCCTTCCCAGCAGCGGGAGTGAAATAATTCCCACCGACACTAGCCAAACTGTCTAAGTTAGAGGAGAAGGGGGGAAAACCCCCCTTCAATTACACTTCCATTAAGCATCTTTCTGCTTCTGGGTCAGAAAGATTTATGTTCCCTAGTGGCTTTCTGGGAGCAGCCGTCCACTAGTCCTAAGGTTAATACCTCTCGCCCTTTCGTGATTCAGACAATTCACCTTTATAATGGCAAGCTGAAATGAGGAGACGGCACCTTGTTTGTGTTGACGTGCCACATGCTGCTGCTGCGTCCTATGGGCTCTGAAGGCTTTCTGCCTGCCTCTGGAGTCTGCACTACAGCTGTGCAGAAATCATAGGTTGCCTTAGCAATTTTCCTTTAGAGACAGAATCTCTTTTAGTCCACGTTCTCCTCTAACACACTATGTGGCCAAGGATGACTTTGAATCCCTATCTTCCTACATGAACCCCTCCCCTTCTCCGAGTGCTCCAGGTGTCATTACCACGCCTAATTAGTACAGTGCTGGGGATAGACCTCAGGGCTCTTTGTGTGCTAGGCAAGCACTGTATCAACTTGGGGATGATCCACATCCCCAAAACCCCTTCCCTCATCCTCAACATTGGTTGCCAGGTGCCTGGTTTTGATGGCAGAATACCAAGAGAAAACCAGCTTTATATTTGGCACCTTGCAAAACCAAAATGACCCTCAGAGGGGAAGGTATCAGTCCAGCACGATGACTCAGCAGGCGGAGGCTCAGGTAGACATGAGACACGCTGCCAAGCTTGATGGTCGGCTGGATCCTTGTAGCCCACACAGAAGGACATAACTGACTCCAGTGCACTGTTCTCTAACCTCCATATGTGCGCTTCCCCTGCCCACAAAATAAATAAATGCAATAAAATAAATAAACAAAGGAAAACACGTGGTCATTACCCACAACTCTGCATGGAGGGCCCAAGATATCCATTTGTATTAACGATCATGTTAGACCGTGGAGGGAAAGCAACCAGCCACCACATCTCCACACTGATAATTATCATCGTCTTTCCCAAAGCTTGCCTGCCATGACTGTTATAGCTCGTCTATTCTCCTCCAAATAAAGACATCCTATTTCTCTTTGAGATAGAGGCATATCGTGCAGACCCAGACACTGCTTAGGAAATGTGCCCTGTGGGCACACTAGGCAAACAATCCACGGAGCACGCAACCCCAGCCCTGAGCATCATCTACTGGGGCCTCTGACCTCAGGGCAGCATGAAAAGTCACTGTGTTTGTGCCAGACCCACCTAGTGAAGCCTGGTTTGCAACTCCTCTCCACCCCATGACTTCCTTGCTCAGAGCTCGGCCTCTTCGGACCTGTCAGTGCTGCGCTTCTGGCTTTGAGCAGGAGCACAATTAAGATTACTGCTTATTTTGGGTGAAATTGAATTGAGTTTTTCTACATTCTGATTTAGTTTCTTATAAAACGTTGAGAGACGGGCTATATTTTTCCTGCTCCTAAGCTATTCATCATATCTGTGAGCAATGATACCTAAGGCTCATTTTCTCCAGTGACGACAGGACACGTTTCCTTTTCTTTGGACCTTTACAATGTCCCTCCGCACCCCCTCTGCCTTATTCTGATTTGGGACCTGTGAGAAAGGAGCTGGAGCATTTGCTAAACAGAAAAAGCTCAGAGGGATCAAGGGTCCAGTGATGAGTTTAGACTTCAGCCATCCAATGGCAAATATAAAATTATATTCACCAAGCCCCATAGGGTACTTGTCTAGGACAGTGCTTAGTACATGTCATCTACTACCAAGCAACACCAAGAAATGGATTGATGTTGTCTTCTCTGCAGATGGAAAAATTGAGACTCAGAAAACTGACTTGCTCTAAGATGGAAAGAGTACCCGGAGGAAGAGACAGAATGCGGCCAAGGCTTGGAGAATTCTACAGACTGCCTTTCCACCATTGTTGATGTTTGTGTGTGATGACTGATTTGGACTGTTGATCTTATTGAATCAAAAAAAAAAAAAAAAACCCAACCACTTAGAGTATTAAGGAAGAGCACCTTGGGGTGTGTCTGTGAGGGTTGTTGAGGAATGATTATAGTTGGGAGGGGTGGACATTCACTCTCTCATGGGCTGAGATCCTGCCTGAATGAAGAGGACAAAGCCAGCAGAGCGTCACTGCGTTGCCTCCCTGCAATGTCCAGGACCCTGTGCGAGCGAACACCTCACACTCCTGTTGCCACACCTTTCCCTCCATGATAAATTATATCCCCTTCAAACCAGGAGCCAAAATGAATCCTTCCTCCCTTAAGTGTCTTCCCATCAAGGACAGAAGAGAGGAGAGAAAAAGAGCTGATACACTGAAAAATCTCTGAAGCCAGTTTACATTGCAAAAGCTATGGAGATGCTAGATGCTTTGACCTGAAGTCAGCAAACTTCTCACATCCGCGAAGGCTTTTACACCACTCTTGGGGGACAGATGTAGTTTTCCTCACAGTCAAGGCTCATTTCTCAGTGATTGTGACCTTCAGAAAGATCCGAAGATCTCAACCTTCCTGCAAAGCCTCTTTGGTCCATATAAAGCTGATGTTGGAAAAACAGCGATGAGGATAAAATAAAAAAAGCACTTCTCACATGCCAATTAAACACGTGAAAGACAGCAAGGAGCTACTTCTCTGAACCTGCTGGTCATACGGCCACCATCAGTCACTGCTACCAACTTTCCTGCTGCTCCCCTCACGAAGGAAAGCTAATGGAACCTTCTGGAAATGATTCACCTGCTGAGAGAGAAGTGCCAAGTGCTGCAATGTAACAGTCTTTGGACAGTCAGGATGGTTGCAAGCCTCCCACACAGCAGCCGAGGTGCTCCGGCAGGGCCAGCCCCGTCTTAAACATGGGTTTCTGCACTTGAAACAGGAAGAAATGTCTGTCCTCTGTGGCGCCTTCATCTTAGGAGCTTAGGGACTCCACACTCCACAGCTTCTCAGCTGTAGCCACATCAGCACTGACAGCCAAACCCACGGACCTATAGGTGTTACTCGCTGTCACTCTGCCTGTCCCCCACGGAGCGCTGTTGCCCCTCAACAAAGGGCTGGCCGTCATCTTGGGAAGCAACTACCCTGTAGAAGGAGGTTGCAGGCATATTACACTCAAAGGGGAATTCATTGCTTTTCCTTTTAGATTCTCAAAGAACTTATGAAAGGAATCTCAGTTAAGTTTTACAGGTGACTGGCCAAAGAATGAATCAATGAATATGTGTGTGTGTGTGTGTGTGTGTGTGTGTGTGTGTGTGTGTGTGTGTACTTATATCCAAAACTTCCTAGGACAGGAATCATACTTGCAAAACCTAAATTCATTAATAGAAATCTCAAGACATGGCTTCCATGTGAAGTGCTGTCACTCAAGAAGATGTATGATCCCTGGTCAGAGACATACTGACAAACAGATGCCTGGACAGGTTGCCTATGGATACCTGCTTGAATATTCTGAACGTGAGGTTGGAAATCTGGTCTCCAGCAGAGTGTGAGACTAGAAACGGAAAACAGCCATATCTAAGACCTGTGGAGAAAGCCAAGCAGCCGCTGCTAAGGTGTAACTGGGAGCTTCCCAGACTAAGCCACGTAACGCGACGGGATATCCAAGGGGCTGTGTGTCCCCGGTGCCCTCCAGGACACCCCAGAGGAAATGCGAAGGTTGGTGCACTTCAGACATTTGGTTCTCCCCTCAATTGGACTCAGAAGGCCCAACCTCTTCCTTTATTTCTAGATTTCCCTGAGGCTCCCCCAAAGATCCTTGATGCCCCCTTTTAATCTTCAAACCCTAGAGGACTTCCCCCAGTTTCCAAAATCACCCTGAATCAGGTTTCAAGATAAGAACAGCATTTCATCTTTAGTTTTCAAGGCATGGACTTAAGATCAGCCATTCTCTGGGTGACTGAAGGAGTAGCAAAGATTTTAAAAATCAGGAGCCCTCACAGGAGTCTACACAAGCCACGAGGCGATGTCTCCAGTGTGGGCTGCCACCATTTCATTGGCAAATATTGTAAACTGCAAATGAAAGAGGATGTCACATGTATAAATGCTGTGGAATCTTGTTCTTCTTCGTTATTAGGAGGGTTTCTAGCCCCGATTCGTCCGTGGTTCTACACACACACACACACACACACACACATGCGCGCACACATACATACGCACCCACACACAATTGAATAAATAATAATAATAAAAAAGGAGGGTTTCAGAACTGAAGTTGGTGGTTTATCTCCAGGATTTGTCTCTGGTAGAAACTGGCAGCAGTAGGAAAAATGGACAGCAGTCATGCATGGTCATACCTTGTTTTAATAGATTCCAGTATATCAGAAGAAAATGTCTTAATATAGGACCTGCTGGTCCCTACTTGAAACTAACTCAAGGTGGAGTTTGAAAATTACAGGTCCACACAGGGCCTTCAAGGGAGATTCCGGGCCATCTGGATAGTCATCTAGGGGAGGTAATGGCAGATGGCCATATCTTGAGAATTATCTTGTGCCATGATATATTTCCATTTCCCTGCTGGTGGCATTTTGAGAATCAGAGGTTGTTAGAACTTGAAGTGACATTTGAAGTCAACCATTTTCCCCCATTGGACAGGGAAACCAAAAAGTCCTCAGGCCCAGGCAACAAAGAGACTTATCCAGAATCGTGTCAGTGGTCAGACCCTTTCCCTCCAGCTGTGAGGGCCTTTCTGAATGCCACCTCTCCAGAGAGCCCCGGGCTTGAGCCAGCTGAATGTCAACAGCTGACCCAGCAGCTCACACTTCCTCGGGCTCCATTTATTGGCACATGCAACTGAGCAGGTTTGCGTCATGGCCTCTACAATGGCAGCGTATTCCTGACAAGTCTGCTTTGTGTATTCCAGAAGTGTCAGGTGCATGTAGCGATTCTCTTGCCGTTGGCCTTTAGACATGGTATTTGAACCGCTAGTTCATTAAGCAGAGTCTGAGACTCTAGCGTTTGTGAGACACTGTTGCTGCCTTAGGACTGTACCAGTCTGAGCAAACTCCCAGAGCACACTGAGGTCTAGAGGCACAAGCCAGGGCTTCCTTTTCTCAAGAGATCTATCCGAACTTCTCAACCACAGACCTTCAGAGTCCTAAAAGAGCCTTGGAAACCACTGAGAGGCAGAACATGAACTCAGAAGCATTATGGGGCTTGCCTAAGGATGCATAGTAGGTGGGCTGCAGAATTGGTATTCAACTTCAGTTTCTAACTTTGTGATTTTTATTATTATTACTTAAAACTGTGAGTAGCAAGCAAGGCAATAACTTAAATAATTAAGAGAATTCTCAAGAATCTACAGTGCTTTTTTTTCCTTTCTGGAATAGCTGGCTAAGCACACCTGGCTAGGTTTCAAGTATCTCCCAGTGATTGGCTGGTTCGACTCATCTCCAATGAGGCTGTTAGGATCCTCTTATCCTAAAGCTACCCTTCTGCCAACAAACCACTCTTTGATGGTTGCTGAAAGCTTCCTGCTGGTGACTAGGTCTGTCCATAGCTTAGAAGCTGTAATCATGGCCAGATGAGGAGAAAGCAGTGGACCAGGAAGGAAGGACAGAGACCACCAAAGAGTTCCTGGAACGTCTCCTAGTATTGTGCAAATTAGCCTTGTGCTTTGGGGGAATTCATTTAAATTAAACTAAAATTGCTTTATATATATATATATAAAGAGAATGTTAACATCAATGATGACGATAGAATGACCACATCTCTTATGAGCTCACCTAAGGTAATGAACATGGACATACTGTCTTAGCTGACAGTTGGCTGCTTTTAGGACTTTGCCTACATGATGAGGGTAGACCAGTTTGTTTCACTGCGCCTTCTTCTCATCACCAGGAACCCACTGATGAGCAGAACTGACTCCATCTTGGAGGACTTGAGGAGGTGTTGACCAGAACAGGGCCTCGTCCTTGCTCTTTTACTTATTTTTACCAACACCTGGGGGGGATGTGTGGAGGCTCACAGGATGTCTTGAGAAGCAGTCATAGGGGTCATTACAAACATTTAGCTTGCCTGATGTCAGACTGTACAAATTGAAAGCTTGGCTTTGACACATGCCAATCAAATAGCTCAAGGAAAGCCATTTTAATGTCTCTATATTTCAATATTTTTGTCTCTAAAGTGATGATTAGGAGCAGAGATGATCTCAAGGCATTGTCGTGAGGAAGGAGAAATGCAGCAATCATGCGCTGAATGCACTGGACATTCAGCATGGGGGTTACGTGCCCTGGTTGACCTTAGTGCATTACAGTCATCATTGCTGCTGCTCTTGGGGGAGCGTTCAGAATCAGCAGTAGCACTGGATGTCCAGCACCAAAAGCCAGACTGTGTCGGACCTTGTTGTAGTCAAAGGGATGAAAGCGAACGGGCGGACGTGCATTCCTTACTCGATCGCTCCTCTGGAAAGCCTCAAGGGAGATCATGTAACTTTAAGTCACTTAATCCTTTAATCTCAGGTTTCTGATGAGAAAAATGAAGTGGTAGAATAAAATGAGTTCGAATCTCTTTTCTCTCCACCATGCGAAGATGAATTGCCCCCCTTTGGAAGGTAACCAAAGCACGTTCTCCGGCATGATGCTAGCCCATTGGGTCAGGGGGAGCCGAGGAGTCAGCATCCATCCTAGGCAGGGATGATTGAGGACTGCTACCCCCTCTTTCTGGATAATCTCCTAAAGGGGTACTTGGCCCACCAGTCACCTTTGGTATTAATCCACCAGCTGCCATCAACATCTGGCTATTCACTTCATAACACTAAGTACCGAATGTGTTCCCCCGCTGCTCCATCCGCCCCACACTCACACCCACTGTTCATTTGTCACGGGGCCCCGGAATTTGAAATCACTCACTTCCTCCCCATCATCCGACTCCCTGGAATGCACCTGGGAACCAATCACCCAATTCAAGACATCTGTTCCGCTCACTTACAATCAAGCCGCGGAGAAGAAGGGCCAAGTCTCCTTCAATCAATCAATTTCATAAACACAGCCTCGGAAGGGGGAGGTGTGTGTGTGAACTTACACAGTGGTGGGAGACAAGCACAGAAAGCTTAATTGTTGTCTCTCTTATCTCTGGTCCTTCCAAACACACATAATGCGAGACCCTACCTTTTGTTCTGAACAGAATATCGGAAGCAATTAAAGTCACAGGTATTAGGAAGTAAATGAGGCCAGCCTCCTCATTTATGATGGGGAAACTGAGGCTGAAGAAGGTCAAGTGGCAGAGCCTTGGGTGTAGAGAACGGAGCTGAGACCATCACCCCAGCCTGAGCTTCCAGATCAATGTTCTTGTAATTTCTAGAAAATGGTATTCTGGGGGGGGGGATGGGCCTCTAAGACAGGTTAAGGCAGGGTCCAGAGGGTGTGGTGGACCGTTCTCCCTCAATGCGATACTCCTTTGATAGGATCTTTGTGAATAAGGTTCCTGAGACCGGAGCAGAAGACGACCTCTGAGCTCTGTGTCATCGTTGACAAAAGGAGAAGGTAGGCCCGGGAGACCTGAGAACAGGCAAGCTGGCCCTCCACTTACCCCCATGTCCCTAAGGCAGCAGGATCTGCTGACTGTTTCAGGTGAATGTGAGGATTCCCCACAAATGAGACTCTCAAAACAGGCAGATTCTGGGCTGCCAGGCGTCGACGCTCCCTGTCAGAGACTCCCAGTCCAACAGGGGAAATAGGCTTGCTCGTGTCTAACTCTTGAGTGTGCAATGAGGCCTGGGGGACATACAATGAGGGAGGCAGGTGACATCTGCCCTGCATTGGGATCATGAAAAGAGTTCTACAGACAGTAGACAGTAATGGAACTCGTAAGTTTGCTGCGAACATAGTGCTTGAAATGGATGGCAAACTAGCATCACTTAGTATAACTGTAAGTTTTGAGGCTGGAGTGTAATATATACGAGAATATCATGGTTAAAGATTAAAAAAAAGTGTTACAAGTTATGAAGGGCAAAATTGGGGACTTAAAGCACTTTAAGCTGAACGCTTCCAGCAAACACGTCTGTGACACCAAATCCCAGGTCATCAGTCTCTCTGAACTGGGTCCTTCTCACTCCTCTTCAGAAAGTGTGAGAGAAGCACTTGTGTTCAGGACACATTCAAAGCTTTCCTCATAGATGTCATACTTCACCGAGCTCCATACTTCACCTTTCAGTCGACGCTACGGACCACTTGTGTGGCAATTACAGGGGAGGCTGAAATCGCTCCCAGTGCTAACCCTTGGCTCAGTGACCCCCAGAATCTAAATTTTAATGCTCACCAAGTGACTATGGGCAGCCAAATGGAGCAATGCCCCCCCCACATACATACATGCCAAGAAGATATTATTCCACAGGGAAATAATGCTTGGAACAGTGCAGCTCTGCAGGGCTGACAAAGACCACAATACGCAGGTGATGAGAGAGTGAAGCAACTGCTGGAGCGGATGTGTGAGGAAATGCCCAGATATGAGACCCATCCCCACAGCCTCTACTGTAAAAATGGCCCAGGTTAAAGTACATGCAGCCAAAATGTGAGCACATGAATGTGAATCCCTAGAACCAAGGTAAAGCTGGACACAGCAGTGCACTCCTCTCTAATCTCATGGCTCCTACAGGGAGGTGACAGGTGGAGACAGGAGAATTCTCCCAGAAACCCATGGGACAGCTAGCCTGATTAGGTGGCTGAAGAAAACAAAATATCCTGTCTCAAATAAGATGAGATCGACCCCTGAGGCTGTGCTTATGACCTCCACAAGTGTACTGGGGCATGTGCATGGTGATATTCACACGTGAGCACACACACGTTATACACATACAATCACACACGCACATATACACAGATTAAAAAATAGCAAAAATACAGAGTTACGGTATAAGCGTTAGCAAGTAGATGGCCGGGATTGGAATCTCTACTCCGCTGCTGGCCCCAGAGAGAACACAGAGCTCTCTAAGATATGATCTCTTCATCTGGAAGATGCTGCTACCTGACTGGACAGCTGTGGGCCCTGACAGCTCATACCCCCCATGAATTCCTCATAGATCAAATTATTCTCGTCATCTTTCCAAATGGACTGGATAAAGTCCCATTCATCCGAGGTCTCTTCGGACATGCGTCTTTGCATCTGAGGTCACTCTTGAAAAATATTTCACTTCCGCTCATCTTTCTCATTCTTGATCAGTCATTTTCTTGCATATGCTTTGGGCAGTTATCTTTCTAGGCTGGTTAGAGATGCTGTGTGTACGATAGCTCAGATGTCCCAAAGCTGTCAAACCAAAGATTCCTAGGCTCACTCGTGTCTGATGAATGTGTCATGTCTTTTTTATTTCAGGTTGAGGAAAAAATAGATTCAACTCTCTGCTGGCCATTTACGCCTGGACGTCCTGGAGGTTTTCAAGTAAAACTTGTTTAACATGGGGCATGTCACCTGTTCCTCCTCTCGCTGCTTCTCTCCTTGCTAAATGTTTCCCTTCTCTGCCTCGGGTAATGGCATTTCTGCTCATTCAGTTGCTCATGTGGACTCTGATGAATAGTCACGGAGATCTTGCTCATCCCACGTACCCCTCTAGGCTCTATGCTTCATATGCATCCTCAGGTCTGAGCCCCGAGCATTCCAGAAGCTTCTGTTTCTCTAGCCTCATCCATGCTGCTCCCTCTCAGGCCTCCTGTGCTCTGTGTGAGAGTGCTATACTTTGTCCTGCACCTGCCCCCTGCTTTCCCCCCAGAATAGCCTTGGCCACTGATCTCAGTGCTCCTGATGTCCAAGACCCAGCTCCTTTGTCTCCATCTCTACAAGGTGTCCTTCCTGGGCCCCTACAGACCGGCTCTTCCTCTTCGGCATCCCCCCAGGGTGCTTTGAACATGCCTCTGTGGCTTCAGAACCACAGAGTGGACAAGCTCTTCCTCCACTCCTTGAAAAAAGAGCCAGTATACTGCTTATTTTTATCGTTATCAATATGTGTAGAGCCCCACAATGCACGCAGTGGGTGTGTAGTCATGTTTATACTCGTTTCTTGTGTTGCTGGAGACACTTTAACAGGGTACAGACTGGTACTGCAGGAGGGACCCCGGAGAAGGAGGCCAAGATTGGATCAGAAATTAAGGGGCTGCCTTCCCCAGGCGGGAGAGTAAAGCCATGCTAGCAAGAAAAAGGATTTGTGAAAGGCAATCAGAGAGCCATGGAGGAGCCTTTCTACCTTGATCTGACTCTTGCTCACTTTCGTGTATGTCTCTCTCTGTTCTCCACTCCCCCATTCTCTGAGTGATCTAAATGTGCACGTGTGATGTGTGTGGAAGTGTATGATAGTATGTGAGAACATATGTGTGAGGGCGCATGTGGAAGCTAGAGGTCAACATCGAGTATCTCTCTCGATTGTTCTCCTCTTGATTTTTTGAGACATGGCCTCTCATTGGACCTGGAGTTCATTCATCTGGCTACATACTGACTGGCCAGCAAGCCCTGGGGGTCCTCCTGTCACTGCTTCCTCAATGGTGGGATTACAGACACACCCAGCCACACCTGACTTTTACATTGGTGTTGGACCCACGTCCTCATGCTTGAATAGCAAGGATTTTATCCACTGAGCCATCTGCTGGCCCCTCAAATGAATTTTTTAAGACTTGTTTTTCTCATCTTCATGCCAATGATTCTTTTTTATTCAGACTCTTTCCCTTCCTGCTTCTCCTTACTCAACATACCATTAACATAAGCTGTTCATTCATATTTATCAAATGACTTTATGCATCTTCATTTGAAAGGCATATGGCCAAGAGGAGCATTTTAAACAGGCCTCTTCTGAGCCAACTGCTTTCTATTGAGTTTCTGAAGCTGGACACCATGGGTCTCCAGCAGGTCAGGGGCCTGAAGGCGACAGATGGCCTGGACTCCCAGGTTTTGGATGATGTCTATTCCCTTTGGGACTTGAACTTTTTGGCGCACTCATCCAGAGGTTTTCTGCTAGCCATTTTGCAGATAAGAACACAGATGCAGGAGCTAGGACGCAGCTGTGTTCCAAGGCCCAGTGGAGCCGGACTAGGGAGAAGAACACAGCAGAATCTCTCCTAGGGGGGAAATCAGAGGAGTCGCCAAGGAAGCCAAAAAGCCCTGACAATAGCCAGGAAGGCTGAGGACTGATTGGCAGTAGTACCAAGCTTCCAAACCCTGGCACGGCTAACCATGGCCAACCCCATTAATTATGTAATTTCAGATATGTGGTCAAAATGACGTGCTGCCTAAGCTAAGAAGCAGTTCCCAAAGCGGGTTGGAAGGCCTTTGTTTGTCACCTTTGATTCTGTGCAAGGATAAATTTTTTCTTTCTTTTTCTTCCTTCCTTCCTTCCTTCCTTCCTTCCTTCCTTCCTTCCTTTTTCCTTTCTTTCTTTTAGAGAGAGAGGGCAATTGAGATTTAATTTACCCAGTCCTTTTAATTAAAGAAATTGATAGATTAGCGAGTTGGGTGGTGGTGGTGAGGATGTTAGCAACAGGGAAAATAATTAAAAAGTTGAGTGTTTTTCCTCTCCCTAAGTACCAGTCCCTAAATGAGATAAATCCCCTTGGTCCAGAAAGTAGGCAAAGTTGTCTTAGGAACTTTATTCACAGTCCAGCAGTGACTTTGTTATGCTAAGAAGTTAGAGGAATATTTTTCCCCCCTGGAGTCAAGGCTGTGGACACGGAGGAGGAGGGAAGTGGATGGATGAAGGTTCATATTCATTCTCAAGTGTGTCTAACAAAACCCAGCCAAACGGATGGCTTGAAAGAATAAAAAGTTGTTTTGCCACAATTCTGGAGGTCAGATGTTTGAAATCAAGGAGTTGGCAGAGCCATGCTGCCGCTGAAACTCTATAGGAGGCACTGACCCAGGCCTCTCTCCGAGCTTCCAGTGTTCCTAGAACCTTGGTGTTTCTTGGCATATGGAAACATCACTCCCATCTCGGATTCCATGGTGTTTGCCCTGTGCATGTCTGTGTCTTGGTTTTCTTTTCTTAATGAGCATACCAAACACATGGAATCTACACCAATCCTAATCTCATATGGGGTTATTGGTCTTAATAAATTAGTGTTAACATGAGTTATTGCATTTTCACTTAATATTAGTAACAGCATACTATTGTACTTAATTCCATTTACTAAGATTCTGTTCTCAAAGAAGTTCTCATTCATAGGTACTGGGGTCTTAGAACCTTAAAGGCATGTGCCTTTTAAGGTGACTGAATTCAACTTACAAGAGGGACTCTAGTCTGAGGTGAAGAGAAAGAGATGGAAAAATACACAAGACCACCTACCCTCATGTTTAGTAGAGCTGGATTGCCTGGCCTGACTGGGATTTTCTCACCTCACAGATGTTAGGGTCCGACCCTTCAGATATCTGGGGCGATCATTCAGATCTAGCTCCAGGTCACTCAGAAGCAAGGAGGCTCTCCATGGAAACAGACTCATCTTTGAAATAATGTTGTAACATGACAGAACACTCATCTTGGGGTCAGAGAATCTGACTTTTTTCTGAGCGCACTTGTTCTGGAGCTAGAGAGAACAGTAATAAACTCCTTTTGCCCTTAATCGATGTTTCTGTAAACATGGGATATAAAATCATTTCCACCCATTATAGTTCATAATACCTTGAAACCAGGAAAGAGTTTTGCATGACAGAGAGTTTGTGCAACGTACTACTCTTTTTCTCTTTCTTTTTTTTTTTAATTTATTCAATTGTGTGTGTGTGTGTGTGTGTGTGTGTGTGTATGTGTGTAGAAATGGGGGATTTTGGGAACCACCATGGACTGCCTCCACCTCCTCCTTGTTCACTCTGCCCTAGAATTCACAGGCTGCCCCCCCTCCCACCCCACTTCCACCCAGCGTCTACACGTAGGGTCTAGGATCCGAACTCAGGACCTTCCCACCTGCAAGGCAGAGGCTTAACCCCTGAGCCACCTCTCCAGCCCCAACCACTCTTTTTTTCAACAAGTGAAAATGCCCCACATTCTTTTCACATCTAGGGGAACAACCAATTTTTATTTTGCCTAAAATGTTGATCCGAAGGCTGGGAGAGAGCTCAGTCAGTAAAGTACTGGTCTCCCAAGCATGAGGACTGAGTTCCATCCCTGGAACTCATGTGGAAATGGCAGCGTTTACTGTAATCCCAGTCCTGGGAGGGAGGGGTGAAGGCAGAAAGAACACCGGGGCTTGCTGTCAGCCAAACTAATATAATGGGTAAGTGACAGGTCAGTAAGAAGCCCCGCCTCCAAAAGGGTGGGAAGGCATTTCTGAGGATGAGAACTGATGCTGCACTCTCGCGTACACATGCACACGTGTTTGCCCGTACACACACACACACACACACACACACACACACACACATACACACACACACCACAATAATAAAAAAAAATTGAACTGATCCTCCTCACATCCAGAATAGGTAAATATGAGTTAAAGTTAAGAAAAATATCACCTGTTCCTCAGGCTCTAGAACATAAGGAGGTCAAACTCCCTTTACCATCCCAGGGGACCTGGTCTCAAAACGTCCGGTGGGACCTGCTGGAGCACATTTGTATCAGGGTGAGTGCTTAGCGCCTATCCTTCAGCCAGGCTTATAAATAAGTCCAAAGGCGTAAGAGCTGATGATAAAAGGAACCATGGGGGGGGGTAGTCTTTTTTCAGATGTCTTCCCCCCTTTCAAAGCCTTGGGGGGAAGAAATGCTCAGCGTTCAGCTTCTCATGATGAAATTAGTCAGCCATCGTCATTCAAGACAGAGGCAAGAAAGAGCTGGAATCTGATACTGAACGCCACTGAAGAGAATGTATTTTACACAACATAAAAGGCCCCGACGTAAATTAGAAGAAATATGGGGAGCCTTCAAAAAGGTAGGTCAAACTTTTTCCTGAAGCAGATAATTACAGGCTGGGGTGAGTAAATCTTATTAGCCTCTTTCTACTCCGTTTCTTCTCATAAAACACTAGCTGGAAAGAAGCCGCTCTCCATTGGGTGGACAGCCTACCAGAGAGGACTGGCGTGTGGCTGTCCATCATGGCACCTGTGGTTGGGTGGTTTAGGCAAATCTCCCCCCCCCCACCCCGTCCCACCAGGATGCAGCAGAAGGCAGCCAGCCAATCAGGCAGCTCCATGCTGGGCCTCCGGAGACTCTGTGGCGTCTTCCCCTGTCTGATGGACTACCCCTTCAGGCGGCAATTTTCCAGTCAAATTTCTCTGCCCATGTTTGAAGACTTAAAATTAATGAAGTTGTTAACATTTCTTTAAATGTCTTTCCTGGCAGTTGAAAGGTAGGGATTTATCATCCACAAGACTGCTGGCCTCTTTGATTCATAGACATGTAGGCCGAGCCCCCACAGAACACCTTTAAGAAGACAGGAGTCTTGGCTTGAATTCTGCCTTTAGCCTTCTCTGTGAATGGGTCTCTGGGAGAGTCTTTAATGTCACCCATTGTGGTAATAGAACTAGCTGCCTACAGAATTATTTATCTGACCAATGAACTCTGAGAGACCAGTTGGGCTGAACTTGGAATATCTGTCAGCTACATCATCTGGCAGAGGGTTTGACACACAGGCAGGGATTAGGTGACTGTGATCTTCATGAGTCTACAGAACGAATACGGAAAAGAGAGATAAAAGATCTGAAGAGATTGCTACACTTCATCAAAAGGCTACAAATCAAGAATCAGGGGTTCCTTTCTATACAGATCAATACTCACGATACCTCTGGCTTTAGCACCCTGGTCCAGCATTTGGGCAATAAACTGGTCAATGATTTGGGTCTTCTCAACCGAGAAATGAATCATGAGATTCTAGGCCACAAGGACAGCTGAGAGAGATCTTGGGAAACACCTAGATCTAGTCCTTTGTCTCAAGTTTCAATTTTTACAATAAGGAAGTCAGGGTTCAGAGACAGGAGGTGGCTAGCAAGAGTCAGCAGTGGGTAAATATGGGCTTAATAAATGCCCATGCCAACCTTCACCCTCTCTTAACAGGACCCACAGGAGTCTAGGTCGTCATTTATGACATGCAGGAGATAGATGGGTCTTATTCGGACATTCCATGTTATAAAAGTTGTCCTCTTGTAGAGAGATATTGGATGACTTTGACCGAAAACCAACTTGTCGTCTGAAGACCAGTTGTATTACAAATCTGGTTACAAAGCATTAACCACACAAAGAACCAGGTTTCAATTATTTATAGACACTTGTCTTTATCATAAAGTGGCGCTCAGTGTCTGGCTTAAATAACATCAAGAAGTAATTCTTATCTGGCATCTCCTGAGAACCACTGAGCCTTCTCTCCCTCTGGGGATGCGTAAGAATAGCAGGAAACAGCTCAGCTCAGAGTAGAATCCGACGCTGCCCCGGGTTTCTGATGCATTTCTTTCTTCAGATTTGAAATGAAAGGTGCCATTAATGCGAAGCAAGGCTAAAGCTGTGTAATGGATGTGGAGCAGCGGCTGCAGCCTGGGACCCGAGCTTTCTTACGGCGAGGAGAATATCTCTGTTCTGCGCATATTAAATAGCTTAGGCCCAAGGGCAAAGACTGAGTCCCAGGAATAGGTAAATATGCCCAGAAGGGCACCTAGAACTCAGTGTTGTGCTGGGTTCATAAATACTTAATTGAATCAGGCCCAGTGAGAGAATTCCCTCTCTGGAGGCCTTCTTTGCCATTCATCATGAGCACTCTTTAGAAGGGTCCTGCGTGTGAGAGGGCGCACTGGGGGGCAAACCCAGCATGGTAGTGTCCTCATGAGGTGTTGGAGGTGAGAGGAACTGGAAGAAAGGAAGACGATCCCTGGAAAGGCCCCCAGCTCTCCTCTAATCCTGCTCTTTCTGTTCCAGAGGCCCAGCTACCATGCTCTGCTAGCTGAGCATTGAGAACGAGAAATTCATTCTGGGTAAATAGTGCTCTCTGAGGACTCCCAGGAGAGCATCTTGCAACTGGGGTGGGTCGCCCTCTGGAAGCAAAAGGGAATATAGACCTAGAATCCTAGCTTTTTAGCTAGTACACACACCACAAACACCACAAGAACGTTCTATACGCACCGGATACACGTCACACATCATACACACACACACACACACACACACACACACACACACATACCATTGCAGGATTTCTCTTCTTTGGGGTTCTTGTGTTCTGGAGCTGAAGATTGACCCCCACCACCACCATCATACACCACGCCACACACACCATACCCCCACATATGTATGCACGCGCACACACACACACCACACACAGTCCCTGCCATATACATCACATACCCCACACATATGCACACACGCATACACACACACACACACACACACACACACACACACACACAAGGGCCTGCTCTATGAGATCTTCTTAAGCTCAGTTTCCACATCTGTAAAAATGGAAATAGGTCAGTTATCTCTATTTCTGAGGGTATTATAGATCAAATGAACAGAAATAATATTCAAGAACCTGCTTGGGAACCTTTCCAGGGGTGACCCACATATAAAGTTGTCACTAAAGGATGCCCTGGAAGACCCCCTGATGTCAGTTTCCTTTTCAGAGATGAAGGTATTCAGAGACACTGTGTTCAAAACTTGTATCTGAAAAGCTACAGCTGAATGCAAGTCAGTCTTCTGCTAATGATTGAAAGGAGACATCAGGAATTCATCCACCAGGAAGGCTCTGAGAAACGGGACAGGACGGCAGCAAAGTCCCAGGCTTCCTCAAATATCCACAATGCTGAATGACTAAGCTGGATTGGGTGACCTTGGGCGCCCTTGGGAGACAGAGGAGAGATGCAGTAATGTGTGTTTTGCTGGGAGTTGAGGGATTTCCTAGAACAGCATTGATCACACGCTGAAACTCTGAGCTTCTTTAATTACAAGATAACGATGGTGCATCACAAACTATGATCAAAAATAGACTTACCATATCGACTGCGGTGGGACAGGAAAGGGAAGGAATCTTTCATGATCCACGTCAGATTCCACGCAAAGTGATCAGAAGGAGGAGAAGGCATGCTCGTTGATGACTCCCAGGAGCTGTGACCTGGACATAAAAACAGACAACAGTGACCCTTGTGATTACCACGGGCCTCCTAGCCATTGCCCAAAAAGCAGTGTGTAAGAGGTTCTCATGACATCCCATGAAAAGATGTGACCTGAGTCGACCTCAGGACCCTGACGTACATTTTCTCCCAAGGTCAGCCGGATCTGAGAAGCCTGAATACTGTGCATAAGGCCAAGCTGAAGATCTCTGGAAGTTCATGAAGGAGATTCCAGATGACATAATGGCTCAGTCTACTAGCTCTGTCTGAAGACTATTCTGCCTAACACGGCAAAGAACTCAGTTCATCTCATGCAAATCATGCCTCCATCTCTCCATTCAGGCTTGTAACTTCATCTAATGTTGTTTGCCTGGGTAACTGCCTTATCAATGACAGGGTTCAGATTGTACTCAGAAGTTACAAGTACTTGACAATTATGTTATTTTCAGTGAGGGGAAGGGGAAGCTAAGTTATGGGTTTTCCCATAGCCAGGAGGCCAGGAAACCACAAAGAAGGAACATTTTTGATTTTCATGAGAGAAAGAAGGGCTGAGACAGAAAAAGAGCAGCCCATTCTTTATTTAGCAGAACCTCAAGTGGGTTTTGTAGTGAAAGTCATTACAATATATCTACAAATCAAAGAGCAAGAATGTTCAGAATATGCCTACATAAGTTCTCTGAAAATGCCAAACTCAAATCACTATTTGCTAATGTTTTAGGGCAGGCAAAGTCCTTTCTGATGAAGAAGGAAGGATTTGAGAATGAGTTCTGTTTAGTAGATAGATGTGTAGGGAGCCGGGGGAGGGGGGAGGGAGGAGGGAGGGCACAAAGGAAGCTAGAGTTTCCTTTGACACTTCCATGGTGGCTCTCTCCAGTCATGTGATCATCACTGTGCCTTTCTAAGATAGGAACCTCTGCGTGTGTGTGCGTGTGTGTGTGCGTGTGTGTGCGTGTGTGTGGCTCTTGCTGTGGCTGTGGTTGTGTGTATCAGAGGAAAGTGAGTATGCCTGTAGAGGCCCAAGGGCAACGTCTGTAATCATCCTGGATCAGTCCACCTATTTACTGCTTTGCTCTGGGACAGCCCAGGCTGCACCTTCCAAGGCCAGGAGTGCAGGTTCCACCATTTCTGCCCAGTGTTTTGTTTTTTCTTAAATCTGGGATCTCGACTCTGAACTTAGGTACTTCTGGTTTCAGAGCAAAAGTTTTTAACCCTTGAGCCCTATCTCTCCAGCCCTATCCTCTGGATTTTACCAGTGATAGACTTCAGAAGTGAGCCCAGGTCATATTGACAATGCCACCTATGAGCAGATTTGCTATTTGGCCAACAGTGTCTGGGAATGCCTTGGCAAAGAAGGAAATAAAGAAGGGGGAGTGGTCAGAGCATTCACCCAGCCTAACAGCAGTGACAGTCACATACAGGTGTCACCTGACAACTGAAGACTGAGCTTTTAAGTGCACCTACAAGGAATTACTTAATTAAGGCAAGCCCTGAGCCGCCCGGTGGGCAATGATCTGATTGAGGTGCGCACTACTTCCTGGACAGGAGAGAACTGGTTCATGCGGGTTTACAGGCATACTGGCAAGGAAGAAAATGCCCCTCTCTCAGCAGTTTGGGGAGATATGATGCGATCAATTTCCCTGGCTTCTGATGTTATGAACTCTGCTGCCCATGTTGATGAAGTGTAACCAAGAATCATAAGCAAACTCTACTCCTTTGTCTGCCCCTTTGTTTGGGGCCAGCAGTAGCTGTCTTGCAGCGTCTTCTGCATTCCCGCAGCTCCTGCAGCTCAGAGCCCTGCTGCCCTGCTTCTGTGTTCATGTTGTATCACACCTGCTTCATGCACTTTAAGGAAATCTCTGGCCTACATGCCTATGACAGCCATCTATTGCTGTATCTCGCTGCTCTTCTACAGGTGCTGGCTTGGTAAGACTGACTGCAGGGCCACGTGCCTCTATTTTAGTTTCATTATATGTTGTTGCAACAAAATGCCTAGCCCAAGAAGCAGGGAAGAAAGGGATTAGTTGGCTCAGAATTTCAGGTTATGGTCCACAGTGGCAAGGAAGTCACGGCAGCAGGAACTGAGAAAAGCTGGTCACATCACATTCGCAGCAGGCGCAGAGAGTGAATCAATGCACACCTGCCTGCTAGTGCTCCGCTTGTTTTCTCCTACAGCCTGAGACCACAAGCCCAGAGAAATGGCGCCGCCCACATTGGGCGGGTCTTCCCTTCTCCACCAAAGAAATCAAGACAGTCTCCTTACAGACTTCTCCAGAGGTCAAGCACATACCTTGTAGCTGTGCTCAGAGGCCTGACTCCTAGGCTACAGGTTGACAATATTGACTGTCACACCTGCCAAACGCACACACACACACACACACACACATGCACACGCACGCATGCACACACACGCACACACGCATGCACGCACACGCATGCACACACAGAGGCATATCCCAAGGAAAAACGATCAATGCCTCTCATGGATCTGAAATAGAAGTACCTAGGAAAGTGCCTTTCCTTCCCCACACAGCTGGTCAACACAGGTTAGAAACAAATCAATGAGTGGCAGATACATCTTCCAGTAGCACTTCTACAAAATGGTGTTGAGGAAATGCCTGTCAAGGGCTTGAGAAGCAGGCCTAAGGACCTGCAGGGAGAAGCCCCTTCATTTCACCTGCACATCAACTCTGTGGCCAAAAGGGACAATGGGACCATAGAAGAAAACTCGACGCCACGTGAGTTTTCCTGAGTGGGGTTAAGTGATTTTGACTTAAATGCTGTAACCAAAAATAGTGGCGCGTTCCTGTATCGGAAGAGCAGCCTCTGAAGGCTGAGGCAGGAGGATCATGAATTTGAAGCCCACATAGACAAAGTCTGTCTCCAAAACAAACCAAAATATTAATGGTGAGGTGGTCTGATCAGTAAAGTGCTTGCCGTGCAAGCACAAGGGCCTGTATTTGATCCCAACACCAAAGAAAATGGGCAGGTGGGTGGCACACATTGGCAATCCGAGGGCTGAGAAAGTGGAAACCGGTAGGTCCCTTGGGTTTGGGGTGAGTCAGCCTAGCTTACCAGCAAGCTCCAGGTGATAGGGGGACGCCGACTCAAAGAACGAAGTGAATGGGCTTCTGAGGAACAATTCCCAAGGATGTCCTCTGGCTTCCACACGCACCTATACTCACATACCTCCTTACACAGAAGCACACCTGTACACTCAGAAGCGTGCACACATGTTCACAGAATGAAAAATGAAAAAGTTTAATAACACGAATTAGGCAGAGATGGAATAGCCGTATGCCGAGTATTTTAAATGATTGGTTTCATTTATTCATTACAGTGACCTGTAATTCAGCATTATTATTTTCTTCAATTTTCAGCTGAGGAAATTGAGGCTTAAAGAGATGAGATAACCTTGACTGTAGTCACAGAGCCAGGAGGAGTTGGGGGAAAAGAATCAACTGGCCCAGGTCAGCTTCATGCTAGTGCCCAAGGTCCTTCCCCTACACCAAAGGGACCCTACAAACTGGTGCAGAATTGAGACTGGCTGTCCCCACTTCCTGCCAGGTACTAAGCAATGGATGAAGCCAAAGGTCACCACTGAGCATGCTCCAACGCAGGGTCACAGTGTGAAAGGGGGCGGGAAGCTAGCAGCCAAGCTGCCGCAGTGAGTCTCCTGGGAATAAAAATTGGCATCTCTCCATCTGAGTCATCAGCTGAGCTCAAATTTTAAGCAATTTTGAAGCAACAGGAAGACTAAGCTGAGCTATATTTCCCTGCCTCCAGATGATGTCATCTTTTGGTAACCTTTCTGTTTGGGAATGTATTTACTTCTTCCTGGATGTGAAGGATCAAGCGGACAGGGGAGAGACTTCAGGAAGCACCGACGACCCCGGCGGCGCAGGATGGCGGATGACTTTCTTGTCTGGATGAGGTCCAACAACTCTTCTCAGGTAGAAAAAAGCATAATATCTGAAAGCATTCCGAAAGAAGGTTTCTGAGGGCTGAGTCACGACCCGACAAGGAGACACGGACACCATGGAGGTCATCTCTGCAGATAAAAGGCTGTGGAGATTTTTTTAAATATATATACAAGCTGTGATTGGACATCCTCACAGTGGAAGCCTCGAAAGAAACCAGGAAGTTTTATCCTGGTCTAATGGGCATGTCTGGAATTTTGAGCTCATGGGAACTTCAAGAGGATCTCTAGAAGAGGTTGGATGATTAGCTATGAGTGGGAAGCAATAGCAAGGGAGTAACCAAAAGAATAGTCCTATCCACGGGCACACACACAGGCATACACACATGCATATGCACACATACAGATACGCACACACGTGCACACATCTGGAAAGGTGTGTGAACTTAGGTAAATGGCATCCTATACAAATGATGTTGTTTTCCAAAACTGGAGGCATTGGGATAAGAGTCATGTGTGTAATGTTTGACTGTAAAGAAAGTACCGGTCACATGCTGAAGGCTAAAAGAGGCTATCTATTGTCTTCAGAGCTCCCACTGCACTCCACCCTCCCTCCTGGAGCAAAGGAGGTTTTCTAGCATATGGAGAAGTCATGCCACAGGAAGTAAGCCACATCATCAGAAGACTGCTGTGTCTTATGAGGGTGTTCCTTTCTGAAAATGTCAGCCTCCGGGGTACACTGGGCCTCCACAGCACAGACCTGGCAGAGATTGATGGGTGAAGATATGAATGAGGGTAACTGGTTCAAGCAGTGAGGCTCAGAGCCTAGAGGATGCTGAATGGGAAAGGACAGAGGATGGTGGACAGGTGCATGAGCTTCAGGTATCAGGGAGGCAGCTTGTGATGGGTTACAGAGAAATGGAATGATAAGAAGCACTGAGGGAAGGAAGGGAAGACTGATGGAATACTGCAATTTCAATTCCTAAGCCCTGTCTAGATTCTGCAGGGTACTGAGGCACAGTGAAGGCAGTGAAGACCCAATCTCTCTTTTCCTCCATCTCACCCCCATGCCCTCATCTTAGGTCCCAGAGTTCAGCTCTGTAGTAATTCCTGTGTACTATCTTAAAACATTGCCTCTTGCTCCTTCACAGTTGTCTTGAAGAAGAAGATGGGAGAGAAGAGAAAGAGGAAGGCACCATGAAGCTGTTTAGTGTCCCCTGAAATTCATCACAAGAAATCTCAGGCACGACTCAGAAGCCCATTCATTCCTTGCCAGATCCAAATCACCTTCATTGTGTCTAGCATGTCTGCTTTGAGCATCTTGCTCACCAGATCTCTGATTCACCTCTTTTTCCACATCCTCCACCAACACCCTGTCTCACTAAGGCAAGAACTGCACATCTAACTATGGTCAGGAATCACAGTCCATGTGGACTAGCTCCACTCCTCTTCAAGGATCCACTGCTATATACTCTTTGGCAACTGCCAGCCTCTTCCTAAAGATATCCTAGAGGCGCATGCTATTAAAATGAACCCCCAACTCTGCATAAGGATGCATCCCTTCTACCAAGTGGATCGCAAACACAGAAAACATGGCCCATCTTAAAAAGCAAAAACCTTTGACCTCCACACTCCCCTTGAGTTATGGGCGCCACAGCTGCGCTCCTTCAAAGCCAAATCTCTTCAAAGATCTCTTTCTGCTTTCTTCTTGCGTGTTCTCTGACCCAGAATCATGGCAAGATTGTGTGGCTACACCAAGTCCAGGTCACCGTTGACACCAGTCTTGACCATAGGAACCTTCTCAGGAGCATGTGACTCAGCGGAATCCTCTGTGTATCTTGGACACCTCACAACCTGGTCAGCCACACAATCCTTTCTGTCCTCGCCCGCGCTAGGTCCCCTTCTCCCTTCTTTCCTCGAGATCCAGACTGAAGAGGGACAATCTCCACTTCTGAGAACCTCAGACCTGGGAAACTGTGTCGCTGAATATCATACTGTGTCACTGTAGTTCTCGTCCACTAATAGTGATCAGTGGCCATGGATTTCAAGGGATCCTGGGAAACTGGACACTCCCCTGCACCTAAATGAAGAGACTCTGTGACGAATGAAGGAGACTTGTTTGAGTGAAACCCCCACAGCCTGGCTCAGCCATTCAGTTTTGAATACGAATCAACATCATGTTACCTTCTGTCTAAGACTTTAAGCTCTTAGAGAACAACTCATTTGGCATGGTTTGAGATGTGTCCCCACAGTCTCGTGTGTTTGGCAAAGTCATGGCACCTTGGGAAGTAGAGCCTTCCTGGAGGAAGGCAGTCCCGAGGGGTGGGCCTTGAGGTAGATGAGTCCCACCCTACCTCCAGGAGAAGTCTGCCTTTGAGCAAGCAGTCTTGCAGCTCCCAGCCTCTAAGATGTCTGCAGTGACGTAGTCTCCTCCAGCTTTGGCCAGCCAGCCATGCCGCCTGTCGTGAGAAACTGCATGTCCCCTTTGGAAACATAAGCTGAATAACTCTCCCTTTCTTCCTTAAGTTGATTGGCTTTGAATGCTCTCTCACAGCAACAGTTAAGAGTAACCATTATATCATTAAATCTCATATGATGTATAAATAGGCTCAATTTAAAACCAATGACATCTGTGGGATAGTAACTTTATTGGTTAACTTTTTTTAAAAAAGTTAAAGAACTTGGGTATTCTCATCACTTAAACTTATTCTCGTGGTGGTCACATTCAGTTGCACGGCTTTAAATACTCTCTCTCCACCAATACCACTAAATTCATGTCTGTAGGCTCAGTTGCCCGCCACCAGCAGAATATATCACCAATGGCCTGTTCCAAATCTCCATTTCATTGTCTGACAAATGCCTCTGGCAGAACATGATTGAAACCAAACTCTCATGCCTTTCACCCACACCTCATTTCAGAAATGGATCCCAGCAGGTAACCAGATCCTTGAGCCAAAACCAGAGGCGCCATCCTTGCTGTATTTCTATCAATTTACCAACTCAAATCTATGCCTTCTCATCTTGTCTTTCACCCCATCACCTTTCACCACTCAGTCTGTCCTCCACATGTGAGTTTGATGGACAATTCACTTCTGGAAGTTTCTTGCAATAGACTCGTGCATAAAGACTTCACACAATCCTGTCATTGCTTTGTTTATTCTCTCTCTCTCTCTCTTCATTTCCAACCATTTTTCCCTTCTTCATAGAGCTTAGATTCATAGAGCCCCTTAGTTCAGACACACCAGACACATTCCCACCCTAGGGCCTTTGCAGGGGCCCCTTTCTCAGTCTAGAAAGTTCTTGCACCTGAGTGGCATGTGTCCACTCCTTCCCTCTCCCTCTAACCAAGTGTCTGACCATATGTGTCTTCAGAAGAATTTCTCTAGTGCTCATCGGAAACTAACTCTACTTCATTTCCCCTCGTTCTCTTACTTCTATCCAGACAACATGCAATTTCACAAGCTCCTTGTGCACCTCCTGTGCCAGTCGCCGCTGCACCAGCCACCGCCTCACCGCCACACCGGCACAGGGCGAACACTCACCAAGTACTTGTCAAATGAATGAAACGAAGACCCTGGAGAAAATTAGTAACCTGGCACTTACTGGCTGTTTAACTTCAGGCTCATCGCTCCCCAGGGAACTATCAACTTTCTGAAAGCGAGTGTGAGTAATGCCTGCGAAGGATTTGGTCTATCCACGTGTCACCACGGAAGGGGCACGATCTCATGTGCGCCACGGCTCCCAAGAGACTACTAAGTGTTAATGAGGGATTCAGGGAGGGGAGCTATTCTCTTCAGTGGTATACCCAACCACACATCGCCCTGCCAGCACAGGCAACCCAGGTGGAGCTGGGTGGGCCACATGTGCAAAAAGACATGCAAGTTAGGAGGGACACTGCTGGTTGGGAAGAAGAAGATTTATATTGGGAAAAAGAGGGAGGATGTGATCAGGCAGTAAGGGGTAAAAATGACATAAATGCACTGTAAAGTATGAAGCTGTCAAAGAATAAAAAAGAAGAAAGAAGAATGTGTACTGTAAAAAGCTCCCTGGGTTTTAGAAGGGCCAGACAAGACAATGTGATGTACTGCATGAATATCCATTATGCTGTGTGTGTGCATGTGTGTATGTGCGTGCACGTGTGTGTGTGTGTGTGTGTGTGTGTGTGTTGTATGCAAGTGCACCTGGTTAGAGGGAGAGGGAAGGAGTGGACACATGCCACTCAGGTGGAAGAACTTTCTCCACCTTACTTTCTGAGACAGCGTCTCTTCACTGAACCTGAATGACCTTCACCCAGTCATTAGGATGATTGGATTGACAAGTTTCCAGGATCCTCCTTTCTCCAAAGCCACCCCTATCACTGAGTTCCCAGGGGCACATTGCCATGCTAACCTTTATGTGAGGATTGGGGAACTGAACTCAGATCCTCCTGCTTGCCCAGCATGCATTTAACCGCTGAGCCATCTTTCTATTCCCCCATAGTATTCTTAATTCATATGCTTCTCTATTTGCACCAATAAATGCAATGTCTAGCAACCAGAAGTGTCCCCCAAAAGCACTTCTCTGCTATTCACAAACTAATTGTTGACTTTACCAACTGTGTGCTGTCTCAAGTAACTCAGTTTTAGCCAACAAGTGATACTCCTATTTCTGACCCTTATTTTTTGCATCTCTCCCATGATCTTGCCATTTATCTAAGCCAATGTTCATCAAATGGTGGGTATATCATTTTGTGTCAGTTTAAGTAATAGGAAGCCGTGCTGTCCTGTTTTTCTCTTGGTCATGCTTTAGAAACCCACATCAATAAAATGTAGCAAGCCATTTCTGCTGTGAACGATCTTTGGAACCACTCCTATTTTTCTTCTCATACGCATTTCACTTATTTATTTTCCTTCCAACAAGAAAACAATCAGTGACAGCTTGCTAGTTTTTCCCCTTATTTGAAAACACGCTTAATAATGCATTATTTTAGAGTGATTTTGTGTAGCACAAAGCAAAGCTTAAAGTAGCCAAGTAAATAGCCACCCAGATGTCAAATGGTGGCAAACGGGCACAGCCTACAAAAGGCACGGTCCCTCATTTGGGGACTGGCAGTGTGGGGGAAATGGCTTAGGTATTCACTGAGCTGAGCCCGCACCTGTTCACCTACAGAAGTGTTCTTGGTGAATTTACATGACTCCCAAGTGTTAGCGATGATGGCAGGGTTGCAACAGGGAGTGGCATCCGCCTGCAAAGCAGAGATGTTATTTTAGAGAAAGGAAGAGAGTCTCACAGATGTACTCTGCCCTAAAGACCCAGACCTCCCCATACCTTCTCTTGGCTGGAAAATGAGGGGGCTGAACTAGCTGCTTGCTAAGGGGCCCTCTGCTTCATGCATATTTGGTTTCCCATAATCTGCTTTCATATTTTCTTCCAGCTGGCTCATTCAGAGAAGAGCTATTAGTGTCAGGGGCGGAATTTGAATGGAGTTAAACAGTCCCTACTCCAGCTCACCTTTCTCTGAGCCCCGCTCCCATCCTGCCAGGAATGTGTGTATTCTTTCTTGTGCGCTCCAGCCCTGAAGCACAAATTACTCTCGCGTCATATCCCCTCATCCCATTGAAAATCACCATTTTGACACATGTTTCTTGCCTCTCCCTCGTCCCAGGAGGTTCTGTTCATAACTGTGGAGTTCACTCAGTGGTGGAGCCCATCTGTCAACCTGCAAAGACAGGCGCCCCATCCAAGGAGCACGCATGACAGGCAAAGGGCGTCGTGGTATGCTCGCTGCTCTTGAGGAGCTGGTCATGGGAGGGTCCCCTAGACACACACCACACAGGGAATTCCAGAGAAAGTGCTTGTTGATGGCAGAAGACGCAAGTGTGAAGCTGAACATTCTAGTTGCTGCTGACCTTTCTCAGTCTATTTTGATTTGGGACATTTTCACATTCCATGGGCACGTTATTAGCCACTGAGCTTTTGTTTGTTTGCTTGTTTGTTTATAATTTTTGTGTGTGTGTGTGTGTGTGTGTGCATGTGTATCAGAGGGCACTGTGTACCCCTGTGGAGGACTAAGGGTGACTTTCAGAATCACTCTGAATTGCTTCTACCTCTTTTTTACTTTACTCTGGGATTTCCCAGGCTTTGCCCACCAGGGCTGGAAGTGCTGGCTGCTGCTGTTTCTGCCTGGCACTTTTATGTGGGACCAGGGGTCCCAGCTCAGGGCCTTCAGCTTGAGAGGCAGAGTCTTAACCCCTGAGCCAGCGCTCCAGCCCAGTCACTGAGCTTTTGTTCAAGCTAATGTTTGCATAGAATACCTTTCCCCACCCAGGGACTTCTATGTCCCTCTTTCTTCCTTTCTTTTTTCCTTCCTTAATTCTTTTCTTCTTTAATCCCTTACTTCCTTAATTTCTTATTTCTCTTTCTTTCTTTCTTTCTTTCTTTCTTTCTTTCTTTCTTTCTTTCTTTCTTTCTTTCTTTCTTTCTTTCTTTCTTTCTTTCTTTCTTTCTTCTTCTTTCTCTTTCTTCTTCTTTCTTTCGTTCATTTTGTCCCTCACTAACACTCACAGTCTTCCATCTGTCCTCCCTTCTTTGTCTCCCCGCCCTTCCGCCCTTCCCTCCCTTCCTCCCGCCCCGCCTCCCGCCCCCTTGTTTCCTTTCTTTCCTTGTCCTTTCCTTTCAGTTCCTCTCTTGTTTCCAGTTCCCCTTGATCTTTTTTTCCTTTCCTCTTTCCTTTCCTTGTCGTTCGTTCCTTTTCCTGTTTTTTCCTTCCGTTCTTCTTTTCCTTTTTCCTTTCCTTTTCGTCCCTTTCTTGTCCTTTCCTTCATTGTGCTTCCTTTCCTTTCCTTTCCTTTTTTCTCCTTCATTTTCCTTTCGTCTTGTCCTTTTTTTTTCCTGTCTTTTCCTTTGTCTGTTCCTTCCTCTCCTCCTTTCCCTGCTATTCCCCCCTCCCCCTCCCTGCCTTCCCTCTTTCCTTTTTCCCTTTTCCTCCATTCCTCCCTCCCTCTTCCCTCTTTCCCTCCCCTCCCCCCTTCTTCCCTCCCTCCTTCCTTTTTCCTCCCTCCCTCCCCTCCTCTTTCCCTCCTTTCCTCCTTCTTCCTCTTTCCTTCCTTCTTCCTCCTCTCTTCTTCTTCCTCCCTCCCTTCCTTCCTTCCTTCTTTCTCAGGGTCTTGCTATGCAATCCAAACTGGCCTCAGATACACAACCTGCTTCCACCTTCACAATGCTGAGATTACAGATGTGTGCTACCACCATGAGTGGGCAATCCTACCCTTTGTTAAATGACCAATTGTTTTCCTTTAATTACACATTGCTACAACAAGCACCTGACCCAAGCAACTTAGGAGAGAAGGGATCCAATTCCAGACCATAACTGCAGGTTACAGACCATCATTGTGAGGACATTAAAGCAATGGGAGACTGAAGGAACCAGTCACTTCACAACCACAGGGTAAGAAGAAAGCAAATAGTTCTGGAATATCTGCCTAGGGAATGATCCTGCTGGATCTTTTGGCATCAATTATGCAATGAAGATGGTTTGTCACAGGCAAGTCCAGAGGCGAACCCCAATGTAGATCTTAAATGATCCCTAAATCTATCCCGTGTTAGACTGAGAATTAATTCAACCACTGCACCAACACAAATCCTTCCCCTGCTCCAGAGTCATGGCTGCTCTGAATCGGTCCCTCATCAAAGCAGGAGATCCAGAATTGAGCCCAAACAGAACCTGAACTTGGTCCCTGTCTGCTGACTACCTGGAGCCCCTTGGGACAGTGGCAGTTCGGCCACTCATCAGACACACTGTTCAGGCTACTTTGGATGCTTATAGCAATGACCTACAGTGGTATGTTAATTTTTTACTCACAATTCTCAACTTTTAGGTCAATTCTGTTGAATTCCATTTCTTTTCTTTTTTTGCTTGCTCACAGATTTAGAGAAAAAATAAGAACAATTTTTCATGGGGGCTTCTGTTTTGTCTCATGTAGAACATGCTTCTAAGTGTCAGGGGCCAAACCATATTGGGAGCATAGTCCTATTTCGTCAGTTGAAATACCACGTCTGTGCAGGTTATTGGTAACACAATTCATGACCAAAGTCAAAAAATAAAGGTCACGTCATCCTTGACACCCTCCTTCAGAATTTGCATCTTTCCTTGGGCAGTTCTGAGCCATGACATTTGACCTCACCAGAGATGGCCTCACCATCTCGAGGAAGCTGCCCCTGACCAGCCCTTGGTAACCATGCAGTGTATCCTCTTGCCCTGAGTCCTTGCTCCTGGTACGCTTGGTCGCCAGCCCTGTGTTTTGTAACCACAATAGACTCACTGGTTTCTGGAAGCCCTGGAAAACTAATTAGTCTGTTAACCAATCCAAGAGAGGGAAGAGAGTATGGCAATCTTGAGGTGGCCTGATTTATAACACACCTACCCTGTACCTAGGTCCTTTCGAGGCCTGAGAGCTTCTATTAGCTGGGCAACATGACTGCTCTAGGTCCATTTTGTGGCTGGCTTATACACTGTTCTTTTACAAAATTTACTCCACTGTGATCTCAAACCTATTTTTCTCCCCCCAAAATATGTTGACTGGAATAATAATCAAAAGAAAGACTTTGAACTGCCACTAGGTCTTTCATCTTGTGATCTCAGAGAGCTTTAGCAGGCACTAAATAATTAATGTACTGAAAGCAACACAAAGACAGGGCGGCCTGCAAAAAATCAAGTCTGCCAACAAAAGGCCTTTCTCTTTTGGAGCAAGGGAGTCCTTGTAGGAATAATCATCCACTGTGGGTCCAGCAGTCTCTAGGGATGTTCGACAAGAGGCTATAAACTCCTCAAGAACAATTGCCTCTTCTCTTAACCTGGTATTTCAAGTTGGGAAGTGACAGTTATCACGGTACCACTGACATCTTGCACGAAACCCTCTAGGGAGGACACAGTCCACTTTCATAAGAAAAGGGGAGCTCCAACATGGAAAAGTGAGTACTAGCCACCTACCCATTCACCATGACTTAGGGCTCATGGATGCCTTCTAATGCACCCACTCTGGGGTCTTTACCCCGGCCTTGTTAGCTAACCTCTTTTACATATGCAGAAATTGAGACTCAGAGAACATGACTGTCCTACTCAAGGCCATCACATTAACTTTTCTAGTTGCTGTGACTGATCACTTGACGGAGGCAAATGATGGGAAGAGGATTTATTTCAGATCACCGTTTGAGAAGAGAATCGGTCTGTCTTGGTGGGAAGGCATGGCAGCTGGAGCCTGACTTGGTGGATCACGTGACTCCCATAGTCAGGAAACAGCAAAGTGAATGCTTTTTCCTTATTCAATCTAGAACCCATTCCCCACAAGGCGGTGTCACCCAAACTCAGAGTGGCCCTCAGTGAAACCTGTCTAGAAATGCTTTTGCCGGCATGCTGAGAGGCGTGTCTCCTAGGGGATTCTAAATTCAACTGAATTGACAGTCTCATGGCCAGGAAGCAGTTGTTGAGATCACATAATTGCTGTTCTTGGGTTTGTATACCAAACAGGGGAATGCTGCTCTACAGCACAGATCCCCCGAGAGGCGATGCTGACTCTCCTGGAGAATTGGGACACTGAGTTAAACCCCACAGAAGGGGATGGATCAGATCCAGGTACCTGCAGAATGTTCTTAACTGGAGATAGAGTCTTTCAGGTCAGCCAGAAAAATGACTCAGAAATACACACCTTCGGTCTCCATGACCTCACACTTAGCCAGGAGTTTCCATGGCAACTACTAAGGCCTGATGCCTAGGGGCCTTGAACTAGGGCCTTGGATGGTCTAGTTGAATATTCTTAGTGTGACAGGGGGAGGAGGGAAAACAATTTAATTAACTAATTAATTTGGGGATAGAGGGGCCTGTGTCCCACAGCATGCTGGCCCAGAAGCCCAGAAGCCAACTAGCAGCTTCTAGTCCTTTCGATTGCTCTTTACCCACTTAGCCCTCTTTCTCATTTCAGGAAAACGACTCATCTTTTCAAGAGGCCACACCTCTGAACACCACCCTGGCCAGTACTCTCTCAGGCCCCTGGTTGTCTCCAGAGAAGGAATGCAGAATGTCTCCTGAACTGGCAGCTGAATGGAGTCCTGGATTATTGCATGACCTTGGGAGAGCTGCTTAACCTTGCTGAAGCGTTGTTTCTCTGCATATGAAACAGAACTGATCACGCTTTCCCATCCAACATCACAGATGCTCTGAGAATTAATGAGACAGGACGTGCAAAGCCTTTGGGCACTTTTGAACAAAGGAACTCTAGAAATCCTTGTGGTTACTAAGGGGCATCATCGCAATTCAGTTTCAAATGTTCTTTCCTTGTACTGATAAAATAAACTCAGCCTATATTAAACAGAGAGGCCAATTTGCTTATTCCAACTCTGATAAGTTCTCACCCTTTTGCCACCATGCATCCTGCAGCCAGAACAGCTGGGGGTCGCTGTGACTTTTGACCCCTGGGCAGAGCTTCTGAGAGAATGAGAGCTGGGAGGAAGCAAAAGACAATTAAACTATGACTTCTCATCACCTACACAAGGAAGTTGGAACATTGAAAGGAAGCCATGCATTACCCAAAGTCATCTTATTACTAGAAAACAGACCTGTTTCTCCAGCCACAGAAGTTGTGAAGAAAGGGAAGGGAGAGAAACAGAGCCATCTATTTTAAAAATAGAAATTGCTACTTTGTGAAAAACAATAAAACTAGGGAACTCAAGTATTTGGTGGATGTGCCGTAGACTGCTCCCGCCCACCCTCTATTGCATGTCTCACTTAGAAAACACTACCACCACCCCCACCAATCCCATAATTTTATGAATGGAGTGTTGTCATTATTCTCATTTCCAATGAGGGAACCGAAGCACTGAGAGATTAGGTAACTGTCATGGTTAGACACAGGCCAACTTGATGGTAGAGGGTTTGACCTCTGGGCACATTTGCGGAGCATTAGCAGTTGAGTTAAGCCCAGAGTGAACCTGAAGGAGATTGTCTAGTTGATGGGGAAGGCCCAGCCCATGGTGGTTGGAACTAGGCCCTGAACAGGTGAATAAAATACTGAGAGCTGGTTGAGGAAGTCAGCATCCTTTAGTACACTTGGCCAGACATGCTGGTCTGGCAAGTAAGGATCATCCCTCTCTCAACCATTACGTAGAGATGGTGTGGCCAGTTCCCTCGGCCCTGGTGTTGGTGCGTGCTCTCCCAGTCAAGCTGGACTGAGAACTATAACCGGACTGTTGTAAGGAAATAAACCCTGGTTCCCTTAAGCCATTTGATGGTCATTCATCAGCAACTACGCAAGTGGACTGCAACAGTAGCATACCCGAGATCTCAGCGTCAACTCAGAGTCACAGGGGATAACACAACGGCTCCCTCTCCCTCATCAGCTACCATTTCCTGAGCATCTCATGGCTGCTGGGCTGCCTCAGTGAGCAGAGTTAAACATTTTTGGAGCTTCAGGCTGAGGAGCTCCCAGTGCGGTAAGCTGTCCCACAACCACTCACAGGTCTATAAAATCTTGACCTTGGCAGATACTGTGAAAGCAAGGCTGCAGGGCTCAAGGTAATGTAGAAAGAAGGGCATTGACTTCATCAGGAAGGCTGGGAGAGGATGCCTGATGCTCGAGGTGAAGTCGAAAATAGATGACTGGAGTTACCTAATTAAAGAGAGCAGAGTAGGAAGCTGTAGAGGGCAGCTTCTCACTGTTCAGAGAACCGACTCCTTCGTCTTCAATGCCAAAACCGATGAGCTATTACTGAGTGCCAGACACTGTGTTACTGCCCAGCATAGAACACCTTGCACAGATATTGCTTGTCTTTGACACAGGGATATTGATTTCAACCCAACAATGAGATATTGATCACAACATGGATGCCTGCGATGTACTGCTAAGAATGGCAGATCCCTCTAGGCCAATCAGCTAGGTGACCTAGAGATGCCACGTCTCTTGGCCCAGTACTTAGCAAGGTTTATCTGTTTATCAGTCATCTGATTACCAGTCTCTTGGCTAAGCTTCCTGAAGGGAGAGGATCTAGAAATTAGGCCCTAAGAACCCAACTTACCCTTTGGTTGAAACCTGAATATCCTTCTGGAAAAGCGAAAGATCGAAACCACTTTTGCAGCTGCTTAGATCTAGATGATATATCTGGATCTACCTCCCTACTCCCCACCACCTGCGCCCACAAGATCACACCCTGGCTTTCACAACTGTGGTTTATTTTGCCTTTATGGATCAGGTGGAGAGAACACATAGGGAGAAGCATCTGGAAGAGGGTGAAAAGAAGTGGGAAGAAGGGGAAGAAGGGAGGCGCCCAGCACCATGGAACAGAGTTGAAACGCGGAAGGAAAGGAAAGGGGCGAGCAAAGAGGAATGAGCTCATATTTTTCACTGTTTGGAAGCTACTGAGAGAAAGTTATTCATAGTACCACTGTAAAAAGGCCATAAAATACCTTGGGGAAAACGTGAAAGTCACACAGCCACCATACAGATGAGCACCCTGGAATTAGCTGCCAGAGAGATGTCTGAAGAGAGGAAATTCAATGGCCTCGTGGCTGCCTCCTCCTTTCTCCCTCCTGGCTTCCACCCCCTCCAAATCGCCTGGCTCTCAAAGCAGAGGCAGTAATTTGAAGCCAGCAAGTGTGAAGGAATGTGGGAACAGTTATTTGCCTTCATGCAGTGTATCTTGAGTGCATCTTTTAGAAATATAATTTAAAATACACTTTCAACTTTGCTATAGAAAGTCTGCAAGGAAGAAAAAAAAGCCCAGGAAGGTCTAAAGAAGAAAATAAATGTCATCCATACCCCTGGTATCCAGAGAAACTCAGCTTGAATATTATATGGTCTATTGTTTTGCAACTAGGTTTTCACGCATTATATAGCATTTGGCTGGGAAGTGTGTGAGGGGAGGGGCCAGGGAGGGTTCCTCTCCTGTTCTGAGATCTGTCCATAGGGCTGAGAGAAGTCGTCCTCTGGAATCTAGGAGACCAACACTAGTCAGCTTACACCTCGGTACTCAGATGCCGAAACCACAGCAATCTGAAATGCTGCTAGATTTGGGCTGAGAGACAGCAAAGGACCTTGGGAAAGACCCATTGAAGTCTCAGAGAGAGCTAACCTTTGCAGGAAGGACGGGTCTACATGAGTTAGGAGGGCTGGAATGTACACCAGAGAGATGAGGAGAAGGCCGATGCCCAGTGGACAGAGGAGTCATTACCTTCTGTTCTGATAGATACCTTGCAGAAAGAAGTCTTAAGAAACAAAGATAGAATATGTGCTATGTCAGTTTCTGAACCTAAATGGTAGTCATAGCACATTGACTTTATGACTTGGAAGGGATTTAAAAAAAAAGTGGAACTCTATCTCACTCTCCAAGGGACAGTCAATGAGGGTAAACTGGAGATGGAGTACATATCTCAGTGACCAGCGATGCACCCCACAAATGTATGGACATTCTTATAGCCCTTTCACCCAAGCCTTTGGTCCTCATAAAAGTTTTATAAGATAGGAGAAAAAAAAAACATATTCCAACTAATAGAGGAAGAAAATAAAAAATCATAGCCATTAAGTCTATGCTTCCCAACCATTTTTTCAAATCATGAGACACTCAGAAAATGAAAATTTTGGTACGGCCCACTGGGGCATTCAGAAGAGAATGCCTGCAATTAAAGGTAATAGACCCCAAGACTTTTGGCACTTCTGGTCTGACCCAACCTCTGAAAAGCTGAAGGATTCGATGGTTCAGCATCTCTGTCCATCTGCTATCAGCTGAAGCGCGCACACACACACACACACACACACACACACACACACACACACACACTCAATTAAATAAACAATAAAAAAATTTTTAAAAAAAGAGTCGTGACATAGGATCTAAAGGGATTCCAGAAAGTCGCCGGCAAGCATGTGTAGTTGCCGAGAACCTTCTCCAAAGGAGGAGGTAAAATTCAACTCCTTTCTCCACTCTGGGAAGTTGAGAAAACAATTTTCCTGGATGGTTATTGAATGATCCAAAGTAATGATTACAGATGGCTCAGCTAACTGTTGTACACAGCTTCATCTGTCATTCCACGACTGTCTCATCCAAAGTCTCATCAGAATTAAGGCCTTGTCATGACTGATGACCTTTGCTAACCAAATGCCTGGGCACTCCCACTTTCCCCTTCCACCATGGCGGCAGGAGGAGCCTTCTAAGTTTTGGACAGAACCTTCGAGAAATTGCTTTTGGCAATGACGTCAGGAGTGGCTCCCAAGATAATGGACTCTTTTCTGCACGCAGCACTCCATCTTCCCGGGCCTTCCTGGGTCTTGCTGTCATTTGGAGCTTCTGGGCAGCGGCGGTCACTATGGGGTGGGCACCAGGTATAGAAACCCTTGTGAGCCTACTGAATAAAAGATTATATTAGATATAGGTAGGTCGCACTCAAGCAGTGTCCATGCAATATTAAAGCTCTGGATGGAGAAGGAAAATATTTCCTCAAATCCCCTAATATCTCCAGATGCAAATGAAAGGCTTCCATTTTTATCAGGACAATATCAGCCTAACTCAATGGAAGCAGTCAGGACTAAGCGGTGTAAATATTTGGAGCAGGTAAATGAAACATGGGCTAATTGGACAATATAAGTTCTGTTACTTTTTATTGTGCACCAAGCGTCTCCTGTATTCCTAGGGAGATTTCTGTCACTGACCTACAAAGCCGTTGTAGGAGATGGAAGTCATTTCCCTGCTGGTGGCTCATATCCTGCAGTGAGAGATGAGAGAAGTCTTCAAGCTGCCCACCCTGTGCACGCCGGTTAACCCTTGATATCTGTGCAGGATGCATCCAGAGATTTCTAGAATCCCAGCATTCATGCATCCTACTGTAGCATATCATTACCTCCATAAAATGCATTACCATAATAGGCAGGAAACAACAAATCACTCACTATCTAAGTGACTCATAACCACACCCAGCCTAATGGCGTGACATTTTCAAATTCCTATCTCAGCAAAATGACAATTTATTACAGATCATGTAATTTGAGTTTGCTTGCAAATAGTAAAACTCTGACTATTAAATCTCCCAATGACTGAGAAGTTGCTGTAGTTAGAATATGAAAAAGGAATAAAACCAGATTAAAGAAAAAAAAAATCCTGCTTTCCCACTTACATTGAGGTCCCAGACTCTGGAACAGGAAGGCAAGAGTTGTTAGAACACTCTCCAGACTTGGGGCTGTAGCTTCCAAGCCATCTTCCCCCCTCCCCCCTTGGAGGGAGGGCTGTGCAATGCTCTGGCTGACGTCACTGACAATTACATCCATATTTGCTTCAACTCACCCTTGAAGTAGGAAATCTTGAGTACATTGTTTCCCCCCAAATTCACATGTTGAAACATAACTCCTGCTCATATGTTGAGATTAAAAAATGGGCCTTGCCAATCCTTATTAAACTCAGTAGTACGCGCACACATACACGCACACGTAGCAATGACCTGTAAATAGGAGGGGGACTGGTTGGGATGAAGAAAGCTTTCAGAAAGGAAGAGGGATAAGAGGAGTAAAATGACTAAATTTGTTATATAAGTATGAAACTAGCAAAGAATAAAATACAAAATGATGAAATATAAATAAATAAAAGATGGGTCCTGTAGGAGGGTGGGGCCCTGAGGAGAATCTTTGTAGCTGATATGTATACATTTTCAAAAAAGAGGCCAAAACAGGCCTTTCATACTATGTGCAACATGAAACTACTTGATATCTGTGCCCCACCAACGAATCAAGAAATGGGTTCTCCCTAGGTATCAAATCTGCAAATATCTTGATCTTGGAGGTATAAGACACTCAGTTACAGGATATCTTTAAATTAAAGACTAATCCATGGAACCCCTGAAGATAAAGACATTGAGTTCCCAACCTTCAAGAATGGATGTAATTGCAGCGGATATAAAAACACAGAGAAACACTAGAATGTGAAACATCCACCAGGAGAAGAAGGAAGGAAGCTAGGAAGAACCAAAGGAAATCTTGCCTATAGGTAGGGCAGTCAGACAGCCAAGAGACAGTCCCGTAATGGGCTGGCACAGCCTCTCACCCAAGGGGACCCTTGAAGAAGAGCAAGCCCTGCAATGCTCCCTAGAAGCCATCCGGGAATTATAGGACCAAGGAGGAGAAGGTAGGATAGAGAAGATAAGGCGGGGAATCCAAGATGGTGCCCTTTCTAAACTTGGAGTTGCGATTATGGTCTCAGACCCCTGGCGATGCTGAACTCCATTTGTAGCCCTAACGCCTGGGCCTGGAACATGGTTTTCGCTTCTCTCAGCTTTGTTATCCTTATTTGTGACAAAGTAGAAAAATTTAAAAAAGTAAGTTAGATATCATGTCATTTCAACATTAAATACATTAAAACATAAAATAAGAGAGGGCTGGAAAGATGGCTCGGGTTAAGACTCTGTCTTGCAAACAGAAGGTCCTGAGTTTGGATCCCAGGTTCCACATGGAAAAAGCAGTCACCTGCACTTCCTGCCCTGGCAGGCAGAGCCTGGAAAATCCTAAAGGGAAGCAAGAAGGAGGTAGAGGCAATCCAGGATGATTTCTGAAGTCACCTTGGTCCTCCGCAGAGATACACAGTGCCCTCTGATACACACACACACACACACACACACACACACACACACACTAAAGAAATAAAATATATAATAAATAAATAAAATATATAAAAAATATAAAAAGAAAGTGCTCATGAGACACTTAGCACTATCCGAGCATAAAGAATTCCGTGAGCATTATCTGTGCTATCACAATTTATCATTGATATTACAGTAAGTGAAGGGAATATTGAGCAAAATCAGGACCCAGTTATCAAGCAGTCTGCATTCTAAATTTTCAGGAAGAGTCATATGATCTCAAATAGGGACACAGTTGCCCTGTAGGCAGTGCATACAAATCTGGAATAATTTGTGCTTTTCAGATTCACTACTCTTCACCCACATTGAAGCTTAGATGACAGATATTGCAGACAATTTCTGTCACCTAATGCAAGTTCTGAGCACCCCTAATAATGGCATGTAATACCAGACATAGGAGATTATCTAACGTTCTAAAGTTCTCCTCCCTCTCTCTTTCTCCTCCCCCCCACCTTTCATTAAGAAAGTAAGAGATGAATTTCTGGAAGCACAGACTCCTAAGTTTAACAGTACTTTCTGGCAAAAAGTCTGAAAGGGATAATTAAACAGATGGTATTAAAGCTTTAGAAACATCCATTAACCATAGGGAGATTAGAACAAGTTCAATAGGAACAAGACATAGTCAGGTTAGTAGATCCTGTTCTCTCTTATTTTCTCCAATTTCTCTCTTCCTCCCTTTCTTCCTCTCTATTTCTCTTCTTTTTCTCTCATTCACAAAATTTACAGAGATACAAATAGCTAGCACATATTTGGCAAAAATTCAACTCCAATGGTGACCGATGAAAATATCAAAATGTTACTTTTCATTAAATTAGAAATTTAAAGTAATTTTAATAATTTAAACAAACACATATTTAAAACATATCTGTAAATAATTATTCTTAATTATGATGAGGAGCCACGTGATTCATCATTTTAAATATTTCTGGTAAGAGTATAAGCTACTATTTTAATAATAGTGACTAACCATGAGGGCTTGCCATGTGTAAATTTCCATATACATAGATCATTTTACTTATTTATTTATTGCAAAAGTCTTATAAAAGAGATATTGACTTCTCACTTTTGCATATGAAGAAATCGGGAGTTACAAGTGATCCAAAAGTTCCAATATTCACATCTCTTTTAGGGTCAGGAAAATGACAGAAGAGGACCCAGGTGGTGGGATGACTTCCCAAGTGATTCTGATTTGAACATTACCATGTCCCTGTCAGAAAAACAGCACTGCACTGACATGGACATAATAATGGACAATTCATTCTGGCTACATGCACAGCCTGAAGAAGATTCGTATCTACAACTTAGATTTACTTCTAAGAAAAGATTCTGAAGATGTACAAGTGTTTGTAAACAGCTCCAGTCTTCAGTAATACTGAGCAACAGTTGGCAACAAAGTCAGCAACAGGTAGTAGGTGGATTAAGAAAATAATAATAGTAGTCACAATACTAGCTTTTTAAAAAATTTATTATTATTTATTTATTCAATTGTGCATGTATGTGTGCGCGCATGTGTGTATGTATGTATGTGTGTGTAGAACCACGGACGAATTCGGGAACCACCATGGACGCCTCCACCTCCTCCTTGTTTACTCTGCCCCAGGATTCACAGGCTCCGCCCTACCAGGACCAGAAACGCAGGCCGCCCCAGCTTCCGCCCGGTGTCTATACGTGGAGTCTAGGATCCGAACTCAGGACCTTCCGCCTGCAAGGCAGAGGCTTAACCCCTGACCACCTCTCCAGCCCCAATACTAGCTTTTATTGAATGCTCATAATTAAGCTTTTCCTGAGCTATCTCAAAGAGTCCTTACAGATTAAATATACGATTATCTGCATATATGAAAACTGCACCACAGGACAGCTAAATCACCTGACTGAGGTCAGAAGCTGACCAATGGTAGCACCCGAATTGGAGCCCATGTGGTTCACTTCAGAGCCTTCGCTATTAATCACTGTAGTCTATATATTTGATTCATTTCCATAATGGAATATTATGGAGTCATTAGAGATAATGTTTTCAAAGACATTTGATAACATAGGGAAATGTTTGCACTGTATGCTTGGAAGACTGCATATAGAGTATGATCTCAGTTTTGTGAAAAATATACAAAGAAAATGTCCAGAAGGAAATACACCAATTAACAGTAATTGTCTTTGAATAGTCTGGTTATGAGTCATTTATTTTCTCCTTTCTACTTTCCTGAATTTTTCTAATTTACTAAAATAAGCATTGTCACTTTAGAAAAAAAAAACAACCCAGAGTGGAAAAAAAAATACATCATGTTCATATCAAATTACTCTTATTTGTATCTTACTTTTGGGTTTTAAAATTTGACAAATGTAACCTACATTTTAGAACATAAAGAAATAAAGGCAAAGGGATAAGTTTAACATAAAATTCTCAAATTATTTATATAATATTAATAAATAAAGACAAACTTTTGGATTCCTGCTTCTCTTACTCCATCATCTAGCAGAGTGCCTTACATGGTAGTTAACTTTGGGTAAATACTTGTGGAATCAATGATTATACCCAGTTTAAAGTGGTTTTTTTTACTCAATGACAAGATATGGAAGAATACTGAATTTATTGAGATTATACCACAGTAAACAGAATCAAGATTTGAAATTATCTGAGCAATGTATGGGATGGAATTTACTGCTTGTTAAAGCTCCCAAAGTATCCATTTTTATGTACCAAAAGGCTCTTAAAATGTTTTTTATCAATTGAATTACTGATTTGGATTCTAGAAACATCCCAGAGAAACAACTAGGAGCATATACAAAGATTTAGCCTCAGTGATGTTTCTTAGAAACACCAGAAATTAGAAAGAATTGAATGTTCTGAAGAAGCTGATAGGTTGAATGTGCTGTGGGTATTCTTAAAAAAGTAATATTATCCAGTAAAACAATAATATAAAAATTTATGGATGGCACAATATTTGTAATATGCTGAGCAAAGAAGGCAGATAATAAAACAATATAAAGTGTCATCCAATGAAGTTAAAATATTCAGGGGTTGGCTAAACATAAAGACATGGACTGGATACTAGACGATTATACATCAAATATTAGAGATACCTATTTTTGCATGGTATAATTATGGGTAGCTTACTATATTTGTATTCTTTCATTATGTCTTTCATTATGTCATGATAAATGTGAACTATTTTTGAGAAACAAATGTAAAACTATCTCTATGAAACCCTGGATGTGCCCTCCGAGTGTTGCACGTGGTGCTGATTAGCCATTTCATGTACTAAGCGAGCAAACAAGGGCCTGAATGTCTGATGGTCCCAAGCTCAATATAGTGAGCGATGCAGCATGGGAGCTAAAAAGATGTTCATGCCAATCTTAAGTGACACCGAGAAGCAAAACCTCCCGACTATGGATAGCAGAAGGTCCCCTGGGGCAAAGCACACTGGTAACATTGCTTCCAGTTCTTAGGTCGTTTGAGGAAAAGAACTAACAAGCCGGGGGACTCTAGAGCACAGAAAGCAGGTGGCAGAGACATCTGCCGTGAACACCGTTTGCCCAGAAAAGGAGAGTCCATTGGGAAGCATCATCTCTTTGTCCTTTCCCAGCCTGGTGTCTATGTTCTTTTCACACTCCTCCTTAAGTACCAACCACTAGGAACCTGAGGTGATTCCACAGAATAATACAGTATTTGTGCAAGGATAATGGAACAGGGCTTGAGCTGGAGTTAAACCCCAAAGGAGAAAGGTAACTGAGCTAAGTTGAGAGACAGACAGGGAGAGAGAGAGAGAGAGAGAGAGAGAGAGAGAGAGAGAGAGAGAGAGAGGATACAACAAGAAGGCACACAAATGCAATCCTAGCGCGAGGCTCTTGAAACCCAGATCTGGAGGAGGTCATCAGAAGTGAAGGGAGACGGTCAGTGTCAGCATGGCAGAAAGACCCTTGAGAGCTGTTTTCAGTAAGATGGTGCGCCAGGAGGAAGAGGCCATTAGATTGCACTCATTCATCTAGCAAATACTACCCTGAGTACTGGCTCTCTGTTTACACTACAAGTAGGTACTGCACCCACACAGAACACCCCCTGGGATAGCAAAGTGACCTGACATTTAGAGCTCAGAGTTGTCAATGGAAAGAACCAGATGGATCTTGTTGAGAAGGAAATGACACATCACAACACCGCATGGCTTTTTTTTTTCTAGAAAAGACATGCTCATATTGTATGTATCATTACTTTTTATCATAAATGGTCTGCCACATAATTTAGCCTATGAGCCCACTGGGGGGGATTCTACAGACATCTGTTGATCATGTTGCTGTCACTCCACAGCTACAGGGCAGTGTCACCACAGCTCATGATCAGTGCAGGTGGCTGCCCGGCCCTGAAGAAGAGGAGAACTGAGCCATGTGCTGAGTATACAGGTTACAGGGGTCTCCATGGAGGGAAAGGACAACAAACGAAGAGCCGAAATGACCATTAGAGTGGTTAGACTCACTTATCCTCTGTAGGGACTGAGTCCATTAGAATGGCTTCAACTCAAAACTAAAACATGCTGGAGACACTATGAACCATTTGCCCTGCCTGGAATTTTTAAGTCCTATGCTTAAAAGCTTGAAGACTCAAAAGGGAATGCTGGTTAGAATGTTGAGTACTGAGAGCCCAAGTTTTAAAAAAAGGGAGGACGAAGGGTTGGCTTGCAAGGCAAAGCATCTTACCTGAGATGGATCACCAAAACCTATACTAAAAAGCTGGATGTGGTGGCACATGGTGAGGCAGAAAGAAGTGGATCAGACACCGGAGACTTTAGCTCCAAACGAAAACAACAAACAGTGCATGAAACATGTGTTCTCTGGCTTCCACAGACTACACAGGAAATACACACATGCACACACACATACACCTACACCTTCACACACACACACACCTCCACCCACAGGAGCACGCACATGCATCTTCACACATATGAATACATACACATGTGCACCTACATCTGTACATACATGCACCTGCACCTTCACACACGAACACACACATGTACTTTTACACATATGAACACACACATGCATCTAAGCCTGCATACACAAGCACTTTCACACACATGAACACACACATGCACACTCGCACAACAGAAACCAATGCCTGTGACACACGACTTCAGATTCATGCAAAAAGGGACAAAAAGCCAAGCTTACATCAAATCCAAGTTTGACAGAATTGGACTCATCCATGGTTTCTTTCCTACCTCATACTACATATGTGACTGAGGCAGATATGCATTTGAGCCTCGCCTTTCTCATTTGTTATGAATTTAATGAGAATGAAAATTTTGCCTTGTGCAATTGTTGAAAGATTTTCCATGATGCCTATATTAACTACTGAGCATATTTAATGTGAGTTCGCTTGTTTCATTAGAATGAAGTAATTGAAGCATAGGTCTTAAGGCTGCAGCTGGTGAATCATAACATGGTGGTATGCACGAGTCTATCATAGGTGCCAGGCACCAGTCCTGAAACTAGAAATGTAGATAAAATGTCAAAAATGCTTCCCAGCACATGTAATGAAGTTTTAACAAATGCATTTGGTAACGTCACTTTTATCATTTTTACTGCATTCAATTCAGCAAACATTTATCGAATGCCGGCACCATACATATTCATTCTCTACTTCAGTAGGACTTTCAGAGAGCTGCTGCATTTTGATGTGAGGTCAGGGGCTGGTCTCCCCTTTCAAGTCTCTGGGTCTGACATGGAGAAGCTTTCTGTCCCCAACTATGTAGGGTCAGTTTGCTTGACCATTAAGATCTGCACTAGTACAAAGGCATACTACCAGCCTCATGAATTAACTAAAAGCAATTCGTTGCATGCAGCAGGAGAGCAGATATGCATTCAGCAACAAAAGGAACAAAGAAAGGAACAGAAGACGGCAGTCGGTCAGACAGATAAACAGAGGGAAGTCAGAAGGGCAGACAAAACAACAGTCTCTCTCTCTCTCTCTCTCTCTCTCTCTCTCTCTCTCTCACACACACACACACACACACACACACACACACACACATACACACACACAAGAGGAGAGTCAGGATCACAGAGAAGCAAACAGATATATAGAAAGGTACTGTGAGGTGCTGCGATTTACCTTCTTGTTTTCTTATCTTTTGATCGTGACAATTCTCAACTTCATACCAAGGCTACTGTGAAATGAGTAAATTAAAGATCAGAGAAAATATTAGGCCTACATGGTAATGAATGTTATTAATATTAAGTGTCAATAAAGCAGATGATTATATTAACAGAAGTATATTTAAATCTTTAAAAATTCCTGTCATAGGTTACAGTTAGAGGCTGGAATATTATTCAGCATAAAACGAAATAGCTAACCATGAAAAGACATAGAGAAAACTTAAATGCATAGCACTAAGAGACACATGCTAATCTGAAAAGACTTTGCACTATCTGATTCCAACACACAACTCTCTAGGAAAGGGAAAAGTGGGGGATAAGTTCATAAGCCATTGGCTCCCAGAATTTAGAGGTATGGGGGCAGTGGTAGTGACCATGGAATTTTCAGCAAAAAAAACCGTTTTATTCTAGTGGTGCATGCATGTTGTTATAAATTTTCCTAAATCCACAGATTGTATACCAAATGTAAAAACTGTGGACTTTGGGTGACAATAATGATATGTCAATAGCGATCTACCAACGGTAACAAATGAACCACTCTGGTAAGGGTTGGTAGCAAGAGAAGCTGGGTGTGCCTGAGGGCAGAGAATCATGGGAAATCTCTGTAGTTTCCACTCAGTTTTCCTCTGAACACTGCTCTAAAAAAAAGATCAGCTCCACTTTTAAGAAATTAAATTAAGTTAAAGTTTTTCTATACTCTGCACACAGAGGCTAATCAGTCCTCACCAGAGTATCTAGAAAAGGTTAGCTCCGTTCTGAGTTTTTTTCTTTTTTTTATTATTATTTATTCATTGTGCGTGTGTGCGTGTGTTTGTATGTGTGTGTGTATTGTGCATGTGTGCACATGTGTGTTTGTGTGTGTGTGTGTGTAGAACCATGGACGAATTCGGGAACCACTACGGACCACCTCCACCTCCTCCTTCTTTACTCTGCCCAGGGATTCACAGGCTCCGCCCTACCAGGACCAGAAACGCAGGCTGCCCCCGCTTCCGCCCAGCGTCTATACGTGGGGTCTAGGATCCGAACTCAGGACCTTCTGCCTGCAAGGCAGAGGCTTAACCCCTGAGCCACCTCTCCAGCCCCCTTTCTGAGTTTTTAACCTGAGCTTCTTTCTGGCTAAAGAATGTGTGTTTAAAAAATGTCTCTCTCTGTGGCATTCAGCTGTCAAGAGGAAACTGGCAGTAAGCATGCTCCAGCTCTACTAAGGCTTAGAGAATCCTTCATGATGGTTCTTCCAAGAAAGTCTCCTGGGGACCCCTCTTCCTCAAAAGAAGGTCGGTGGCTAATGGGAGACACCATAGAGACAACCTCTGACCCAGGATTCAGGTTGCAGGTTGCAGCTGACAAGGTCTACAATTACAGGCCTGGAGTTACAGGCTTAGAGGAGGAGGTAAAGTGGGGGCAGGGGGGGGCGCTGTCAGTGAGGAGGGAGATTTACTTACCCAAAGTGCTGGGACTGAGTAAGTTTCAGTCACCCATGAAAAAAAAAATCTCAATCTTTGCAGCAACACAACCTGAAATCTGCCTCCCACATCAGTGAGCACCTTGGCCCGTCTCACACCAACAGCTGAACTATGAACAGGGCTCTCCAGAACTTGGAAACAATCCTTAACACAGGACAGGGCCTTTGGCTTCATTGAGCCTCTCCCTAGGCCGGGCAAGCATGACTATGGATGAACCAAGCAAGATGGTTTATTTGACCCATGGCTAAATGAGAACTCAGGGCCCAGGTTCATTATGTAAGATGCCATCACTTTTTATTTTACGTATTTCACGAGGTCCACATTTATTAAGGCCCATAATAACATTATTTTTTTTCTCCGCTCATCATACAGAAGAAACTAGCGTGAAGATCTCAAACAGCACAGTAATACCAAAGATCGCAACAGTGGCAAAACCAAACCGCTGTCTGAGAAACAGCACCTCCTGTGTGTACTGAGAATATCCCAGCATCAACCCAAGTGTGGATGCTGCAGTAGTGGAAGAGATATGGCGTTGTCTCGTACAGGACCTCTTAACCACGTGGGGCAGTATAAGTTGAAATTTAACTACCATCAACTAAAGTTTAAGTTCAGTTCCTTGGTGTCAGTAGTCATGCTACAAACACAATAGCTATCTGTGATCAATGTCTACAACACTGGACAGGGCAAGGAATGTTTCCACCACAATAGAAAGCTCTGGCCAGCAGCGTTGGTCTAGAGTGCCTCTAGGCGCACATTTCTTTAGTCTAGTCTAGTCAGTTCTTTAATCGTCATTGTTGGCAGATACTCTTGGTGCAAATCAATGGGCTTCGTTACTGTCTTTAGACATGCATGCCATATACTTCAGTAATACGTATCCTCCTTCACCTTCTCTTGTCTTTTCCTCCCAGCCTTCAAATAGTCCCCTTTTGCTTCTATGTCTTTTTATGTAGACTCTACAATAAGATGCCATCTTTAATTCCAAGGTGGCATTGCCAGCAAATAGCCACTAGGACAAGCACTCTAAATTGCTCTTCCCACAGTAGATAGGGGCTCATGGTGATGATACCTCTGGTTGCTGTGGTGATCAAAGGCGAGTCACACAGAGAGAAGAGACAATCCCTAGCTCTCTGGCTGGCTGGGGACCCAAGTCCCTGAGTTTACCATAGAAAGAAGTTAGACTACCTGACTGTCAAGTTCACACCCGTAACCTGCATCTGCCTGTTAGGTATTTCACCTAGGGACCCAATCCTAGACCCTGATCTATTAGTCTTGTGTTCTACCTAACAGCAGTAAGTCCACGGGGACCATGGACTCCAAGGAGGAGACCCCTGGCATGCCAAACCTTGCTATTCTTCCATTCTAGCAGGTGGCTAGGATGTCTTGAATGGAAGTCAGAGGTGGGACCCACCTTCAAGAGATCGTATGCTGCATTTCCTTTGCCCCAAGACAGACGGAGCAGCCTTGCCCAAGAACCTTCTCTACACAGTTATGGCCTTCGCCAAGGTAGGCAGCTGAAAAGGCTGCAGACTGGTAGGAGTCTGGATGGGCTGGCTCTCCTTCAGTTAATGACTCATCACCACAAATGCCTCTGCACTTTGGCACCATCTCGGCCAAATATCACAGTAATGGCCGAGCTCCAGGCAGTTGAAGGAGAGAAAACGCAATATCCTAGGGGTCTAATCCAATCTAGGCGGCCTTAAATGAACCAAGAAAAACAAGTTGTGCTCTTAGCTTGGGCTCTTAGCATTAACTTTTTCTGACACCGGGTTTCACAATTTGCCTATCCGCAGGTAGGACTAGCGGTAGAAAAATAATCAATCCGGTTTTTGCCATATTGATATTCTATAAGCTAGCTCAGATCTGTTTCTCTCCATGGCATGCCTAGAAGTTTTCTTTAAGGAGAAGCATTTCCTGTTTCATTTAGAGGAGAGATATGAAACTTGGACAGTGGGTTTTCAAAGCAATCTGGCTCTTGTTCATCACAGAAGTTCCCCCCATGACAGTCGATGACGTACACAAGATGGAGTGAGACTCACCTTGGAGGTATGCGACGAAAGCGCTAACGGAGAGGCAATTGACTTCCAAAGAAAAGACAAAACTCAGAAAAGGTAGGGAAAGAGAACGGGTATTGTGGAACTGCTTGGATCATTTTCCATTTGTCATTAGTGAGCCCCTGAGGACCAATTCCTGCTTGACTTGGAGCCTGTGGTTTTGACAAAGTCCCTGAACATGACCCTTAAATTGATTTTAAATCCCTCTTCAAAAGAAACTGAAATGATAAAACACACATAACCCTTGAGAGACTATCCCAGAAACTACCCAACAGATGGGGACTTAACACTGTGTTAGCCTGCGGCCTGATGGTCTTTGTTTAAACTTAAAGCGAATTGGAGATATTAAATGGGCCCCCAGTCCTCCAGGCCTCCAAAGGACTGAGGTTCTAATGAGGATTCCATGAGAATTGCTAACTGGCCATATCAGCACAGGCCTGTGAGCTCTAAGCAAGCCCATTTCATGGTTCACAAGGCAATCCCAAGGCATGTAAAAGTCCTTTTCAAATAAAAAGAGACACCATGCCTCTTTTTAATTGAAAATTCACAAAGCAGGCTTTCAGAGAACATTGGCTTTCTATGCGATTGTATGCAAAACTTAAATTTATGATCCAAATTACTGAAATAGTTTCCCTATTTCCCTGTCAGTTTCTTATATGATCTTAGAACTAGCAGATACCAGAATCTCTAAGTCAAATACATAGGAAGTGAGACTTACAATGGAAGAAGTCCTTGCCCAAAACTTGGTGAGATGTTGATGGAAGAAAATCTCACTACCATACACTATCTTTCTCATATCCCTAATGCTGTGACCCAGGCCCACAGGAAAGATTCTGTGGTAGGAAAGATGGGTTGGAACCAAGACAGTTACCTGTTGCTAAGCAACCAACCACCCCAATATTTAGGGGTTAAAATAATGACCACATTTAATTTTCTGGGAAATCTGCAGCTTGGGCAAGGTTTGATAAGGGCAGCTCATCTTCATTCTGTGCAGAGTAGACTGAATATTGAAAGTTGGGGCTGTAAATAATTGAGCATTGGTTGATGGTAGTTGATGACCTAGACTTTATCTTAAAGCTGTGGGTAGAATTTTGGCTCTTTCAAAGTGTGATGGCTTTTTGAACTGGATTTTATAGTTAACTCTGCTTGTGGACAATAAATTCATGACAAATAAGAGAACAAAGGACTTTATTTTGGTCTATGATTGACATGTTACAGTTCCTTGTTCAACTTAGCAGGAGAGCTCATACCAACACTAAGGGCCCAGGGAACTGGCTATATCATAACCACAGAGTACCAAGAAGGGGATAATTCTTACTTGGCAGACAAGCACGTTTGGTTAATTATACCATAACCACAGGAGTGCCCAGAGGGGGACAATACTTACTTGTCAGATCAATGTGTCTGGTCAATTATAGCAAAGAATTCCAACATTTTTAACCATTTACCTCTATCTTATCAACCTGTCCAAAACGATGGTTCCACCCATTATGGGCTGGGGGTCTCTTCCATCAATTAGACAATCTTCTCAGGTTTGCTCAGGGCATGACTACTAACTTTTTTTATTGACTACGAATATTTTATAAATGTATCCAGAGCTAAAACCTTCAATTGCCAAGTTGACACCAGTAGCTAACTGCCACAACTGGGTATTATGGAAAGAGAGCAAGTTGGGAGTTGTGTAACCTTTTCCTACAAAACTCAAAAGCAACTCAGTGTCACTTGCACTACTATATGCTGCTAGGAGCAAGTCACACAGGCAAGCTCATGTTCCAGTAGAAGACAATTAGATCTTTTAGGTAGAAGGCATGTCAAGGAACTTGCAGACATTTTAAAGACACCATATGTGCCAGTGATTTCTTTTTTTTTTTAACCACACAAGGTAGAAAACAGGTAAATTTCCACCATTTTCTGTGACTTTTCATCTCCACGACACTGTTTTATACGCATTATCTCATTTCGACTTCATTTTACAGTGAAGAATCAAGACTCAGAAATTAGCCAGTTTGGGGCTGATGAGATAATTCAGAGGTTAAAGTGCTTGTTGCTGGGCTGACGAGATGGCTCAGGAGTTAAGCCTCTGCCTCATAAGCAGAAAGACCTGAGTTCAGATCCTGGGTCCCACATAAAAATGCCGAGTAGAAACTATGGCAGCTTGTACTTGCCGGCCAGTCTGGGAAGGTGGAGCCCAGAGGATTCTAGAACAAAGCTAAGGGGAGGTAGAACAATCCAGAATGATCTGGGAAATCACCCTTGAGACTTCATGGACCCATGTAAATTCTGTCTCTGTCTCTCTTACACACAGATACACACACACACACACACACACACACACACACACACACACAATAAAAAAAATTGCTTATTGTTCAAGCTAAAGGACAAGAATTTGGAGCCAAAGATTCCACATACGAATACCAGGTAGTGTGGCAGCCCGATTGCAATGCTAGCTCCAGAACTCAAAGGCTGGAAATCACAGAGCAAGCTAGCTAGAACACCAATAGCACATTTTGGTTTTACTTTGAGACACAGCCTCAAAAATAGTAAATCGGAAGAGCAATCAAGAAGGATTTCCAATAACACCTCGGGCCTTCATGCTCACACACATTCATATGCACATACACCCATATACACACATTTGCCTACCCACATGTAGAACATACATGCACATACCATTTATATATACACACGCATGAAAAGAAAAAATTAGCTATTTGCCTAAGATCACTCAGCTATTCAGTAACAGAAGTTGGTCTGAATATCATACTCATCCTCTTGCGACAAGTTCCACTTCCACAGGCAACGACGATGAGCTCTATAGAACTTTGATATGGTGAGCCCTGTGCCAAACACAATGACATTAGCAAAGCCCTCTCTCCAGGGGATGATAAATTCTACTTCTTGCACAGAGAAGAAAGTTGAGACTAATCTTAAGTAGAGTGCTCCTGGTGAACTTGTGCCTCTCTCCTTAGCCAGTGGAAGATCCATGCTTCTTTCTCTAGTGGAGTATTTTTTTCATCATTTAGGCTCAGTTAAAACATCACCTTCTCATCAGATCCTTCCCTGAGTCTGGTTTAGTTGTGCTATATATTGCTGCAACAAATCCCCTGACCCAAGCAATGTAGTGGAGGACAGTTTATTCTGGTTCACAGTGATAGGTTACAGTCTACCAGTAACCTGTGGACAAATCTCAGTAGCAGGAATCTGAACCCACTGGCCACACCATATTCACAGCAGGAGTCAAGAACAATGAACCCATGCATGCTTGATGTTACCCTGGCTCCTTTCTTAGATAGTTCAGGACCCAAGGATGGTCCTGCCCACTATTAAGATGATTCTTCCTATTTCAGTTAAAACAGCCAAGACAATCCTCACAGATGTGCCCAGAGGCCTGACTCCTAAGTGTTATGATGACAGTTAATATGAAATATCACACCATTCTGTCAGAGTGGTTTCCCCCATCCCTGCACACAGTCTGCTTCCTTCATAGCACTTACTCTAGTATATAGCTACATATCTGCTCAGTCATTTGCCCAATTATCTGACACTTACTGAAGTGCCTAGCAGAGGATAGGCACAAAATAAATATCGGCCTGTATATATACCATAGCGAAAGAATGTAGAAATGGACCAAGATTGTTTCTCGCGACTAAGAAAGCTTTTACTTCTGACTTCAAGATGCAAGGACCACTACCCTCAAGCCCCATGATGGAAGAATTACATAGGATAGCATTGATTTTTAGCAAAGTAGTACAGTGAGCTTGGTACTCCTCAGGCACTTTATGATCAAGCCTTATCCTATGTTTACAACTACCCAGCGGCATAGGCATTAGAATTATTCCTACTCATAGGCGATAAGATTCTGATGAGATACATCCTTTGACTTGTCTTACAGTTTACTAAAAAGAATGCAAAGCTAAGCTTCTTGCTAACATATTGTCTGACTACAATTCACTCTCTTAGGTATTATGCCAACTATGGATTTCTTTAAACTTTTAATTAAAAGAAAAGCTAGCTGGAAATCTATTTTAAAGAATTTTTATAGAAAAATGAGGATTATATACTCGAAACCCTGACAACATATTCCTGATATAAAGTTAGTTTGGGACCAGTTCTATGCCTGCAGGTGACAGGTTTCCAAATGACTGGTATGGCATATATAAGCCTCTTGAATCTGAAGTCATGAGAAAGCAAACAGTGGTGGTATAGGAGATCTAACTTTGCTTGAACTCTCAAAATAAAAGCATTGCTTGATCAGAATTATTCTAAGCTCCTAGGTTTCCTGTTCAGGAATAGGTTTAATGTAACATTTTGCTGCCCCACCTCTTCTGGTGTCATCTCTTGCTCAAGTGACTTAGACACAAGTCAGTAGGCAGCCTAAAGTGTATTTGTATCCTTCACACTCTAGGTCTTTAAATCAGTTTAGAAAGAAAAGTTCTTTTTATCCTCCAGTTTCTAGCTTGGAGATATTTGTTACTGTAAAAGACTTTCATGTTTTCTACCAGTCTATTGTGTTTGAATTCTATTATAAATGTCTTTCTGCCCAAAGAGTCTAGCTTGCATGTGCAGCTCACATGGTAAATCTCATGCAGTCCTGAATTGGCTGCAGAATCTCAAGGTGGGAAGGTACTTTAGGAAGCTACCACACTCAGCTCTACTCAAAGCTCTTGGCAAGGAGAATCATTCATTTCATCTCTCCTATAGCAGTTCTAAATATTATGTGGAAGGCTAATTCTATTTCATGAGTAGCTAGTGATGACTGATGGTCTTCCTTATTTAGAACTTCAACATGACCTCTTTAAAAATGACCTCCTTTGAGAAACTGGAAGGAAAACAGTTCATTTCTTTCCCATAATGAATGCTCAATGCTTTTTTTTTCCACAACAATATGTTCCAACTAGTCTGAAATTTTTAAAATTATCTTTGGTATAGGCACCCTTAAGAAAGATTGCTTCCGTCATCAAGCCTAAAGGCAAATTTTATGAACAATTACCTTCAGGTATTAGACTTTAAAAGCAATGGATGAATAAGTGAATGAATGTGTGGATGCACGTAGCTTGATGTGACGGTGCATGCCTGGAATCGAAACACTTGGGAGGTGGAGGCAGAAGGATCAGGAATTCAGGACAAGTCTAGGCTACTTAGTGAGATGGGAGCCAGCCTGGTCTCAAAAAAGCAAACAAAAATAATGTGTGCATGAATGAACATATTTTCTCTAATAAAAGGAGGTTTCCATTATATTAGTTATTGACACTATTGGGTCCTAACCAGAGCACATAGCGATTGAGGGGAGAGAGGAAACTATCTTATGGAACACAGAGTGACGCCTGATGTCTCTGTTCTGCTTCCAACCCAGCCTTGGAGAACAGAAGAAGCATCGAGTCAAACTTCTCGTCACCTCCATGTATCCTGTAGGACCAACACTGCAGACACACTCAGCAACTCCTACGAAGAGCTCCTGAGACCACCAGCCGTCATTTTATTCCCAGATATAAAAGACAGAGAAGCAAACCAGTAACACTCAGAAGTTGAGTCTAAGCATACCACTCCTGACTTCGGGAGTCGCTACGTGTTCTGCATTTAAACCCCTCCCACAGGCCTGTCTTCTGCTATTGCCTACAATTCTTTTAAAGGAAGATCAGAGTCTGTTATGGGCTCTGGCCAGCTTTCCACTCCAAAGTGTCAAAACCCAGAGAAACAGTATGTCACCATCAGGTCACATTTAATAGGACTATCCACCACCCCTGTGGAAAACACATCAAGGTAGCAACACAAGAATGAGTCATGAAAGCCTAAATGCCTGCTCTCCAAGCTAGGAGGTACCTACAGATCCATGAGATAATCGGCCTCTACTCTGGGAGCACAGAAAGCAATTTGGAAGGGTTGGGGCAGTAGCGTAGTAGTAGAGTGCTTATCCAGTACACAAGAGAATCTGGGTCCAGTCTGCAGTGCTGCCAGGTTAGAGAGAGAGAGAGAGACAAAGACAGAGAGAGAGAGAGAGACAGAGAAGAGGGAGGAAGTTTGGAAGAACATTCACCTGCACTTCTCTTAATGTATATGCACATGCATACATGCATGCATGTGTGTGTGTGTGTGTGCATGCACGCACACATGGTATACATGCACATGCTTTGTAACGCCATCTGCTAATCTGTTAAGGTCAATCCATGCCAGCTCCAGGATGTGTGAGTCAGGACCCAGGAGACACTAATACTTTTTAAAGGGCCCTTGGACTATCCTAGAATGACACTTTCCACTTGAGCCTGTGTTGACTAAACTATGAATCAACTGCCCACACAGCAGATGCTTCGAGCATATGGTCCTGAGCAAAGCCTCTCAAATGCTAATGTGTATATGAATCAGTCAGGGCTCAAGTCAGAAATGCAGATTCTGATCAAGTGAAGTCTGGGGCCAGGCCCAATATTCTGGATCTCTACCAAGCACCCAGGTGACGAACAAGGCCACACTTGGAATGCTGAGTTCAATCTCAAGCTCTCGGAAGCATGATGAACCGGAACAATCTTGAGCCACTTACCACAAAGGCTGATGTATCACATCTGAGATGGGACTGTGGCATCTGCGCATTTAATAAGCACCCCCTCCCAGTGACTCAGCAGCAGCCCACTTGGATGAAACTTAAAATGCATAGACATTATTGTCGATGGTCCCCTTTGTATTGTATAAGGTAGAAATAATTCGTCTGACATCCATTCCTCCTGACCACCTAAGGCAGCGACTCTCAGACTTTGAGATACATTAAAACCACCTGGAAGGTTATTAAAGTATGAAGCAATTATCCCATGCCCATAATTTCTGATTCGGAAAGTCTAGGGTGGGATCCCAGATGTTTGCATGACTAGCAAGTTCCCTTGTGGAGACCCTTCCGGAGGTGACACTTTGAGACCTATTGTTGGTCTAGGTAAGTATTTTGGATTGCCAGAGCAGCTCTCAGCCCACCTTCCTTAAGGTACTTCTTAGAGACATAGAATTGAGAGCTCTTTTAAATCAGCTCTTAGTGCTAAGCATCAGCTCAGACAAAAACTGCGGCAAAGAATAAATAACAGAGTTAAATAAACAGCCTGGGACTCCAGAAGGACTTGTAGGAATGTTTACCAACAAGGCCCAGGGGAACCAGACAAGCGATACCATCTTTCCCTGAAGAAATCTTTAGATTTCAATCCATGGAAAGACCTCACTGGGCTGAGCGTAGGGATGAATCAGGGAGAGGGGGTGGGGAAAGCTCATCCAATGGTCAGTCCCAAAGGAGGGAAGGTTGCAGCTTCCTCCGTGGCCTTCAACCAGCCTAACCCAGTGAACTCATATCAGTTCATCGAGTTCCCCAGATTCCACCGGGCCCTGGCATTAGAAATGATGGCCCTTGTTTCACAGGGTACAGCCTCCTCCTCCTTGGATTTGTAGGAATCGGAAACATGGCTCCCACCCTCCCAAGCCCACCTCAGACATCTTCAAACCAGGGAAGCAGGTTCACGGCAATATTTTAAGGGAAGCTTTGGCCAGAAGAAAGGAGACACCCTGCCAGGCAGCAACAGCCTGGAGACATGTTTCAGCAAAGTGGCAGATGCTCCCACAAAAGGCGCATGGGCTGGGGGGTGAGCTCTGGAAACAGAGGCGGGGCTTGCTCTTACCTGAGCGCTACCCGCTCTGTGGTGGCCTAGGTAGGAAAGGCTTGCTGGCGTGCACATCTTGGCTTCTGCCTTTCTTCCAAGCGACTGAACTTTGTTTCTGTCTCTGTCCATGCTGAATGATGCCAAACAGCTGGTATGGGACACAGTTTCGGCTCTCCATCCTCAGTTTCCTGTCTGTGTCAGGTTTATGGATACTTGGGGACAATCCCAAAGCAGAAACAACCACCCTCCCCTTTTCTAGGCCAGGTAAATAGAGAGCAAATATCCCCATGTCCTCATCCTCTAAATATTTTGACACAGTTTCTAGCTCAAATACACAATCCTATTGTTCACTCACCAGGGCCAGTCTGTAGGGATAAACTCTAGTAATTATAAAATGACAGTGATCACTAATAGTCTTCTACATTTTTTTTTGAGACTCAAGTGGTATAGATATCAGATCCCAGGTCCCACATAAAAAGGCAGATGGAAATGGCTACAGCCTGCACTTCCAGCTGTGATGGGTGGAGCCTGGGACATCCCAGAGCAAAGCAAGAAGGAAGCAGAAGCAATCCAGGATGACTTCTTAGGTCACCCTTGGTCCTCCACAGGGACATATGTGTCCTCTGATACACACACACGCACACACACACACACACACACACACACACAAACACACACACTTTTTGTGTCTGCCCTCCCAGTGCACCAACACTGTGGCTTGTTCCTTAAGGTGGGGAGGAGAAAAATGATCAGAGTCGCCTCCCCAAGAGGAGACAAGACACCCAAAGCTGAGATATTCCAGACTTACTCAGGACTAGAGGTTTTGATAAGATAGGCGGCGACACCACAGCGCCAGCTAACTGCATCGATGAGAGTAAGCACGGAGCCGCACTTTGTGTGGCATACATCTATCTCTGTGCCACAAGTTTCTGGGTTTAGATAGTGTGGGGTTGTGGGTATCCCTGCCACTCAAAACAAGTGCCGGCCTCCCTTACTAGTCCCATTTCTCCTTCTGTCTGCATCCTGCAGATCGTCTGCTTACTCAGAAAAGACCTTTGATGCTATCATGGTTCTGCCCATGGCGGACGTGCACACGAGGAGGAGGAAGCAGGTCAGGGCCGTCCAGAATGTGCTATAAAACACCTCCCTCCCATGTTCCAGCACTGAAGCATTAAAATAAAGTCATTTGACAATTATTTGCCTGGGTTGAAAAAGTGAAGTCATTTTAAGGAGCTGCCACTAATCTTAAAAAAAAAAAAAGTGTGATTTGATCCATGCAAGAAACCAGGATACTTGGAAATTTTTCCGCTGCAGGCCGCACACTTTCATGAGGTATTGACAAAGACCCGAGGGTAAGTTATAGGGAGGGAGTCAGGACCACTGTGAGCATTTGCAGAGGTAGAAAGAGCCAGCTTCGTTAAGATCAATGATTTCCCTGATTGCCTAGTTCCCTCCCCTCCCCCCTTGTAAGCCGGGTCTCCGTCTACATTTCTATTCCTATCAGCCAGAAAAATAAAGATTGTTTACAGAGCTGAAATAACACCTGCTTGGTTTATCTTATTTTAGAAACAATAAAAGCTAGGGAGTTGGAGGGATTAAGGAGGAAAAAAAATCAATTGTGTTCTTTCATGTTGGAAACATTAAAAAATAAGTCACCCTGCTACCTGCTCTAAGGCCCAATTTGGCTCTCCATTACCCAGGGCGATTTCCAATTTCAGCCTGCGACTTCCCAAGGTTTAAACGCAACCGAAGCATAACTGGGTGCCCTTGACAGACTTCAAGAAAGTTTTTCTGGTCAGTTTCTGACAATTTCAAGCATGAATCCCACATGATTCATTCAGAAAGAAGTGGAAAGATTTGCTTTGGCACTAACATTCAATCCTAGTCGGCAGTCCGGATTTGACTGAGTTGCTCCAAATCCTCTTAATGTGTTTTACATCGTGCCATCTTTGTAAGAAAGGCAGATGGATTTTTTTCCTACCCATCATATAGAAGTGGATGCTGAAACCAAAATAAATAAATAAATCAATCCAGCAATAATAATTGCTATTATTAACTGGCCCAAAGCCACAAAGATAATAAATGAGTGAATGGACTTCCAAGTCAGTGAGTGCTGTGTGTGTGTGTGCGCGCGTGTGTGTGGGTGTGTGCGTGTGCATGTGTGTGTGCTTTGCACCTGTGTGGGATGTTACCAGTCAGACAATAGCAATGAGTTCATAACACTGCCAGGCTCTCCAATCCAAGCCACAGAAAGATTGTCCTGAGCTCAGCAGGATGCCTAATAAGCATTCTTTCTTCTCTGGCTGTGCCTCTCCCTGCAGAAGTAGAGTTGGAAGCGGATAGAGAAGGTTGGGGGGGATGGCCCCTTTACACAGTCCATCAACTACTGTGCCTCAGCCCCTGTCCACCCTATCTGGCTTTAAGCATGGTACCAGCCAGCCACTGTCTGACCCAGTCTCTTCATTTGTGATGAGTGGAAGCCAAATATTCTAAAGCAGTGTTCCAAACCTATCTGGAAAGGAAGACTCCTTTTTAGGCTAAACATTTTTGCCAAACCATGCATGCTGGCAGTTCTACATAAGTAGTAGCAGCCTTGTTTGTTAGGAAAAAAAAATCTGTGAACGAGTTTACGTGATTCAGAGTGCATCCACGGTTAAATACACTTGAGGAAAGGCAACATAGAACGTGAGATCTCAGGAGCTAGTAGTGGGTTCCGGCATGTCCCACAAACACATACGAACAGGTTTCGAGCTTGGTCTGTGAGGTTTTCCTGCAGAGCCTTCAGTAAGAATACCGATTTGGGGATGGGGCGGCCGTGAGGAGCGAGGATTCAGCAATCCTCCACGGTGAGGCGACTTTACTCCACAAGTTGGTGGCCCACGCCATAAGCTGTAAGGTGTTTGTTTGCTGGCTCTAACTCCCCCAAAGGACTGGTGTTCCTAGTGCTATAGCACCCCAGCTCTACACTCATGGTCCCTAAATCTCTGTATATGAGCAGCAGTATTTCAAGACGATAAATGGCATCAGAAAGCGATTCTCCCAGGAAGTACTGGGGTCAGACGCCTATGTGTCCTTAGCTCAGTGGCAAGAAATAGTCCCTGGTTCATCCTTGGAGTAGGAGCTTTGCACAGACTTATTTTACCATCACATTTCTGCAGACCCTCTCAAAGAAACTGGGATGTCAAAAAGCACATGTGGAAAATTCTGATCTTTGATTGGCCTTCCTGGACCTTTTATTTTTTTAACCACTGTGCTAAATGTTCTCAAGGTTCCTAGGACTTCCGTTGACCATCCTTTTTAGATCTGATACTTTTCTCCATCCCTAAGTGCCTAAGGGCTTGACTGCAAACTTAGAAGGAAGCAAGGGTCCTGCTGTGGAGTCACCGCTCTGTCTCCAGCACATTCTCTAAACATGGATTGCTGTCTTGGCAACAGCGCTCCCATGAACTGGGTGTCTTAGTGATGTTTTCTTTCTTTCATTCACTCTTTCAGTTTTCACCAATAGGTGCTGTCCATGGTGTTCAGGGTTTAGAATATAACATGGACAAGAGCAGTAAGCTGGCACCCGGGAAGCTGCCGTTCTATGTTTGGAAAGCAGACCCTAGGCCAACAACACAGACTTGGGCAAAGGTAAAGCCATGGTGCCCAGGAGAAGCAGAGGAAGGGATCGCGAAGTGACAGGTGGCGGGGGAAGTGTTCCCTGGGAGAAAACGGTTGGGTAGAGCTCGGCTTGCATGGACACTGGTGGGTTTAAGGACCTGAAGGCAGGCTCAGGCTGGGAGACCACTGTGATGGGTGGAAGCATGAAGGAGGATATGGTAGGATGGAAGTCAGAGGAGCACTCAGCAGAAGGAACTCCTGAGAACAATGGCTTCCGGAAACCTCTCCACTCTTCCTGTTGTCCTGTACTGTCCCAGGTGCCCTCTGAGTGGCAACATTGAGGAGTCTGATTCTAGAATTCAACCTCTTGCCATTCCACACTGTACGTCCTGTGTGTAAGGTGGCCAGAAATACAGAGTTGCAGTTAGTTACATTTTAACTTCAGACAAACAACAAACTGCTTTTAGTCTGAGTATATCCTAAATATTATGTGTATACCCAGCTTTTTGTTTGTTTTATTTGTGGGTTTGTGTGTGTGTGTGTGTGTGTGCGTGTGTGTGTGTGTGTGCATGCACACATGTGTACGCATGTGTGTAGAGGGAGAAACAGAGACATGGTGTTATAAGTCATAATAAAGTCCAATTCTAAACTAGAAGGGAATCTTCTAGAACAGAGGTCTAGGACGTGAACCCTGACTCTTCGTAACCCAGGAAATTCTCAGACACTTCCAAGGGATAGTATTCACACCCACACACCACAGCACCCTCACGCGGCAGCGTTAGGTTCTTCAGTAGAGGAACCGCTGCCTGACTTTATTTAGCACGATGCTTCCGCTGTGATTCCTGATCCCAGGCACTGTATACGTCTTTTCTAAGGATGGATCTTAACCCATTGTGTCTGGGATAGCGATTGGACCCAGTGTTCCCAAGCATCAGATGAACAGGAATTTTGTCTTTCTGGATCCTCTCCGCTTCCCATTCTTCTTGGTGTTTGGACCCAGGCTCTGGTACTTTCCTCAGCTCCTTCCTCTTCTCCAGCTCTGCTCTGGGCTTACCCATCATCTACCTCTATGGGGTGGGCGAGCTCCTCCCTAGACACCCAAGGCCTCTTTCTCCTTCTTCTCTTCCTCACTAAAAGACTCTAGTCAAAACTAATTCCTGTCTCTGTCCATCCTTCAGCTTTCCCATTCTCTGGACATTGTAGACATGCCTTTGACAGCATCTATGGTGAAAGCTGTTCTCAGCAAGCCCACTGGGTCCTACAGGCAAGAATCTCCCATGACCTCTTTATGTGTTCTATGTAGTTTATTCTACAGTTTGACTCTGGGTACTAAAAGCCAAGTTTTAGAGAATATCTCTCAATCTCTCTCTTTCTCTGCTTCCTTCATTCTTCTTTCTCCCTTCCTTTCTTCCCAGTTCCACCCAAATGCTGCCTTGCACATAATGAAGGAATAAGAATATTAAAAACGAACTTCCAAGAAAGCGAAATTCTTTTGTTATTCAACCATTTTTCCTCTGCCTGAGCTGATTCTTTCCTGCTTGGCAGGCTCCCCTTTTTTCTGAACTTATCCTATTTGGATGCTAGACTGCACGATTCTCACATAAGACCTCGTTCTTCATTATTGTACCTTCCTGTCCCTGGAGAATATTCATCATCCTTCACCTAACTTAGGTTTTCTGTCTGCCTTTCCATTTAACCAATTTGGTAGGTGATTTAGCTAACTGCATGGTGTCTGATGTATAGGAAATGGGAAGTAATAATAAAACAGCCAAGCAGTACTATTAAGTGAGACACCGCTTGGATACTAAGGAAATTCTATAGAAATGAAAGACCCCTGGATACATGTGTGCATGTGTGTGCATCACATGTGGGTATGCACATGGGATCGCACGGTCCAGAGAGAGGGATGACATTTTGGTTTAGCCTTCTAAAGACAGGATGCTCTTTGAGGAGTTTGCAATGTCTGGCTTTGACCATTCTTGCTACTTTAAATCAGAAACACTCTTTTACTTTTGGACAAGTTTCAAAAGCATCATAAGAAAGATGACCATAATATATTCTCTCTCTCTTCTTTGGGTTGCATGATCATGTAGAATTTGTGGCCGGGGGAAACCCCATTAGTGATCTGCACCATGATGAATGTATCTGAATATTTATTTAACAACGCTGCAGATTAATAAGTCACCACTTCCAAAGTCGAATGCCATTGTCACATTAATTCATTTCTGTACACAAGATGTCCGCTGCTCCTAAGGGTGCAAATAATAGCTTTGCCAATATTAAAGCAAAACATAATTACTCAACAATAAACACACTGTACACTGGTAGCAGCTGCTATCAGCAACATGTTTGAGGCCAAAACAAAGGAAGTATTACAGGATTTTTTAAGCCCCTGCCCATCATTCCCATAGAGGTGAAGTTATATATATTGTTTGCTTCTGTCTTAGCAAGTGTGACTAAGCAAAAAGTATTTTCCTCAGCCACCATTCTACTCTGATTTTCAGGCCAGGTAAGATGCTTGGCCTCTTACCAAGCCTCTGTCTAGCCTCAAAGTGGGAACGTGAATTCTAAAGGAGAGTTACTTGGCCAGTCATCAGGACAGGTCTGCTTATGGATCTTGCAGGAATTTCATTTTCATCCCATTGTTTGTTTATTCTGACTGTAAATTCCACATCAGCTTCTAGATATGTAAAAGTTTACAGAGAAATGACTAAACAATAGCACAAAGGTTGCAAGATACAGCCAGATGGAAACCTCATATGCTATAAGTTTATAGACAAATAAACAAGATTTCTGGCACCAGATATGTGATTATTCCCCTTCCAATAAAGTGTTTGTTGCTCAAAGAGGTCTCGAGTAATTAAGCTTTTACTATTACTCTTGGTTGTCCACAAGAAACTGACAAGAAGCTCCTGTTGCTGAAGTTACTACACGTTTCAATCACAGGACATGGAAAAAACAATCTGGAGCTGATTGGAAGCTCTCTCCTTGCTGACTAGCTTACATAGTACCTGAGAGTTAAACGAACACATTCCTGGCACTGTAAACCAGGACAAGAATTTGTGCAAGAGGAGACCATATTCGCTAGGAGGGAGGGAGCAATCTACTAAGATGCAGCTATGAGGACTTGATATTAAACTGCTTTCTAAGCATTTATCACTCCACCCACAGGTTGGAGGAACTCTCAGCAGTCAACCTAGACACTCCCTTTTGCAATGACAGGTATTCCATACAGATGATCAAGTGACTTTGGATTGCTTCCCACCAAACAAGATATCTAAGTCACCCCCCTCCCCCAAGGGAGGGCTCAGGGAGCATCTTGGAAGAGGGACAAGAAGAATGTAAGAGCCTGAAGGCAGGGAGGGATATGGCTGGAAGACACCTTGCAGGCATGAAGCCATGAACTCAATGCAGCTGTGTTTACTTCCATGAAACATGCACAGCATTAGGCCTATCAACATTTCACCATGAAACACCTCAAGAGGCACCACAGCTCCTTCAAAGACTACTGAAGATGAATACTGGATGGGCGAGGGGCACTTTCCCAACTGCATGTCGACTGGTGTATCATCCTTGTTCCGCAAAGTGCTCATGCACATGCCTTTAACAGTAACCCCGATGCGACCCAGTGGCTCAGTGAGCCACACACAGAGAAGGACATGGTGGCAGGAGGGAGAGAGGTTAGAAAGAAGAAATTTTACAGTGGGGAAAAGTAGAGGCTTGGGATTGGGTAGTAAGCAATAAAAATGATATGAATTCATTATGTGCATGTGTTGATCCCTAAAAGAATATGAAATGTTTTAAAAAGATACAGCCTACCAAGAGCTGGGGAGATGATTCGCTGGGTAAAAGTACCTGCCACACAAGCATAAGGACTGGAGCTGGAATCCCCAGCACCCATATAAATGCTGATTGGGCATGGTAGCCCACCTGTAAACCCAGCCCTCAGAAGATTCAGACAGGGTTTCCTTGGAATGATCTGGCTAGACTAGCCGAATCAGTGAATTCTGAGTTCAAGTAAGAGACCCTAAATCTCTATATAAGGTGAAGAACAACCAAGAACCATACCTCATGTCAACCTCTGGTGTCCATGCACACATATGCATATATGTCCACATACTGCATGTGTGCCCACACACATGCACAATGCAGATACACATGTACCATACATGTACATACAATAAAAATAACTTTTAAAAATGGCCAGCTATCATTTACGCCGAGAATCTTATCTAACATTCCTGGTGGTAAAAAAGAAAATGGCTGCAAATACAGTCCATTTGGAACATATCCCCAAAATACATATTTTTAGAAAGCCTCAGGAATATAGCAGACATTGAGAAAAATAGGAACCAGACAAAACTTTCTTTCTTCTCAACATCTTCAGTGCCCTTTTTGCCCTGCCCACTTGCTTACCCTTTTCCTTCTGTTTCAGCTAGTCTCTAGACTCCCTGACCTGGTGGCACTCCTGGTACTAATGCCTGCTATCTTGGTGACCTCAGGCAAGCTACTTAGTCCTTCTGGACCGTATGTGTAATGTGGAGGATAATAACTGTACCTCCGAGCCGGGGAGATAGCTCGGTGGTGAAAGCACTTGTTGCACCAACAAAAGAAGCAAAGTTCAAATCTCCAGATCCCATGTAAAATGCTGGACAAATGTGGTGCCTCCATTGTAACTCCAGTCCTGGGAGGCAGAACCTGGGAATTCCCAGAGCAAGCTGACTATCCAAAGTAGTATTAGTGACATGCTCTGGGTCTAGTTAGAGATCCAAGCTCAAAAGAGTAAGTTGGAAGAGCAATCAAGGATGACCCCCAGTGTCACTCCCAGGTACTCACATATGCATACACTCACGTGCATGTGCACCTCAAGCACAAGTGCACCCACATGCAAGCATGAACACACATATGCATGTATCCCATATATACCTATGCATGAAAGAGAAAAGAAATGTATTTATACCCTTACTGTGAAGGATGAAGAGGGAAAATGCATGTAAAGTCCTGGTCTATCTATGTAATGTGCAGTAAGTGTTTGACAAATGCAAGCCTGATGGTTCGTATTAGCTAAGCTTCTCTAATGCAGAACCCCATGAAGGTCCACTCCTTGGGATGGTGCAGCCTCACAATGGATGCACCTCAATCCATAAAGTCCCAGCCTTTGATACTTAGTTTGACCAATGACCTGGTCCATGTGAGTGCTAATGGATAAAGAGGTTACTTTGTTTGGCAGTTGCCATTCCTACAACAGGTGTTACTACTGGGATCATGGGTAATTCTGTTCCAGAAGAGGAACTCTGTAAAGGATTCACAAACCTACTGCAAGGCCAGGTGAGCTGCCCTCAGCATGCCTCCACATGCACTGCCTCCACCCGCGGACGTGTGTGTGCACCTGTGTATTCACGTGTGATCCTTCCTGCGCATGGTCGTGTGCGTGTATGTGTGCATAGGCATGCATTTGTGCATGTGTATAGAAGCCGGTGGAGGTCGCCATCAGGTGTCTTCCTTTAACACTCTCCACCTTGTTGTTTGAAGCATGCTCTCTTATTAACCCGGAGCTCATTGACTCGGCTCGACTGGCTGGCAGGCAAGCTCAGGGGTCCTCCCGTCTCCCCTCCCAAGTGTAGGGATTCCAGGCATGTACTGCCGAGCCCAGCTTTTTACATGGCTTCTGGAGGCTCAACCCTTCCCCTGCCGAGCCATCTCCTCAGCTCTCCATTCTGGAATTCTGAAAGATCTTCCAGCTATTTGTATGTCCATTTTCACCCAGAGCCTCATGATGTCCTCGAGGAAAGGAAACACCTGCCAGGGACTGTCTGTTTCCCAGGGAGCTCTGAGGAATCGTCCGTTTCTACAGTTCTGCTCAAGCAGGCTGAGGAACATCCTCTCTCATGTTGCATGAAAAACCGAAGCATCTGGCGAAACCAACATGGCCTTGTGGCCCTCTCCCCAGTAATGGAAAGCAGATTTAGAGAGAAGAGACAGGGCTTCCTTGCTGAAGAGCCAGGAGGACCACGGGACCCCTCTCGTAAAGTTGGGAGGTGACGATGTCCAGAGGAAAAGTAAACACTTGGAAGGACACGGGTCGAGCTCCCGCTTTCTCCCAGAAGGCACAGTGATGGGGGCACGTCAGCCCTCCCTTGTTACATGGGGCGGCAAGACAGGACTCGCCTCTGTTTGGAGAAGCAGTAGCTACTGCTGAGGATTCCCACTCTCCCATCTCATCACTGGATAATATGAGCAGAACCTGAGGGTGTGCAAAGTGCCCCCTTCCTAGAGAAGAAAATCCCTCCGAATAGGTTGGAAACGATTTTCAGGGGAGTTGAAGGGAAGAACAGAAAGCTGTTTCCTCCTTGACTTTTTCTGGGGACTCATGGGGGAGTCCCTTGGTGCTCATTCCTTAAAGGTCTATCCTCTGCCTCTCCTGAACTACAGGTAGAGACCCCACTGGGGAATCCTCTGGTGCTCGCTCTTTAAAGGTCTATCCTCTGCCTCCCCCGAGCTGCACGTAGAGCATAGTTACAGTTGAAAACAGACTTGTCCCCTGGAGATGAGAGTCACACTCCTAAACACAAGCAGACTTCAGGACAGGGTTAGCAATCTCTCTCTTTGGGTCTCAGTAATGAATCCAGAAGCTTGGAAGGACTTTAAGCAGGAGGCAAGGAGAACACAATGTATATTTAGTAGCTAATTTAGATGGTTCATTTAAAAATCAGAAAGCATTCACCTCTACTCAAAAAATGGCCCATTCTAGGTTAAATTCTTAATTATTCTAGAAAATGCAAATGAGAAGCTATAAATACAGAGTCAGGGAATAATCAGAGTTTGCACAGAGTAAATGCGAGTCAGTTAGTAAAAGGGAAAGCAAACTATTTGCCTCTGACATTAAATCCAGCTGTTCCACAAAGTCAGTTTTCCCTAGCTGCAGGTCTACTATTTGCTATGACCCAAACTGTCTTCCAAACCTTCAGAGTTTAGACAATACTTAATCTGGATGTCTAATAGTTCATTCTTCTCAAACACCATTGAATACTTCCATTAAACCAAAGTTATTATTACCAACATTATGAGGCCTGTCAGAAGCAAGCTCATTGTTCAAATGAATTGACCTCCACTACAATTGACCTTAACATTGCTCAACTGTTTGACAGTCAATTATCTCATGATCTCCCTTCAAATGGGCCTCATCGCTGAAATAACTAATCCATTACGGAGGGAAGGTTATTTTAATAGCTGAGCAAGGCTTGCTTTCTGTAGTCGCCTCCTGAGTATATATTGTAAAACAACTTGTAGCCCTCGGTTCATCTGATGAAAGAAAAGCATCCTGCCGGGTTCTTATTTCAGGAGAGAAAGAGAAAGAGAGAGAGAGATCACAATGAAGGGCTGGGTGAAATGTTGTTATAACCAAGACAATGTCAGCCTTAAAATATATTAGTCTTGGAGGCACAAAAGTAGCCCACTGTATCTCTGAACTATAAAACAGAAGAGGATATGGGGAGGGGGAGAACAAGAAATGGGCAGAGGAGAGAACTGTAAAACAGAAGAGGAAATGGGGAGAAGGGAGAACAGAGATGTCCGACCACCCAGGAGGCCGAGGGAAGGCCTCTAAGAATCTACGGTGGTACCTCTTGAAATGAACAGATCCTGAGGTGGGATGACCTGAGTGTGGATCTGGTGTCTCTGGCCTTGAGTTATGTGACAACGTGCTGTGCACCTTTGTTAAACCTTGGTTTCTTCATTCGTGTCATGGGAGAGACAGTATTCATTCCAGTCACTCTTCTGTTGCTATGACAAAATACTCTAACTCAGACAACTTAAGAGAGAAAGGGCTTATTATTTTGGCTAAAAGTTCCAGAGGGGCTAGCATCCATCACAGTGGGTAAGGCACAGAGACAGATGGGGACGCATGTCATCAGGAGCAGTAGACCAACTCTTTCCTTGCAGCCATTCTAAGGAAGCAGGTAGGCGGCTGTTTTATCAAACCTCAAGCCTCTGCTTAGAGATGTGCTTCCTCCAGCAAGGCTCCACCTCCTAAAGTTTCTACTGTCCCAAACAGAGCCTCTAGCTGTGGATCAAATGTTTTAATAGATGAACCAATGGGGGGGTGGCATATCAGATTCTCCCACAGCTGCATGCATCATACAGGTGGCTCTGAAGATCAGGTGACGTACAAGGTCCAGAAAAAGTCCATCGAAGGCATTCAAACAATCATGATAGAGTCAAAAATGTCAACAATCGCCTTCTAGTCATTTCATGAATGGGATTTCGGATCAGATCTGTGGTCCCCGGGGCATCTATGTACTTGAGTAGACATCCTAGCATTGGGAACCCCCAAAATTTTCCCAGGCTGGAAATAGGATCTGATAAATAATAAATAAATAAATAAATAAATAAATAAATAAATAAATAAATAAATAAATAAATAGAATGGGGCCTCTGATAAATAAAAACAAAAAAATAAAAGTGAATAAAAGTAGCAAGTGTCTGGTGAATCAAGCAATTAAATACTTCCTCCATTGAACCAGGCTCAGCCTCCATGTTTGCAGGCCATTAAGAGACCCAATGGCCTCCATGTGACACCATGTCTGAAAGGTGGCAGGTGGCCACAGAGCTGAGTGTGCTGTCCTGCTGTCCTTGGAAGCTGTCAAGGCTTGACTTGTCAGAGCCCCCTCAGATCTCTGAAACCTTAATTTACACCTAACACCAGGGCATTGAAAGGACTTGACTCCTGGTCCCATACCATGTGGCCCGGAGCAATATAGGGAAGCAAGAGAAAAGGAGAGAAGGAGCAAAAAAAAAAAAAAAAAAAAAAAAAGGAGAGAAACTGCATCATTATCTGCTCCTATTTCCAGCATTCTTAAAAGTCTCCCCAGTTACACCTTCTTTATTGTGTATTCATAGTCAACTTGAGAGATGTGGGTCACTAATTCCCAAGAGTCAGAGGCCCAGGGACATGTGTGACAATGCCCTTTGGTAGGCAAACATGACTGAAGTCCAGATTGCCTTCAGCCATAATGCAATGTTGCCAATGGCTTAGCTGTGCCAGGTCGGGGACCATGCCATTCACTGCCATTCACTGCCATTCACTGCCATTCACTGCCAGTCCGCAGTGTCAGCCCAGACCTGCAGTGAGAATGGGGACACAGCAGAGTTCTTCAATTGACTCTCGGAATACCAAGTTGGAATTGCATCACTCAAACCTGTTCCTAAGACTCCCTAGACCCTGCTCCTAAGGTACCTTCCCAACCCCAAGTTTAATCCCCATACCAGAAGCTTGAAATTGGCCATAAAGAATTTCACCCCCAAATATGGTGATTGTCTTAAGTCAGGAACATTTTTCTTTTGCACTTACAAATCCATCACTGAAAAAGCTCCTCATTATTCATTTATGAAACATTTTAGGAGCATTCAGAGTAGACAAGACATTACTAGGCAAGTCATTACAAATAAGAAAATAATAGATCTTGTCTCCTTGTGTCTTTTGTTTGGTCACAGGCTTAATCTATCCCAGTAGTAGCAAATATTTCTCAAGCAAAGCACATTTGAGTTGAGTCATTTTGCCTTTGGTTATCTGTTTCAGACATAATAAGGTTGCTGAAAGATTTGAAATATCAGGCAAGAATAAAGGTGACGTTTAAACCTGTGATGCTCAATTTGAATAAGATGTTTCTGCTTTTCCTTGTCTTGGTCATATAAGTGATATTCTAGTATCCATTCCCTGTAAGTTTCTCACCTGGATGTGACTGAGCATCTTAGAAGGTCACATGGTGACCTCTTTCAGAAACCCCATGGCAATTACCATATCTTCCTCAGTTCAGAAGTACCCCAGCCCAAGTTCTCAAAAGCTATCTGTAGAACTTCTAGAAAATAATCTACTTCATCTTCCTCTTTTTTGTCTCCCCACATGGTGATGTTTTTAGAGTATTCCTCCTCCTTTTTAAATTTAAACAAAAATTAGTAATGCAAACCAATTTTTATAAACCCAAATGTATACAACAGCAAAGAAATCAAATCTTTTCTTACCGCCCAGTGATGCTGAGATTTTTTTTTCTCCAAATATTTGTCTATCCACTGTGGTGTGCTGGTAGATGTTTAATAAGTGGTTCTATCATTTTTTATTTTAAAAAAGAAAGCTTTGATTCATAGTATTTGCCAGTTCCCACAAGAAATACTTCCGCTTGGTTGATTTCAAGCTACCAACATGATATCAATGAACATGAACTTGGAAAGAAATTTTAATGAATTAGTTCTTGTGAGTTCCTATGAGCCTGGCTGCAGCATGCCACTGTAAAATAAACATATAATTTTAAATGAAATGTGGAAATGCTATGTCTTGCTTTATAGCCTACGCTTCAAAGTCTTTTTATGCCAATAAATATATGTCAAGAATATAATGTTAAAAGGCTTGATTCTATTCTGTTCTATCCAGACACAATTGACTCAATGCAATCTGTATCAACTCTGATTTTTGTTAGCACGAACAATACTATGATGAACACAACTGTAGATAAATCTGCAGAGAAAGGAAAACCATTTGAATTCAGAAATTTGTTTCTTGCTCCTGAAATACCTGGGATAGATTCCCTTGGACCATACACGAAACCCGGCTTCATCCCAGGATATTGAATACCCCTGGGTTGCTGCTCAGACTCCTTCAGTCCTGCAAGCCTGGTTTCTGAACTTTCACAATGTAAGTCCTTCCTCTTGCCCCACCATCATGAATGATGTCATATATTCACCTTACACGCTATGTAGCACACATCTGGACATTGTCTCTGATATCTTTTCCCATCATCCCTTCTTTATTCTTCATTACATGGCAAGCAGCAAATGGTGGGACTATCCAGCATTATTGTGCATATACATACACATGCATGCATACACACATGCACATGCACACACATGCACACACACACACACACACACTCATACATACACTTCCAAACAAATTCCTATGATTTAAACCTGTTTGCCTAAATCCTAATATCTTAAGGGTGAGTCAAGAATCGAATCTCATTTTTGTGTGCCAAGAAATCAGTAATGGTTCTGGAGAAGAATTTCTGGTTTCTAAATGATTTTTGAAAAATTATGATATATACCTTTTCACCTGGCTTCCTCTGCGAATGTACTTTCTGCTCAGACTGCTCCTAACAAAAGCATGTCCAGAGGAGGAAGAGGCTCCAGAAACCTTCCAGAAGCTGTTGGACGCCCTGTCCTTCAGGTCTCCACCTTGTCTCTCCAACACAACCAGGTTAACTTTCCAAATCACCTTCCCTACACTCGATGATTCTTCTAGTGACAATGATATCAACGGAGTCTAGTTTTGGAGACATTCTTCCACATGTGTTAAAAATGAAGCTAACTAACAGGGCTCATGACATGCCAGGCACTACACTGGAATTCACATTTAATTTTCACTTTTCATGTGAATGTCAGATGAATCCAGTTTACAGTCAGTAATATTAATTCTGTTGTACAATCCAGGAAGTAAGATCCGGCTTAAATAACTTGGCCACGACAGCAGCACAGCTTGCACGTTGTTCTGCCTCTTCATACCTTGGTGATACTGACTTCAAGTCTTGAAAGGCAAACCAGGGGCAGCTGTCAGGGAGGATTCAACAAGAGAAATGGCAAAATCAAGGCCACTGAAGCCCGTAAGACATCTTAGTTTGTCCAGGACTGGTGTGATTTTAAAATGAAATGTACAGGGAAATACATCAGTTCTAGGTAAACCAAGATGCTTGGGACAGAGTCGGTAACTTCAATAACTAGCTTAGTAAGTACTCGGCATCCTCAGCTGGTTGGAAAACACAAAGGATAATTACTTTGAGATTCCATCTCACACTGGTCAGAACTGCCGGCAATAAGAAAACAAATCCTGGGGAGGACATGGGGAAGGGGGAGCCATTTTTCACTATTGGTGGGAGTGCAAGCCAGTGTAGCCACTATGAAAATCAGTGTGATGGTTTCTAAAAAAACAACTAAAAATAGAAATGCCATAGGATTTAGTTCTACTCTCCTCAACATGTACCCAAAAGACTCTAAATCAACATAGCACAGAAGTATCTGTAGACCCATGTTTACTGCTGCGCTCTTCACCACCGCTAAGAAAGGATCAGATGAAATATCAGCAGATGGGGCTGGAGAGGTGGCTCAGGGGTTAAGCCTCTGCCTTGCAGGTGGAAGGTCCTGAGCTCGGATCCTAGACCCCACGTATAGATGCCGGGTGGAAGCAGGGGCGGCCTGCGTTTCTGGTCCTGGTAGGGCGGAGCCTGTGAATACCGGGGCAGAGTAAACAAGGAGGAGGTGGAGGCATCCGTGGTGGTTCCCGAATTCATCCGTGGTTCTACACACACACACACATACACACACAATTGACTAAATAAGAAATAATAAAAAATTTAAATATCAACAGATGAGTGGATAACAAAAATGTGATACAGATACACAATGGAATGTTCCTCAGTCATAAAGAAAAATGAAATCATGACATTTTTAGGGAACAGACAGAGCTGGAAATCATTATATTAAGTGAAATAAGCCAGACACAGAGAGATAAGATGACTGGTGTTTTGTCTCCCATGCAGATTTCAGGTTTCAAGTGTGTGTGTGTGTGTGTGTGTGTGTGTGTGTGTGTGTGTGAAAGAGAAAGAGAGAGAGAGAGAGAAATAAAATAAAGAGGCCTATTACAGAGAGGAAGAGGACAGTGAGTTGAGGAGAGGAAGGTTGTTTTATTTCCATTACAAGCTGCCACCACAAAATAGCTGATCCAGGAATGTTAGGGAAGAAAAGATTTCATTAGCTCACAGTTCCAGATTATAGTCCGTCACAGCAGCAAGAATTGAAGAAACTGGTCACATCACATATATAGTCAAGAAACAGAAAGGAAATGAATTCATGCTACTTGCTCAGCTACCTCTCTCCATCTTCGGCTCGTCCTGGACCACCTGTCCTGCCCACAGTGGACTAAGTCTTTCCACATCAACTATGCAATCAATACAGTCTCTCATAGGCATGCCCAGAGGCCAAACTTCATCAGAAAAATACCACTCTGCTAAGCTCAGAGACCTACCTCCTAGGTGTCGGGTAGACAATTAATACTAACCGTCACGAGGCCCAAAAGAACAAAGTAGATCTAAACACGCCATAACAAAACTCATTACCCCGTATGCTAATTTAAAAAAATCTAGTAAAAAATAAATATATAAGTGTAAGTCCTCTGGTTCCTCACACAGTGCCCTTTCCACAAGAAATTATATCATCTTGCTTCATGGGGTCCTAATAAAAAATGAAGTCATTAGGATGCATGTATTCATTTGCCTGGGCCCTTCGTGAAATAGTCATTTCAGATGCTGTTGAGAACATCAATCAAATCAGGCTTTCAGGAAGAGACAGGCCCCAGCTGGAAGTTTTCTTTCTAGTGCATTCTAGTGATAGAATGACCAACTTCTCTCCCACTCCTCCCCCGCCTCACTCAGCACACCTGGACTCCTGCCACTCATCTGCCGAATGCGCCCAGCGCCATCTGGTCCTGCAGCTCATGTCCTGTCAAACAGGCAAGAAGAAAGGATGCAACTCCAAGAAACGCTGTTGGTCTTCTAGCTCCAGTCTGAGGGAAGCCATGATGATTACTCATTAGGTAGCTATAAAGAGGGAAAAGTGACTTGTAGCTGTCTGGCTATCAGTTGGTGCCTGGAACGTTCTTTGTCATTTCTTGTCTTAGCAAGTGTTTGGGGAAGATCCTAGGATTTCCAAATTAAGGTGGATGTAGTTAGAGTATCTCAACAGGTGCTAAGAGAGTTTGCATGGCTTAGAGATCTGATGACAGCTGTAACAATGTCAGTGGTTCTTCCCTCAGCGCATGTCTGTCCCCTCTGTGAAAGAGGCCAAGCAAGAATGGGCAACATTAGCTACAGGGGCGGAGGCTCTCAGAGATTTAATTTTCATATGATGTCCGAGCCCACCTGGCCTTTGATGCTGAGTAAATGAGGGTCTAAGATATGGTCACCACACACTTTCTGGCAGAATGGACGTTTTGTTGTTTTTCTAAAAACAAACTTCCCCGGGCTCTGTCCAGGAAATCTGCTTGGTATACTTGGTACGCCTGCAAAGAAGGATGGATTGCTTTGATGATGTAAACACCTCCTAATTTCTGTATGTCAGTTGTCTAAACAGATGGAAAAAAAGAAATGCTAAACAGATGGAGAAGACACAATGAAACGTATCACATGGACATGTAGTGGTCTCAATAAGTAATTGAATTTTAAATGTGCAAACTTTAATGAAATAATATCATCCAAAATATAAGAAGCAGGAGAGTTTAACATATTTGACAGTGGAATCATCAACAACTTTACTCTTCTTTAGACTTGCTTCTCTCTCAAATTTCCCATGAGTTTGCATCGTTTTTATGATCAGAATACAATCTTTTGTATCAAAGCAGGCAAGGAAGAACTCTGAAGGAAATTGGGGTCCCTTGCCTTTCATGGTCACCTTTTCTTCTCTCCTGCCAGGCAGCAGAAAGGAGGACTTTTGTTTCTAGGCTGTTTTCTTTTTTACTTTTTTTTTAATTGCTTATTCAAATTTGTGTGTGTGCGCGCGCGTGCGTGCGTGCGTGCGTGCGTGCGTGTGTGTGTGTGTGTGTGTGTGTGTGTGTGTGTGTGTGTGTAGAACCACGGGCAAATTCAGGAACCACCATGGACGCCTCCACCTCCTCCTTGTTTACTCTGCCCCGGGATTCACAGGCTCTGCCCTACCAGGACCAGAAACGCAGGCCGCCCCCGCTTCTGCCCGACATCTATACATGGGGTCTAGGATCTGAACTCAGTACCTTCTGCCTGCAAGACAGAGGCTTAACCCCTGAGCCACCTCTCCAACCCTTTCTAGGCTGTTTTCTACTTCACTCCACGTCCTCTTCCTGATAATGAAGGAGAAAAGCAAGCTTTCACAAAAGCTATTGATTTTTCTTTACACACCAAGATAACAAAACTGACGAAGTGTGGTAACACATACCTGCAATCCCAGGGCTTGGAAGGTAGAGGCACAAGTCAAGAGGTCAAGGTCACTTTCCATAACATGGAGAATTCTAGCTAGCCTGGGCTACATAGGACCCTATCTTTAAAAAAGAAAAAGGTAGGATTATTATGTTCACTATGTAGTTTGCCTGTGTGCTGCTGGTAAATTCACAACCAAACAGCTTAGAGGAGCAAGGGGTTTTATTCCTGCTTACAATTCTAAGTGATAGTTCACAAGTCAGCTTGGCAGGAGAGTTCTTACCCCAATGTCACTGGTCACACACTGTGTCCACAGGATTGCTGAGAGGGGCAAACCTCACTTGCCAAGTTTGCTATACAGAAATATGCCGAAGTACTGAATCAGCTCCTTCCATCTTATCCACTAGGGAATGCTCCCACCTACTGTGGGCCGGGTTTTCCCATATCAACCAGATACTCTCCTGCAGGTATGCTTAGGACTCACCTTAGCTACTGATTCTTCACGGTCCCTTCAGCTGTCATGTTGATGCCTGTTTCTAACTGGCACTGTTGGAAAGGAGAAAACCTCACCCAACCATGAGCCAATCAAAGGGCCTAGTGTCAAGTGCTGGACCTTCCTAAGCCACTAAACTGACTGCAGGAGAGACACTTCAACCTGAAGCTGTGGAAGCAAGTCTTCCTCTGAGCAACTGGCTCTCCAGAGAGAGAAAGAGCAGACAGATTTGCAATGAACCGTAACGCATAAAAAGAGGCGGTGAAGGGGCTGGAGAGGTGCTCAGGGGTTAAGCCTCTGCCTTGCAGGCAGAAGGTACTGAGTTCAGATCCTAGACCAATATAGACATTGGGCGGAAGCGGGGGCGGCCTGCGTTTCTGGTCCTGGTAGGGCGGAGCCTGTGAACCTGGGGCAGAGTAAACAAGGAGGAGGTGGAGGCGGTCCATGGTGGTTCCCAAATTCGTCCATGGTTCTACACACACACACACACATACACACACACATACATACATACACACACACATACATACATACACATGCGCACATACTCATACATGCACAATTGAATAAATAATAAATAATAAAAAATTTTAAAAAAAGATGCGGTGAAGCAAGCGCGTACTGAGGCTGTGGGAGGAGGGCTGGTAATGGTGGGTGAAGACAAAGAGAATGGGAAAGCAGCTGGCAGCGGCCATAGTTGGGAAATGGATGGCAAATGAATGACCAGATTAACAACCAACTGATTCAACAGGTCTCATGTAGCCATACGCTGCACTGATAGCTTAGAGGCCTAAACGCAGCCCCATTTTCCAAGCATTACCCCTGAGATGGGCTGAGAATTGACTGCAATCTCCAGGCATGCGGGAGGGAAGAGGGGCTAAATCATGAAGGATCCAGAGAAGTTGCCACAAGATGCACTGGCTCCGCAAACCCCTCCCCAGCACTAGCAGGAAACAAGAGGTCTGTCTAATGTCTGCAGCGGGAGAAGCTGCAATGCCCTGCTCTGGGGGCGACCAGCCAGAGGCACAGGAAGAAGACGGAGCACCAGACATACAGAGAAAGGGAGAGTTTGCATCCCGAGAGCCGACACCTCCAGCTTTCTTCCCTAGGGTTTCTAAAAAATGTGGCACCAGATACATCCCCAAGTGGGAAACTGGAAGAACTCTCCAAGAGAAATTGAACAGCTTCAGAATAAAGATAAAGATGCCAGTATCAATGTTCTCCAACCACATAGACCAGCCACACCCTACAATAAAATGGCAGTGTCCAGTGTTAAACTTGGAGCTTGCAAGCAACTCGAGGAACGCGTTCAGACTAACAGGGGCAGCTAGAGTTCACTGATTGCTAAACAAAACCTTTAGGAGAAAAGATGGAAATCAGATTAACAAGATGAAAGGAACCTACTAGGAATTATGCATGGAAAATATTTTCTATTCAGAATCTATTTAATGTCCTGAGAGGCATAAAAGAAGATGCATTGCACTTATGAAAACAAGAACTGGATAACATAAAGAAGAGCATTAGAATCACCAAAAGGACAGGTGAGATTAAAATATTACAGCAGAAATGGAAAAAGTCAATAGAGGGCTATAAGATAAAGAGACGGAAAACAGACCAGGAATATGCAAGAGCAGACATCCCCTACTGGACTCGGGGAGACATATATAAGAAGAGACACAGGTAGGAAGGAAGATTTTTAGGTAGAAGTCTCCTGGGGGGAGGGGGAGGGAGAAAGGAGGAAGATGTGGGACAATGGGAGTGGGGGAGAAAAAAAACAATAAAAATCTCCTTGTAATTCTAAACAATATAAATAACAAAAACAGGCCAGAAATGATAAGAAAGCTACATGATCAATCCAGGGTACATGACATACTGAGTTCTAGAAATAGAATTGCACATGTGCGCATACATACACGTTCACACACAAACACATATATGCACATGAACATATGTACAGACACTCTCATATACATACGCATTCATGTAGGCACACGTAAATCTGTATACATGAAAATGGTAAATTAATTACAAAACAACACAAGGATATATCCCTAAACTGGAAGACTTGAATTTCCAGGCCAGGAGTGCAGCGCAGGGGTTGAGGGCATACTTAGCAAGCATGAATCTCTGGGTATGATTGCTAGCATCACAGAATGAAAGTGCTTTAGACAGAGAACAAGGAAACAAACTGAAGACTGTGAATCTGAATAGCTCTGACCCACTCCGTAGTAAAGCCAGATGCCAGAAAACAATGGGGTGAGGGCATACCTTCAAAGATGTGAAGAGAAATCCCCTCCTACCTGGAGCCCCACACACAGAGAAGCCGGACATGATCACAGCAAGGCAAAAAAATGGCTGGATCAGAGATGCCCGGGTCAAAGGTTTCCTCTCCCCATCTTCCTGCTCGGGAAGCTGAAGACGTGTTTTCCAGGGTCAACTGGATGCAGAGAGAGGGACCAGTGTGAGGAGGAGCCAGACATAGGACAGTCCTGATCTCAGGTGGAAGAGGGGGGACAGGATGGCAGAGCGTATAAGTCATCTATCTGCCTGACTGGCGCGGGCCAGACGAGCCAGGAGACAGACCCTGAATGTGCCTCTGGAGGAAGGGCAGGGGGTCTCTGGTGCACGGAGGGGAGATTTAAACAACTGACAGAGATGGGGGCAGAGGAAAGCAAGCTAATCTGAAAAGATGTAATGTAATCTAAATGTAAATAGAAGACAATACAACACAAAAACAAAGCGAAGCCTCTGGGGAAAAGGAAAAGATGATGCAAAGGGGAAAAGTGAAGGCTTAGCTATGAATTGCGTTTGCATCGCTATATAATATACACACTGCATATTGGTTTAAATGAAATTAAAGTGAAATTCTATTAGAAGAGATGAGGGAAAAGGGAGGCACGCCTTAGTAAGCATGGTAGGGTCAGAGGCATCGAAGCATGAGAGAATTTATTTCTCATGTCAGTAGAGAGTATTTAAAACCCCAAATCAAGATATAAGCTTATATAAGTGATATAAGTTTATTACTCAAGCTGTAGATATGTGCCTCCAAAATCAACTAACAGTGCAATATGGCTCAGTGGACAAGGTTCTGATTCTACCCCTGTGAGGACCTGAGTTGGGCTCCCCAGAACCCACATAGACTCAGGCAATCGTCGGGATCACCCGTAATCCCAGCACTTGGAAAGCAAAGTCAGGGTAAACTGGCTAGTCAGCCTGCCTGATCGATGAGCTCTGGGTTCAACTGGGAGATCCTGCTTCAACGATAGAAGTAGAAAGAGACTGAAGCATTTTGGGTCTCCATACATACGCACATACACTCACATGTGCACGCAAACAGTGTACTCACATACCTGCACACACACATATACGATGCAAAAGAGAGAAGTAGGAGAAAAGAGGAAATAAGGGGCATAGAACTATTGTTTCTCATAATTCTTGCACATTATTTGCCTCTCCAACTGAGGGCATGTGCAAAATTTGCTGTAAATAATGTAAAGAAAAAGTGCATTTCTGTTCTGTGAGCGCCCCGTCCTCTGCCAGGCTATGGTAGTGCATCCTTCAGTGCTCACTCTCGGCAGAGGACTGTTTTAACCTGCCAGGTGCAAACCTGCAGTCTGATTAAAGTAGATCTTGAATTCTAGAACACAGGACTTACGTATGATATGCAAGAGATCCCACACACATCTCTGCCCTGGGCACATTTGTTCTGTTTGTTACTGTAAACAAAAATATCAACCAATGCTGCTGTCCACTCTATACCCATTTGTTAATTACAGCTTTGGACTATGAAGACAAAATGTTTTTTTCTTAATAAAAATCAACAAAGCTTTCTCTAAGAATCAATTTGAATGTTCACAACAGAATGCGCCGTAGCTATTGTTAAAGTGTGCACTGCACATCTCTGGTGAAGGGCGGTAAGGCAGAGTCACACTTTCCTCTTCATTGGCAGCTGTGAAACCAAGTGTCAGCCACACACTTGCACGGGCCAGTGGTTGCTCAGAGTGAAGCATGAAGAATATTGGCCACAAACAAAAATTAGCCAAAATAATACCTCAGGGACTTAGGTTCTCAGAAGTGATTCCTTAAACTCCCTTTCTCTTCTCTGCCTTTAGGGAGAGCTGTAGCTCTAACCACTGTGGTTAGCAACTTTGGTGAGTTTCCCTGGGGCAGTAGAGATGACCACAGAGAGCCAGACTCACCACATCAAGATGGGCTTCTACAGCATAACGTCAGGAATTGTTGAAAACTGACAGAGAATAGAGACAAAGCATCCATCGTCTATTTAGGCTGGTTGGTGGAAATGACAGCTGAAATTTTTATTGTGGTAAGTATTATCTACATGTTTGGATGAGTTTTTCTTTCTGAATGATCTTACGTCCTATTCTTTTCAAACAGCATTAAAAATAAGGCTTCAGTGGAAGAGGAAATAAATTTAGACTCTTAAACAAAGAGAAAGAGGAAGATGTCTACAGGCATCTTTAATGTGCAGACTTCTTTTAAAAGAAGATTTTCTTTTAGAAAGAAAGTGACACCAGCTTCTTAGAAACTTGAGAACAGACCTGGGGAGGCGGCTCAGAGGGTAAGTATCTGCTGCACACGCGTGAAGTCCTGAGCGTGAGCCCCAGCACCCACATAAAGACCAGCTGAATGGGGACTGGAGAGAGAGCAGCCATTGGTAACACGCTTGCTGCTTAGGATGCAGGGTCTGTTGGTTTGGCAACGGTCTGAGAAGGCTGAGCCCACACATCCCTAGAGTCGGCTGGGACCTAGTTAGACTAGCACGTAGCAGAGCTCTGGGTTTAATCAGAGACCCATTCTCAAAAGAATAAGGTAGAAGAGAGACTGAGGATGATTTCTGATATGGCCATCCATATGCCATATCCATCCACGTGCAAACATACCTGTACACACATGCACATCTACACGCATGCATGCACGCTTTTAAACAAAGGCCAGATATGTTGGCACCTGCCTATAACCCCAGCTCTGAAGGGGTAGAAACAGTCAGATCCTAGGGACTCACTAGTCAGCAAGTCTGCCAGGCCAAAACAGTGCGTTCCAGGGTCAGTGAAAAACTGTGTCTCAAAAACTAAGGTAGAGACCTTCATGGCTCAGGGACATTGCAGAAGAGGGGACAGAAAGAATGGAAGAGCTGAAAGACAGGAGCAAGGACTGTAGCATGAGCACTCCTCGGCCTCACCCCATGCTGACAATCATGAGCGCAGTCACGAGAGCAGCAGCTATTGGTACCAGTGTAAACAAGACGGACTGAGACAACAGGTGGTTATGGCTGGGGGGAGGGACTTGAAAGGCCACACTCCTGAATGCTGAACATAGTAATTAACAGCTTCTGGGAGAGGGAGAGGCAGCATAAATAGTTGTGAACTCACTGATGAACCCACCAGGCTGCAATGGATGGTTCTAAGCCCAGGGTCACACAGACAATCTTGGTCAAACTCAGTGAGACACAAAGCAAAACAAGAAGTCATGAACATGGGAAAGAGATTTGTTGGGAAAAAGGAGGGCTGACAGGGGTGGGAGGAGACGAGAGAAGATGGGGGCAAGAAATCAGAATGTACTATAGACATGGTTGAAATTGTCAAAGAACCAAAATTCATTCAGAGAAAGTGAAAAATGTAAAGTGAAGAGAGAGGGGAAGACATGGTATATTGACCTATGACCTCCATATACTCATGCACAGGCAAGAGTACCTGACTTACACACACACACATGCTCACACACGTGCGCATGCAAGGGTGCATACCTTGAGAATATATTTTAATACAATAATGTGCAACCAAGAGCTTAGTCCAGTTGATAAAACAAACGTCCGAAAGATCTAAATAAGGCATGTGCGAGTGCTCAAAGCCACCGGAGATAAGGAGCTCTTGCGGCTGGGGCAATTTCCTTCTGTGTGCTGCCAGACCCTCCTGAAATAGTTCCAGTAAGATTTACATCATACTATCTTTACTGCTATTTACAAACAGGATGCTTCATTAATGTTCATTACATTTGTACAAATGACTGTCAGCTCACTCTCTGCCCCCCGTGGCTTTGAAACTTTCTGACTGACATATCTCTGACAGGAATGCTCAGCTTTGAGACACCTTAATCTCTACTCCTCCCAGACATCTGTACTGTGGATAAACAAGACCCAAGTGTGGGGGTTATGAGTGTGTGGTTCTCTTGTTCTCTGCCTCTCATGCAATCTCCCAGCACACTAAATACTCTGACTGCATTGCCTATCGTGAGCCTCTCAATACTCTTATAGCAGTGGTGGCAGAATGTCCATCTTTCCCAAGGATGGAACCAGGATTCCCAAAGGTTAATGGCTTGATCAGGGTCCCAGGGCAGAGTCAAACCAGGAATCGCTCGATGGCTTGGCTTTCAGCCTGGTGCTCCTTCCATGAAGTGCTGACATTTGGACTTGAGGAGGACTCGTGAGCTCAAAATCAAAGGCCGTGACTCTGAGACATTCCTTCAAAGGAATGCAGCATGTGCTGCTCTGAGGACCAGATGAAATGAAAACTCAAGCCTGTAATGGAGCAGTATCTGCTGAGCGCCTGTGGTCTCTTTGACAATGGATGGACATAACTGTTCTCTCAAAAAGAGGTCGGCGACAGAAACTAATTTCCCCCCAAGGTTGCTGAAAGGATGATTTCAAAATTCTGGTTTGGGGGAGAGTATTGTTGCAGTTTGCCTGTATGGTTACTGATAAATCACCATCAAATGTCTTAAGAGAATAAGAGGTTTATTTTCTCTTAAGATAATCTGGTTACAGTTCTCAGTCTAGCTTGACAAGAAAGCTCACACACCAACACCAGGGCTGAGGGAACTGGCCACACTATCCCTACATAATGGCTAAGAGAGGGACAATCCTTACTTACCAGTAGCATGTTTGGCCAAGTGTATACAAGGATACCAACTTTTTCAACCAGCTTTCTGTCTTTTATTCCAGGGCCTAGTCCCACCCACCATGGGCTGGGCCTTCCCCATCAGCTAGACAATCTCCTGCAGGTTTGCTCTGGGCTTAACTCAACCATTAATTCTCTACAAATGTGCCCAGAGCTCAAACCCTCAACTGTCAAGTTGACACCTGGACCTATCTATGACAGGTATATTTAAATATACTAGTCAATTATTTTCTAACTGAAAAACAGAGAGATTTCTTTCTGGACGTTATTAACCCATATGCTCAAACCAACCAGAGAAACAGGTTCTATGACATGAGATGGACACAGAAAACCAGTTTAAAAATTCAGAATAAAACAAAAAATAAAATAAGAATTTTTAAGAGAATATCGATTGCATGGAATAATGGGTTTCATTGTGACCGAAAAAACAACAGTTTAAAGAGAAAGAAATGTTGGACTATGAGATGATTGCTCCGTCAGTAAAGCACTTGCTATGCAAGCATGAAGATTGGAGTTTGATCCCTTGCATGCAGATGAAAAAGACAAACATGGCAGTATGTGTTTCTAACTCCATGGTTGGGGAAACAGAGACAGGCAGATCCCTAGGGCTCTCGGGCCAGCCAGCCAGGCCTTGTTAAGGAGTTCCAGGCCAGCGAAAAGATCCTGTCTCAAATAACAAGGACCACGTGCCTGAGGAATACCACCTGAGGTCGATATACGTCCTCCCTCCCACACTCATCATGCTCGTCCGTATACACACATATACTACCTAAATGTGAACACACACACACAATTATGTGGCATTGAAAGGAATACCATAAAGATTATGGTAAAAATGCTTCACTATAATGCAGCATTTCATAAATGTTTGATCATCGGGCTGGAGAGATGGCTCAGGGGTTAAGCCGCTGCCTTGCAAGCAGAAGGTCCTGAGTTCAGGTCCCAGATCCCACATAAAAACATCAGGCAGAAATACTTCCCAAACTTCTGGTCCTGGAAAACAGAGCCTGGAAACTCCACAGCAAAGCAAAGAGGAGGTAGCACAATTCAGGGTGAGCACAAGTCACCGTTGGTCCTCCACAGGGATATAAAATGCCCTGTGACACACGCACACACACACACACACACACACGCACACCACCACCACCACTACCACTACCACCATCACCACCACAACAACAACAATAACAAAGTTTGATCATTTTGAAATCTCTCTTTTGACTCAGGGAACTCCCAGGTCTGCTGGGGTAGCATGAGAGAGTGATAGAGAGATTTTCGAATTTGCATCAGTCTGATCCCATTGCTAATAGTATCACACGTCCTTCAGTGAATCTGGTATATGCAGATCACCTTCGCTTTGCTGTGCATATGTCATAGTTAGGCACAGGTGTCAACTTGACAGTCGAGGGTTTGAGCTCTGGACACATTTGTAGAGAATTAGTGGTTGAGTTAGGCCCAGAGCAAACCTGCAGGAGATTGTCTAGCTGATGGGGAAGGCCCAGCCTATGGTGGGTAGGATTAGGCCCTGGATAAATCACAGAGAGCTGGTTGAGAGAGTTGGCATCTTTCTGTTCACTTGGCCAGACGTGCCAGGTCTAGGATTGTCTATCTCTCAGCTGTTATGTGGTGATGGTGTGGCCATTTCCCTCAGCCCTGGTGTTGATATGAGCTTTCTTGTCAAGCTAGGCTGAGAACTGTAACCAGGAATTCTAAGAGAGAATAAACCCTTGTTCCCTTAAGCCATTTGATGGTCATTTATCAGCAACCGTGCAGGCGACTGCAACAATAGCACTAAGACCCTCCTCAAAGAACATGATCTGCTACTAATGCACGACTGTGCTTTAGCTCAAAAACTGCAACAGAATTTTCCAAGTTGGATTCTTTTGGAAAAGAGAATGGACTGCCAAGCAAGACTTGGTTATAATTTAGTTCTTTAAACCCGGATGAGATGGATGATCATTCAAAATTCATTTCAAAGTCAAAACCATCATTATTGCATCAGTATTGATCATTTCTTACAGTATTGACCTGGACCTAATATTGGGCAGGAAGCAGAGGTGGACAGTAAGTGGGGCCTAGCTTTTGGGGGGTGTTGTAGTCTGCATGCTGCTGGTAAGGTCATGACCAAACAGCTTAAGGAGGGAATGAGGGGTTTTATTCTTGCTTCAGACTGTCCGACCATGTCTTTTAGTCTAGCTTGCCGAGGCAGCTCATAACAACATGAAAGGCTGGGGGAGCTAAGCCACACCATGTTCACATAAGCACTGAAAGAAAGGCAAACTGTTCTTGCCAGACAGTATACCTGCTCACTTGCCAAAGAATGCCCACTTCTTTGACCAGCCTCCTCCATCTTATCTGCCTGCCTAGGGTATAATCCTATCCACCATGCGCTGGGTCCTCCCCATCAACGAAACAATCTCCTGCAGCCTTGCCCAAGACTGAACTCCTAATTTTTCAAGACTGTGCCCAGAGCTCGAGACCTCAGCTGTCAAGTTGACACCTGTATCTTACTGTGAGAGGAAAGGAGAATAGCTTCTCTCCTCCTCTTTATCTGCTCTGACCTCCTTTGTGATGTGGTGGGGGTAAGGGGGTGTTGGCAGTTTCCCTCTTCAACTCCTGTCAAACTTGGCTTCCTTCAAACCTGACTCAGATGTCAGAGTTGTGGGGTCTGGAAGCCAGGAGCACTTTCACGAGTCTTTCAGGGCACCTGTGCAAATGTATACCCAGATTAATGGCGACATGTATAATCTCCAGAGGGAACCCTAGGAACAAGGCCTCTGGTCCCCAACATATACACAGCTGGCTCTGTAACAGGGACAGGGCTTCAGTCAGATCCTTTGCAACTCTGTCAAGTTCCAGAACTATTTCTCCTTGAACTACATTGAGGACACTGGCTAAGGCGCAGTGGGAGTCCAGGCACAGACCAGCCCATCAGCACTCACGCGCAAAGCTTGCATTGCGGTGATAAAGCAAAGTCCAGGCACTTGTCAAGGTGAAAATTAGAATGTCAATAGATTTCATACTTATTTTACAGCTTGCTGTCACTTTTCTTTTGAATCCCCTGGCAAGAGTAGGAAAATGGCTCTGTGGATGACTTCTCACGGACTGGGGTCTCTCACACTCATCTCTCAGCCTAGAAGTGGGCACCTGGCAGGGGTCCTTCCCAAGGCCCCTTCCCTGGGGTGTTGTCCCCACATAGCAACCTGGCCTTCAACGCTGGTAGAAATAGTGTCATTCACTTGTGAAGATATTCCACATAGCAGGAGGCCATCTCAGCCCATCCAGAAGTATCGCTGAGGAGGTTTACAAACAAGCCTTGATTACTACAGAGATCTTCAATAGCTCCAGTTATTCTCCCCGAGGGAGTCTTCAGCAAAGGATAAAAAGTCCAGAAGAAACCCCTTCAATCATTTGCATTCTTGGCAGAGGAAAAACAAATACATTAGGATGCGCTCTCCAGTTCTTGGTGTCAGGTGTCAGTGCTAATCGCCTCAGGATGAATCCAAAGGGGTTGGTGGCAGTGATTTAGCCTCCCTTAAGCATCACTCTGGACTTGTGAGTGAGGATAAAAGATTGAAAACACCCGCAAAGAAATAAAGAATGACTTATGTGGCTGCCGTGGGCTCCCGGGAAGGGCCACTGGGATGGACTAAGCTCAGCTCAAACGCTAGCCTTGGAGAAAGATGCTTCTCACCACAGTGAGAACAGACCAGCAGAGGGTGAAGGCGCTGCATGCACACCCCGGCTGCTAAGCGTCACACACCTATGCGCTCACATAGGGTACCTCTGCATGCGAGGGCAGGAGCAGCAAGGAGGACGAGGTAAATGCATGGAGCTTTTCTCTGCGACATGGCTACCATCTGCTAAGCATCCTCCTTCCCAAAGCAGTGGCAGACTCACCCAACCACCTTTTCTCCTGGAAGAGAAAGGAAGCGAACCAGCAGGAACAGGTCCGTTGGATTTCTGATTCTGTGGTCTTTGGACAAAAGACATCCCAAAGCACCCAGCGAGTGATCAAAGAGTAGACAGGTAGCAGGAGAGGGGTGGAGAGAAGCAGTCTGAGTGGACAGAGATTTCACTTGCTTTGACACACATTTCTTCTCTCATAAGCCAGCTGCCCCTGAAGTACCACATGCCCACTTCTAAGCTGGATAATGTTTTGAGAGATCTTGGTCCCTGGGTAGTTAACCGTATGATCATTTCCCTACTCAGGCAATGGTATTAAAATAAAACGACAGTAATTTCTATTGCACTCTAATTTCCCCTTGATGAGTACTTGGACCTTGCTTTATTACAGCAAATACAGGCTTTGTGTGTGTGGCCTGCCATGTATGTGTGGCGCAGACCCCCAATGGACTTGCGGCTGTCCTTGCTGCAAATTGAGGTGATGTGTCTGTGGGATTAGATGAAAATATTAAAGTTCTGGTTCTGTGTTCTCCTCCTCCTTGTACATACACAGCTATGTGAACACCAGGGGTTGGAACTCTCTTTCCTGGGTTCCCTTTGGAGAGATTGAATTACACATGTCACAAGCAATCCTAGGTTTTCCCTCGCACAGTTGGTGCCTCAAAAGGCTCATGACAACAATCCTGATTTTCAGGTCTTGACACAAACTAGGACCTGCATTGAATCTGTCTACATTTTGGTCTAATGAAAAACACACAAAACTCCAGCAGGTCAAACACCTAGAAAACAAAACACCAAAAGGTCTGTTGTTCCCACATTCAATACGCTCAGATAGGAAATAAAGTTTATCCTCAATGAGGCCAGGGAAGGGCTGTGATCTCAACACAGCCCCTTTTCTTCCCCCAGAATCCTTGGTCTGGGTTTTCTGTGTGAGAATATGTGGAATAAAGAAAACCATAGGGTGATTTCACCACCAGATTCCCAGGAAAGGCAAAGTCAAGGCAGTTTACCCACAGTGCATTGCCAATAGCCATGTGGCGTTAACTCTTTCCGGTGCCCAGGACACTACACTTGCTGACTGAACTAAACTGATAATATGGTGGAGACAGGCTGGCTTCTGTCTCCACCAACACTCTCCACATTTCTTTGGTGAAAGCAAGAGACATCATGAAAAGGGGGAGAACCTTGGAAGATTCTAGAAAAACAACTCCACTGGGAATTAAATGATGTCTCCTGAGTTGAGGTTTAAGCCCAGACTCTCCCTCCCCAGCAGTGTAGACTTCTGCATGGAACCCACTTCATTCCACCTGCAGATTTCTCTGTGGCTGTTTAGACGAACCACCAAGACACCCAATTCTACAAAAACAGCTTCCTAAGGAAGCCAGTCCTTGGTTTTACAGACAATATATGTGTGTTAAATCAGTCAGGGAAGTGTCACCCAGTTGTTAGAATAAAGGAGGTTTAATTGCCAAATATTAGGCTTTAGAAACCAATCAAGTGTAGAAGGTAACTTTAATTAGACAGAAGAATCAGATAAACAGTGTAAAAAGCTGACTGCTTGAACAACCTGTATCTCATTGTGTCTTCATTCTCCAAGGACAGAGTAAAAGCAGATTAGGCCCCCCAGCTATGCACTCTGAGACAATTCTAAGCAAAGGGAACAAGTGTATGATTTCACTTCTGTATGGAAATAGTCTTACATCTATGAGGTTCCAAGACAAGCCTCTTTGATCTCAGGAATACTGAGAACTAAATAACCAGCATCAATTGTGGATTGAGCATCCCAGCTCTGGAGACAATGGATATTGACTCCAGATCTCCACGTGCACACTCGAAAACACAGAATGAAGATTATCAATCGATTTGCAGTCAATACTGTCTACACACATTTGTCTCCAAAAGAAAAAAAAATTAAACAGGTTGCAGCTACTTGGGTTTGGGCATGCACGCCAACACTGCGTCTTGTGTCTGTTTGAGCACTGAGCCCGCTTATTTTTGAGGAGCCAAGTGAGGGACGGGCCGTGCGATGTTCTCTTCCCTACTGTGTTTTTAACTTAGTCCACTTCCTGTATGCATGAAAGCGATGACTTCACCCAAGCCAGCTCACTGTCAAGTCAGGGGACCCTCACCTCCAGGATCGGCTTTGAACTGCCAGGGCCTCCCACTCACGATGGTATTTTTAGAACTGCGCAGAAGAAAACTGAACTTTTCAAGCAGGAAAGGAATGCTGAATGCTTAGGACTGGTTTTCAAAGGGCACAGCTTATTTAAAAAGACTATCGATCGACCCTAACTGCAGCCTGACAGGTCAAACCGATTCAAGAGCTTGCAAAAGGGAGCCAGGCAGAGAAGGTCGTCTCTGAACCCCAGAGGAAGAGAGATCTGAGCAGCAGTGTCCACTGGGTGGGTGGTCCTGAGAGTGTTGGGGGATAAGAGGTGTCACAGTGAAGAGCCCCATGTTGATTAAAGAAGGTGACACAACGTAGGTAAAGTGTTTCCAGCATCACCAGCATCTTTTCAGTTGACTAAGCACTGGTCTTTTCATCATGTGGGAGTCAAAGAGTTATTTCTAAATTCTGTTCCTCGCTTCTTCAGCCATATGTTCTCAGATAATATCTGGGTCACCTAAGCGCTGTTAGAAGAACATAGCAAGTAGGAAACAGACTGGAAATACACCCGGGGAGCCCACTAGGATCATCAGGAGCAGACAGAGCAGCGCAGAGCTCCACTCTTCCCCTTCACTTGGTCTCATCACAAGCCCGCTCTGTGTCCGCCTTCTCGGGATGCTAGGAAGGAAGGGGCAACATGACCCAGGGAGTGTCTCTCCCATTCACTCTGCGCTGAGTCCAGGTAGCTCTGGCATCTGACAGGGTAGCAGACGCTTGTTCCAGAAAATCCCAGCTATGTTCTCCATCCACCCTTCTTCACCAAGAACCGTGTCCCAACATCTAAGCTTTTGCACAAATGCCTGCATTCCAGTCTAGACAAGCACAACCCACTCTCTGGGCTTCTCCCAGGATTCCTGATGGCCTGAGCTCATCAGCTTTCCTCTGAGGCCTTTCGAATCACACATGGGACTTTCATCCCAGGAAGGAGAGACCCACGCCTATAGTCACTTAGTCAGTTCTCTTAGACACACTTTGTGTGTGTGTGTGTGTGTGTGTGTGTGTGTGTGTGTGTGTGTGTGTACCAGAGGGCATTGTGTGTCCCTGTGGAGGACCAAGGGTGACTTTGGGAATCATCCTGAATTGCTTCTACCTCTTTTTGCTTCACTTTGGGATTTCCCACACTCACTAGGGTCAGAAGTGTATCTCACCGCCATTTCTGCCTGGCGTTTTTACATGGGACCTGGGATCTGAAGTCTGGTCCTTCTACTTGCAAGGCAAAGTCTTAACATCTGAGCCATCTCTCTACCCTGCTTCCCAGTACTCTTTATTAGGCGCAGATCATCTAAAAAGTCACATCATTACAAGACTCAAAGCAACTGAATGATGCCACTCATGTATAAAGGATACTAACTCTGTTGAGGGATGAGTCACATTGAGTTACTTTCCCTCTCATCCTCCAAATCTGTGATACAAAGGCTATGTGTTGTATAATACTAGCTTGTTGTCAAATTCGGCATGCCTGCACCCTCTATTTTGCAAAGGAAAGAACTGAAGGGACTAACGGAATAGAGTTTTTCTTTCCAGACTTTCATGAACTTTTACCTCTGTTTCTTGTCTTTTCTTCATATTACTGCATTTATCTTCCCAAGGTTTTCGATGCTTTGAATGGCTGGTAGAAAGTTTCTTCTTGCCAAGAAGACATGGGCAAAGTTTTCAAAAACCTAGTAAAAGCACAAGTACTAAGAGCAAAACCAGACATGGAGTTGGGCAGGGTCATGGTTTGAATACATGTTGTCCTCCAAAGGCTTGTGTGACTGAATCCTTAGGTGATGTTCATTTTCAGAAGGTTGTGCATTTTTAAGAGGTGAACAAAGGTGGAGGAAGACATGTCACACAGGGAGTGGCCCTAAAGGTTTGGTAGCCCAGCCCTGTTTCATGGTGTGCTCCCCATGGTAACTGTGGGGACCTGCACCAGCCTTCTTGCTTCTGCCTCCAAGCCTTGTCTTCTGCTATGAGATTCCTGCCACCTAACCCCTGCAGCCCTCACGCCTTCAGAGAAGACACATGAACCATTTTTCTCAGCTACTTCCCTCCTGACATCCAGGGCCCTCATCACTTCCCTGCCTTTCATCTCTGCGCCTGCCCACCACGACGCTTCTCCGCTCTACCAGTATCTGCTCTGCATCAGAACAGCCTTACCTGTTGCCTTGCTCAGCTAGGAAGATAGAGCCAGACACACATGCACTGGGAGTGACATGGAGCAACCGAGGAAGGCTGTCACTTGTTCTGCTGTGGGCAGCTCCAAAGATGGTACGACCCACCTCCAGCAAACAAAGAAAATCAGTCATCTACGACAGCCAAGGAGAGGCCCGTCCTGTCAGAGAACACCTCTCTTCCCTTTTGTACTGGAAAGCTCTGCACCCAAAACTCCTGCACTTGAGCGCCAGGCTTGGCGCAGCCTGCTCCCGTTCAGTGGTGTGTATTCTATTCTTTAACTCGCACTTTTCATTAACCTATACATTAACTTACACTTTCACTCCTAAATCCTGTAGGTCTCGCTCCAGAAAGAACCTGGTCACTGTGTCACCAGACACTCTGAGACCCCCTTTGGTAACTGTCTGTCTTCCAGGAACAGAGACTCATTACGGCAGATACTTTTGGGAAGCCAACTGCAAGACAGGACCTTAATTTCTCATCAATGGAGAAACAGTTTCCGGTAGTTAGGAGTTCGAAGTGAACTGGTGACCCACACTGAGGTGAAAAGTCCCGGGGTTACGGCTCCCCAGAGCCGGCGTCTGCACCTTTGCCTCTCATCTCCTTCTGTGCTGCAGACCACAGAACTTCTAGATTTGTGTCGTACCTTCCCCTCCTCCTTAAGTCATTTTGCAGGGTGCCCTCTGCCCTCAGGACCATATCCTGGGGTGTAAGGTGAACCATTCTGCCTTTTGTTAACATTACTCAGAGCAGCTCTCTGTAGCTCTCTCCTGCCTTTGACAGCCAAGGTGTCAGGCTCCATTGCTAGGCAAATTCCAAGAAATGGGAGCCAGCGAAGGGCCTTTGTCATTAGTCAAGGGCAACAGCTTACACCTGGCCTGCTGCCTGACAGGCTCCCCATTTTTCCCTCTATCTCTTTTTTTTCTGGTGGATGTTTCCTTTTATCAGGATCGTAATCAATAATTCTCTCCTTTGTGAGGGATCCTATCAGTCAAGACTATGCTAAATTGTCACCTGACATTTCCTTTCCATGCTATTGTTCTGGGTGGAACACAATTTTCTGTCTTCAATGCCTGGAATATTGAAAGGGCCTAGGCAACAATGTTCAATTATGTGTCAAGTCACAGTTTTGCTAGAGGAGTAAGAAAGGGGAACACATCCACGGCTGGCTCCCAACTCACCACGGACCAATAAAAAGCAAACGCAATGAGTGTCAACCTGTCTCCTAACAAAAGCCTGTTTATTATTAAGAAATAAGACATGTACAGAAATTAGATCAAAGGCCTCCTCATATCCATTCATGATATACTAGCCATGCTGAGCAACTGTAGTGCTTTCTAAGTGGAGAAAGAAAGAAAGAGAGAGGGAGGGAGGGAGGGAGGGAGGGAGGGAGGGAGGAAGGAAGGAAGGAAGGAAGGAAGGAAGGAAGGAAGGAAGGAAGGAAGGAAGGAAGGAAGGAAGGAAGGAAGGAAGGAAGGAAATTCAAACTATGCTAGTCTGGTCCAAGGACAAGAGAATTTCATGGGAAATCTCGCTGTTTTGCTCCCCTGGAGATGAGTTGGTTTAGCTATTTCATCAAAACGCCTTGATGCATGAAATGCTTCCACGGAGGGGTGAGGGAGGAAAGAGGAGAAACGCTACACTTCAAAGACGCTGGGAGCAGCAGCATCTCTGTTCTCAGCGGCTTCCTGAGGACAAATGTCTTTCACACCCAGTACAGGGACGTGGAGAAAGGAGACAGAACATCCATCCTGGTTCTCCAAAATTCCACAGCTCTTTTGCTGCTTTTAGTGTGTGTGTGTGCGTGTATGTGTGTGTGTGTGTGTGTGTGTGTGTGTGTGTGTGTGTGTGTGTGTGTGTTTTTATGCCTATGCACATGCGTGGAGACCTAAGAGTAATATGGAGATTTATCCACAATTGATCTTCCACTTAACTGTCGAGCCTGGGTGACTAATTAGCCAGGGGTCACCTGTAGGTCTGGTCTGGCTAGCTACAGGTGGGCTGCTGCTATACCTACCTGGCATTTTCCCCGTGGGATATAGGGGTTCAAACTCAGGTCCTCATGCTTACACCGTAAACGCTTTAGCTGCTGAGCCAACTCCCCAGCCGAGATTCCACAGTTCCATTCTATTCGCGTCAGATGTCAAATTCCTTGGCTAGACTGGTGTTGCCTCACATATGGGAGGAGCTATAGATCTGAGATGTTTCAATGGCTATTTTGGTTTTGAATACTTGAAATTCTTGTAAGGGGCAGTGGGTGGAGGGGGGAGAGATGGGGCAGAAAGAATGAGATTTAACAGAAAGATCATTTAGCAAAAAAAAAGGGCTGGAGAGGTGGCTCAGGGGTTAAGCCTCCGCCTTGCAGGCAGAAGGTCCTGAGTTCGGATCCCAGATCCCACGTATAGACACCAGGCGGAAGCGGGGGCGGCCTGCGCTTCTGGTCCTGGTAGGGCGGAGCCTGTGAATCCCGGGGCAAAAGGAGGTGGAGGCGTCCATGGTGGTTCGCGAATTCGTCCGTGGTTCTACACACACACACACACACACACACACACACACACACACACAAAATTGAATAAATAAAAAAAAATTAAAAAAATTATTAAACACTTAAAATAATGATAGTATATGTATTTGCCCAGCCCTTTCATATCCGTATACCTTTTTTCTAATATTTAAAGCTCTCTGAGAAATGTCCTCATGTATCTGTTTTACAGATGATGGAGACAGACTCTAAGAGCTGAAGAACTGGGCCACTAATGGAAGGGACCCCAGCCTGCTTCTCCACGTGTTATCTTGTCTCCCAAGTCATTCTCACAACCAACCGTTAGGCAAAAGACCCAATGTTTCCCGTGCCTCTGGGTTCGAAAGCTTAGAAGCGTCTCCAGCCAGATGCGCCATGAGAAATCCAGGAAGGCCACGTCCGTCTATCGGCAGTTGGATCAAGGTGAAATGCTCTAACTCACTGACAAGAAGTATTGCGTTGGAGGACGGATCCTGTCTGCTGAGGGGAGACAGGGTAACAAAGAGGGGTGCTTCTTAGGTATGGGAGAGCTGACTGCAGAGGCTGGGCAAGAATTTCTTATACCTCACAGCAGCTCTGCCCTGTGCGCCTACCTGCCTCTGAGTGCTGTGGACCCCCTGGGAAAAGGTATGTGTTCCCACTGTCAAGAATTGGAACAAACATGGATGGTGGTATCCTTACCCCTTCAGGTATGAGGGAGCGGAAGCAGAGATTCTAGCATAGAATGCAGATGACTTGCAAAGTATAGGCACCTGGCCATTGTTTCGGGGAGGTCAGCTTTAGGAAAATTGGTGACCGAAAATATTACCTATCCAAGGAGATAAACTAGCAAGTGAACATGATCACTAGAATGTCTCTTTTCATCCAGGACTCTGGCCAGGCTTCTGTTAAAGACAAAGCCCTAGAGTGCATTTGAAAGACAATTAGATTTGCAAAAGTCCCATTTGTCTGCAACCTTTCACACCACCTTGCATTAACAGAGCAGAGTTACCCAGGTAGATGTGCAGGAGCAATGGCTACACAATTATACAGTCTGGAGGCCAGGACCCACCATGAAAGCAGACAGGACTGAAAATGAGTTTGGCGAACCTGACACCCGTGGGTGGCCCTCCCCAGCCTAGCCCTCCGCCTTCTCTGTGAGTTCTGAGCATGTCTAGCTTCCAGCTCCTTGCTAGGAGGAGAGATTCGGAAGGATTTCTTCCATCTTCAGGTTTGATAGATTTTTATTTTCTTTGCTCCTGTCTGCAAGGTGGAAGCTAAAGCTCTTTCTTATTCACTGTTCGAGGAGAAAGTGGCTTTTAGACTTTCTTCACCATTGTGGTCTTTCACTCCATGCACACAATGGAAATAAAATGAGACTAAGGATGATGGATTCTCCTCTTGCTAATGATGAATGCCACGGATTTTTAAGTCCCTTGGAGAACTTCTTATTTCACATTCTCTTTAGCTAGGTTAGTTGTGTTTTATTATTTTTTTTTACCGTCTCCTTTCCAATCTTTGGTTTCTTTCCCTTACATTATCTGAACCATCTGCAGGGTTCTGAAAGGACAAGAGCTCCTCCCCTATCGCTACCCATTTCTCATGAGGCGACACGAGCTGCAGTTTCCAACAATATGAAAATGGAAACCTTCTTGCTTCATTTAGAAATGCTTGCTTCCAGAGAAGGAAGTCCAAGCAACTTGCCCTTGAATAAATAACTCCATCCAGGATGACCGATGTTACAGCAAAATGTGCACAACAGAGGTAGTGCAAAAGGTTTCCCTGAATGGTGAGATGCTTGCTCTGGGGTCATTTATGGTGGAAACATTTATAGCACACCAGTGCGTACGACATGAAGCCAGGAGGTTGGAGATCCTAGTTCCAGAGGGAAAGAGACCACTGTTTACAGTGAGAGCCCATAGACCAGGTGAAAAGCAAAGGCTGTTTGGATCGTGACCATGCAAATGCTCTGATCATGTTTGTAGAAACTTTTAAAAGGGAGCAGAAAGAAAAGCTTCCTGATTTCCACATGTTCTACACCAGGTTCACCCCAAGTCAAGCACCATCGCAGTCCATCTGGCCTGAGTTCATTCATCAAAAATATGTATATTGTGCTTATACCTGTATTTCCTAGATACGATGTAAGGTGTCAGCTGGGGATACAAAGATGACTTCCTCAGGGCTTCCTACTCAAGCCACTGACCATTTGTCCACAGGGTAACCAAAAGCGCATCTTTGTGCTTAACGTTGTATACAAGTGCCATGACACTAACAGACCCTTACCAAGCACCTCATGTATGTGGGAAGAAGAAACAGACTTCTTGGGAGTTCAAAGCAGTCTGGTTAGTGGTCCTTTGGATGTAAGCGATAAAAGGTTCTTAATGGCACTTTTTAGACAGGGAAGCTGATGTGGGTTGAGGTTTGAAAGGTGAATGAGAATCTGCAGAGGTATGGGAGAAGTACATCCCCTAGAGAGGGGGCAGCAAACATACCAGTGGAGAGCTTTTCCTTCAACCAGGTGAATGTTTAAGTGGTGCACTCAAGACCAGAGAGATGGCTTAGGAGGTAAAGACAGCTCCGCACAGACCTGGTGACTGAGTTCAAGCCCCGGGGCCTCCACAGTGAAAGGAGAGAACTGATTAATGAAAACTGTCCTTTGACCTTCACACATGCACTGTGTATGTAGTTTTTTTTCCTTTCTCTCTAAAAAATGAAATGTTTTCAAGCATTACTGTTGGTGGGGAAGGCCAGTAGGGCATAATGCTGAAAGGGTAGGTGGGAACTTGATGACCCACTGTGGTCTGACTGAGGCATAGAAATACGGTCATCAATGAGCTTCCCAGTACTGTGCTGTAAATATCCACCCCATTAAAGCCATATGGGAATCTGCGCTTTGATCAAAAATGTATTACATGAAGATAATGATTAGGAGTGGCATGGAAAATTAGTTATGTGGAAACATCCCATCATTTGCTTGGACGTTACAGATGTCCAGGACAACACAGGACCTAGAAAGAAAGCAGCGATTACCAGCAGTAAGAGATCTGACTGATTGTAATGACTTCTGTCTGCTGTCTTTAAGGACAGCCAAGAGAGATGGCTCGGCACACCTGTCCACCTGGATGTAATTCAAGAACTAGTGATTAACTTCCCGAGGTCAGTCTTGGCCTGGCCATGTAGCCCCAACACCTATTATGACAGGTTTGTCCACAAGAAGGTGACATCGAAGTCAGAAGGTGAGATGATGCGCAGTGCACAAATTAATGTGACATCCCCCATGTATGCTAAAGCCAGAGAGGCATAGACAGATTCCCAAGAGCTTGCCTTGGAAAAACAAGAGCAACAATTGCTTCCCCCACTTCCCATTTGTATGCTTCGTGTGACTCCTGGAACTGGCGGAACTTAGAAGTTGTAGAGGTACTCGGAAACTCATGAAACAGAAAAAGACCTAAAGAGATGAAACAGAAACATAGATCCAAAGCCTGGGAACGAGAAATATGGGATAGGAACATAGAAAAGACACTCCCAGGACCTTGGTAAGACGGAATGACTATCAAAAACCGAGCCAGTGAATTGGTTTAGCAGGTACTTGCCGTTAAGCCTGATAACTCCTGCACTAGAGACAGGAGAGGCCCAAGATGACAGAGTCAAGACTTTAGTTCAAGACCCCAGAGGGCTAAGGAACATGAGTCAAGAGATTCTATATATAGATAGAGAATTGATATATAAAGTCTCACAAGTAAATGGTTTCTCTTTGGGAAGAAAAAAATGTTTACATATGTTCTTTGTGGGCTCTAGTGCCACTTTTTATCTGAATATAAGACTTAGTAGTCTGTTTGTTTCTTCTTTCTATCTCCTCTGTAGAAGTTTAAAGACTGTTCTGTCTGGGCCCACTAGAGTATTGGACATGTGTATGCATATTCATATCAACTGTCTTCAGGTACAGATGTTACACTGTTCCAAGGTAGTGTGAGCTGCATCACTATTACTGTCCACGGAATACCTACTATGGACTCTACAATGAAGTCTTGATTCTCTTCTCCTTATAGTGCCTGAGGATATGATTCTACTTATTCTTCGACAAGACTAAGGCTGTAGTATAGAAAGAGTAGTGTAGACGCTATGATCAGGGCTGGAGAGAGAGCTCTGCAGGTGAAATCACATGTTATACAAGCATGAGCACCAGAGTTTAGATACCAGGTAAAGGTCCAACACCATGGATAATCCTTGGAAACCTGCAGGAGTCTCTAGAAGCTCACAGACCAACTAACCCAGCTTATGCATCAGTGGGGAAGAGACCAGGTCTTCAGCAGGGTAGAAAGGCAAGAAACTACACAAGAAGGTTTCCCTCCATGCACAGTAATACAAGTTTACCCTGTGCTCACACCAGAGGGAGAGAGGAAGGGGAGGAAAGTAGGGAGGAGGGAGAAAAGGAGGGAAGGAGGAAGGGAGAGAGGAAGAAAGGAAGGGAGGGAGGGAGAGAGAAAAAGAGAGAGAGAAAGAGAAAGAGAGAGGAAAAAGAAAAGCAATAGTAAACAGACAATCAATTCTTCCTGACAATTGATTGAGCTGATTTTTGCCTAGCAAGCTGAGCATTTGATTAGCCTATGATCTGAGCACCATATAGTCACAGCTTTCAGATGTGCCTTTGCTGGCACAATGAGGTACAAAACTAAGAAATTACCATTAACTCACCTCATATAGGGAAGATGCCAACCTGGATAAGACCTACTGAACAGGAAGCCCCAGACAGCCCCCCCCCACACACAACTGAAGCAGATAGAGGGTCTTCCTTTCCCAGGTCTACCCTGTGCTATCAAAACCTTGACCTTGAGCATGTATTAGAATCACCTAAGGAGCCTTTAAAGCTATTGATGTGATAGATCCCAGGAACTCTGATTAAACTGGCCTGAGGTGAAACCCAGACGATATATTTTTTTAAGGCTTTGAAAGTAATGAAAACACATATCCAAGGCAGAGAACTGTGGTGTGGGGCCCTGCTGCTCCATCTCAATTTTCTGCTTATTTAATAAGGATGTCAGACCAGGTGATATACAGGGCCCCACGTCATCCCGAGACTCCATGTTCACCCTGATCCCATCCCCAGCTGGTGGAGGGCACTGAAAAGACCACTTTCCCTTTGCATAATTCAATTCCCGAATGCCACCAAGACGGCTGACCTACCACGGAGGGTTGGTGTGTGGGTTAATGAGATCATATTTGCAAAGTGTTTGGGGCTCTGGGGAAGGAATTTCTAATATATGCAGCTAAAGAATGATTACAGCAACATTAATGTCATTTTTTTTTAAGAAGAGTAAACCACAGTTCACAACCCTGCATCTGCCATAATTAGACTATCGCGTGGGGATAGAGAGTGGCGGAGTGGAAAGTAGATTAAAGCAGAGCTGCTCTTGTTAAAACTGGATGCCAGGTCACGGCTGTGAGAGGCGTGTCTACCCGATTATGATTGACATGGACTGCGCTTTAAAAAAAGCAGTTAATTCACATGAAACCCTCTCATTCTGAAATTCATGCCAGTGGACTTCTTTGTGGCACAAGTCTTTGTGGTCCTCCTTCCATGCAAGAGAGGAGAAATGGTGATTCTTGAGTTCTCTCCAAGGTAAAGAATCATCAGTGGGACTCCAGTTCTGAACACAGTCTGTGCTATTTCTCACATGTTGACAATGGAGTACTACAAATGATCTTTTTTTCTTTAAGATCCTATACATTTGATTCAGTGCAAGGAGTGGGGTGATGGCAAAGAGTGAATTTATATCTAAGTCTATCCCTTACCTCTGTGACCTCTGGATAAGCCTCTTCTTTCGAGTACCTTTTATTTTTTTTTCTGTTCCACACTATGCACAAAATGCCCAGTAAAATTCCTTGAAATAAATGAATAAATATTCAGTTTTTTGTACAGATGATGCTATCAGACTCGTAAGCTATTTCCAAGTTTCAGTCTCCACCTGAGCTTTGGGGAGATAAATCTCATGTCCCAGCAATCCATCTGCAATAATTACCCATCTATTCATCCACTTATTTATCATTACTTATATTCAACTTTTTTTTTTTAGTTTCTGCAAAATACCAGAGGCAGCCCTGGCCATTAGATGTCAATTGATAACTGACATTCCAAGGACTATAACAAATCCATTTCAGTGTCATCTCCAGACACTCAAGTGAGCTAAAGATTAGTGTTTAGGAATCAGAACTGGGAACCCAGCATTAGCTTACAAAAGAATTGAACCTTTGAAGAGGGTTGACTTGCTCACAGGTTTAAGTGAGTCCAGCTAGAACATGAATAGGATTGTTTCTGGAACTTAAAAACAAACAAACAAATTATCATAGTCTTCTATTACTAAAAATAATTTAAAGCATCTTTAACCCAAATCAAATAAGAGGATAGAGAATTATACAACCTGAGTTCAATCCCCAGAATCCAGGAAAAAGTAGACGGAGAGAAGAGAACTGAATCTACCAAGTTGTCTCTGACCTCCCCATGCATGCCAATGGCATGTTCTATGTGTTCTCTCTCTTTCTCCTTCCTGTCCTCTTTTCCTCCCTCTCTCTAAAATAATACATATTTTTTAAAAATATATACAATATATTTAAAAATATATACAATATAAAAATACATGTTTTTTTAAAAATCCATATCAAAACTCAATGAAACTATAAGGCAGTATTTTACACATCTCTGGAACAAAGAAAACTTTCTAAGATCAAAATCAATAAAAGTTATTAAAAGAAAAAGGAAGAAATTTGACCATGTGAAATATTAAAACTGAATCAACTACTGTAAAATGTTTGCAAATTGCAAACATAACGAACAGTAGGCAGAAAGTTGCTTCTGACAATGCCCAAATAATTTAGAGAAGCACTATGACTATCAGGTTACAGAATCTTTGGACCAAAACTGAAGATTCATGCATATAAATTCATACACACACTCACACACCACAAATGCATGCACATACACACAAACTCATATACATACACAAACCTCACACACATACACACACCTACTCACATATATCCATACACACATATTCACACACACACATATACTCACCCACACTCATATATATATATACTCATAAGTGATAGACATGTAAAAGCATCCAACCTCACTAGCTAGCAAAAAAAAAATCACAATTTTAAAATAAGATGGTACTCTTCTCCTTAACTATCAAATTAAAATATATATTTAAAGCAATATTCAGTCCTGGCAAGTGTTCAGTGAGATAAGCATTCTTCTGCACTGCAAGTGGGCATATAAATTGTTCTGAGAGGGCATTTTTTTCAAAACTCTCTGAAGGAAAATATAGATAGCCTTTAAAATGGAGTTACCTTTTGACCCAGCAATTTAACTTATTGAAATCAATCCTAAGAAAATGGCCTGGTATGTATGTAAAAGCTTCTCTCTCTCTCTTTCTCTCTCTCTCTTTCTCTCTCTCTCCTCTCTGCCTTGGTCTCAGAATGACTGCTATAGTTTTCATTCATTCTGGAATGAGGAATGGTAACATCTGTAAGATGTCATATCGCCTCTAGCAAAGTGGTTACTTTGCGTAATGTTAAGTGAGAAGGGTCTTCTAAAAATTTTATGTGGCATAGATTCTCAATACTATGTTTTAAATTCACTAAGCAAACAATGATTTAGAAAACACTAAATTTTAGTTGTTATCTTTGGCTGTTAAAACTGTGGACAAGTGTTTTCTTTGTTTTTACTTATTTCTGATGTCATATATATTTCAACTTTTGTAAAAAAAATTATAGATATATACTCTAACAATTGCTTTATAAAATGGCAGGAGGTTGACAATTGTCTTCAAACTCACCCCCCCTTTCTTTCTTTTGCGTTCTTTCTTAATCTTTCTGTGTCATAGGCACAAAGCCTTGAAGAAGAAATAAAGACTCTCTCCTAGCTTGGATTTTCTTTTTTATCTGCATAGCCACACAAGAAGAGGATTTCTAAACAGATCTAAGATATTCTGCAGAACTTCTCTTCTGGGCATGCGCTCCTGGAAGGATCCACACATCTTGGATAAGTGGCCAGTCTTCCTATTAACAGCATATTTACTATATCCTAGTGGGGGCGACGAACAGCAGAACTTACTAGAAAAATACAGCACAAATGTCCTCCAAACATTAGGTCCCATTTTGCTCTGGGAGGTGGTATTACTGGAACTGATAAACCAATATTAAGGAACAGAAAAGATTCTTTAAACATTCCTAAGATCGATCTGAGCCATCAGGCCTACACTGGAACGAACCGGAAGGTGGCAATCTGGAAATTATAATAAGAATGAATTGACTCTGTACCTCTCCTCTAGTTTCAATGTGATGTCTGACAGGAGAATGGATTCATTTTATGTCATTTTCTCCTGGGCCTCAGAGAATATTTTCTTTCAGGTCCTGAGATATGAGCGGAAAGCACAGATGGCCCGTCTGCTTCAACCAGACAGAGTGTGCAAATGACTTTGGAGTTGTTTAAACTTGTTTCTTTTCTGCAAGCAACCTGGCCATCAGCAGCTGTTCATTTCAAGTCTTAGAAAGACTCAGGTGGAGAAAGGAAGAAAGGATATTTCCTATAGGAAACCATGGCTTAAGGTGTCAGGGGGTCTGTGCATGAAAATGGAATGGAGTCTGAGCTCGCAATATTTTTTTAACTATAGAAGAATAATGAAAACTCAATCCCATTTTGTTTTAGGAGGTATGCGCAAACTTTTGATTTCTACAGTTTGCTACGAAATAACTTAAAGACAATAATAGCAAGAATAATTATACACTTACGTGGAAAGACACATGAATACACATGAGTAGATGTATACACATACCCACATAGATATACTTGTCTATATGAGATAAAAGAGAAAGGAGAGAAGGGGGAGAGATAAAAGAGAGGGGAGAGAAAAAGGAGGGGATAGAGGAGAGGAAGAGGACAGAGAGGGAAAGAGGGGGCGTGTCAATAATTAGAAACCCTAGGGTTGGAACAAGACTCAGAGTTCGGATGCCACACCCCACATAAAAATGCAAAGTGGAAAGGGTAGTGGTCTGCACTTCCAGCCCTGGAAGGTGAAGCCTTGAAATACCCAGAACAAAGCAAAAAGAAGGTAGAACAATCCAGGATGATTCCTGAAGTCACTCTTGGCCTTCCACAGGGACACACAGTGTCCTCATCCACACACACACACACACCTCCCCCGTACCCCCACCTCTATACATGCAAAAATTAGTTAGAAACTCTAGAAGTAGAGCGTATGGAGACTTCTTAAACTGACTTATCAACTTTGGGCAAATAAATCTTTATATCTGAGTTACTTTTGAAAAGATTTTTTAAAATGAGTTAAATTTAAAAGTCGCAGCTACCTGCATTGCACGAGACCCACGCACATCCAGCCAGTCAAAATTCCAACATGGATGTGACAAAGACTGACGGGCCTCAACCCAGCTGAGGACCTGGTGGCAACTGATGGTTCCTGAGGAAGGAAGAATCATTTTCCTTAAGGAAAATGCCCACTGGTAGGTTGTCCATACTCCACTGGATTGTCCCACACCCATGTGCCTGTGGGCGCAATAATGGATTTGGCGAGTTCTTAAAATAAATAGGGCATGAAGGTGGAAAGGGAAATGTGCTTAAAAGGCACATTATATGTATACATAAAATTACCAAAGAATAAATAAAAATTTATTTTAAAAATCTGTTGTCAGAAACAAATAAAAATTACATATAATAAATAGACAGATAGATAAACAAACAAACAAACAAACAAACAAATAAAAACTGCTTATTTGTAGCTTCCATGCATTTGAACTAGCCCTGATAACTGTACATCTTAGGCACACTGTGCTTCCCACCTTCTGTTCTCTGTCCCTGCTAGCTCCTCACCCAGATGTGCTTCTTCCTAATCAAAGATCTCCCACTTTTTTTTTTTCAGTCTTCTCATTAAATCAGTCTTTCGATTCCAACCTTAATCTTACCTTTGGAGTCTCTTGGATATGAAGATTCAGGGCACCTTACTTACATTCTTACTACTGTTATTATAGTTTAACTGTCCATTGTCTCCCTTTCAAGACCCTAAACTCTCCAAGAGGGAAGGACGATGTCTGATTTGCCAAGAAAGCCTTCCTACCACGAACAGTGCTTAGCCTTCATGTGCTCACCAAATGTTTGCTAAATGATTGCTACTAGTTTTTTGCTGTTCTCCTTAAATCAGAGACTCTTACTTACATACTCATATTGAAGCACTCAAGATGGACACATAACAAATATTTGATGACAGTATTTTTAAAGAACAGAGAAATGTGAGGAGCTTTTCACCTTCACCAAGGTTCTTGGCTTGTTCTTTCATGAATTAAGAATTTGAGTCAAATGAAGTTTTTCCCACCCCTCTAAGTGGTACCAAGGGAAAACAACAGTGAAGGGGGAAGCCGTCGATCAGGGCTTATCTTAGGTTTCCCCAGTCAGTGAGCACATCTCAGAGCTTGGAAGAGCTCTTCAGTGACAACGATCAAGCGTCTCCGAGGTGAGCAGTACATTGCGGTACCATCAGGCCCTGAGCAGACTCCTCACTAGCCAATCAGAAAGCAAATTCCGAAGTGCCAATCCAAGTGGGAAATAACTCTCTCTGTGCTGTTAATCGCTTGACAACTAAGTTCCCCTCTCACGTGTCTGGGTGAAAGCATTTGGCTGCTTCATTACCAAATCAGTACCTTCACCAGTACAGCCAAGCACGCTAGCCTCAGAGTCGCTCATGGCAGCAAACTATTCCCCAGAAGGTTCCATTACGGAGAGACAGAAGGAAGAGAATCCTTTACTCTAGCAACTGGAAGTGTGTGGCTTCAGCTGTTGCTGGAATGCCAGTCACTGACCAGAAGTTAAAGACCATATGTGAAAAGAAAAGACTGGTAGATGAAAAGTACATATATAACATTTTATATATATAACAACATTTTGACCAACCACCAAGCACATGTGTGACAGTGATGTCATATGATACTATACTGCCGTCATTTTGATTTGTGTAAGTAGACTCTATGATATTCACTCTGTAACAAAATCTCCCAACAGCACCTTCCTCAAAATGTATCTTCATTACTGAGAGGCACAAGACAGAAGTCCTTGTCCCTAGCATCCAGCTTTTCCTGGTTAAATGTACTTTCACTTTCAAGTAAAACAGTGATGCTCCCTAGAAGACACTAAATAAGCACGGTTTACAGCTACCTATCTGGAACCTGCCATGCCATGGTGACGTGGAATGATAGGGTGACAGTAGTCCAAAGAACTCCTTCCATCCTTCAGCTCTGCTTAGGTAGGGAAGCCGTAAGTCCTGGTTTGCAGGCATGTGCCCCAAAAGACTATCCTACAGCAAAAAGAACTCTGTCCTTTCCAGAGAACTTTCCTGGGAAAGAAAGGAAGGAGAGAACAGGAAGCTGCTCCTGCGGCAGCTGAACACACAGACAGAAACCTGCTTCTCTCCTTCTTCTGTGCTCACCTTTGTGAATCTCCACTTTACCATGTTTATAATTGGAAGCGCAAAAGCAAACAGACAACCACCCACCCTACCTACTTCCCAGAATTCCTCTGACAGCTCATTGAGACAGGACTTGACAATGCCTATGGGCTAAACCTTACACTGGGACACCCACTAGGCATTTTTGCTTTGAATTTTTTTTTTTTTTACATTTTAAAAGTGCTTTGCTTTTATTGATTTTTTTTTCTTGAAGTGAAATTTGCACAATATAAATTCACAATCTTTTGTTAAAAACTTTTTTATTGTTGTATACATGAATATTTTATTGAATTTATTAAAACCAGCAAGCTTTCTAAGGTATCTTCTCAGTCAGTTCTCCCCCACTTCTTGACCACAGTAAAACATTTTTAGGAATTTCTAGTTGAACTCTAAAAAACCCAAAATTTCAAATGATCCTGCTAAGGCATTAAGTTGGACACAGAAGTGGCATGAATGGGCCGTCACAGTGATGGACTGCAAAGAATGACCATGCATCGCTGCAAAATCTTAGTTCTGCCCTTTTTTTTTAAGGAAGTGGGTAGCTGACAAAAGCAACAGTCATAGAGAAACGCACTAAATACCTCAAAATGGGAAAGAGACCTCCTATCAAGTTAGCATCAGCAAATCATATTTGTTTGATCAAGGGATGTAAAAATAGACCTCTAAAAGGGACACTGTCATCAACAGTGGGGAGGGCCAGGACCTCACATGCCCATCTAATCATTTGGTCATGGTCTTCGGAATTTTCTCTGAGTTGGGCATCATTGTAAGTGTAGAATAAAGAACAGTGTGAATCTTCAGCTTTCCCATAGGAAGGGCAATATGCAAAGTAATAACAATAATCTACTGAAGTATTTTCAGTAATCTAAGAAACTCCAATTTTGGGGATCCTGAGCTGAATGGAGGAGAGTGGCAAGAGGGACAGGGCGCTCATGGCAGGGAGGTATCAGGATTGAAGGCTGGGAGAAGAATCCAAGGTGGGTCAAGTCACCAGCACACTGGGTCAAAGAAAGGCCTTGGGTTTGGTCAGTCCTAAGCCTGTACCTTAGCATAGAAATCAATCCTAGTACGTTTCTTTATCATTATCAGAACACCACAGTTCTCAGGCAAGGAACCCACCACATCCACGGGCCTTACTGAGTTCACAACCAATCAAAGGTGGTCATGGAAAAGTGAGTTCAAAAGTGAAACCTAGCACTCTGCAGAGAAATAACCGTTACAGAACAAAAGTCTGTTAGGAGCAACTGGCTAACGAACAGCTGCAGGCTTCCTTCTTACAACTACCCTCTGCCCTCTGCCCTCTGCCCTCTGCCCTACATTAAAAAAAGTCCCTGAGGGCTTTCAGTGGGAAGTGCCGGAAACAGGGACATCTTCAAAAAGACCAGAGTCTCCAAAGGGCTCCTAAATATCAAATTCAAAAGCAGGCTCTTCAGTGGAGAGCAAAGAAAGCTTGAGTTCCAATGTAACACACAAAGACATAGAGGCAGAAATACAGGCAGAGAGATACAGCCACAGCATCCTTGGGTCTAAGAACTTCAGGTCCGAAGCAAGGTACATCTTTGTCACTGGGTGTCTTATGCATGATGACAGTTCAGAGCTTCTCGGCCAGGCCAGTCATGTTCTACTCTCCTACCCTACATTTTCTATGTGTACTAGGCACTTCCATTAGACGAGTTGGGGATCACCCACAGCAGGGGTAGACTAGTAGTCTCAAGGCATATGCACCCCACTTCCCCCAGAAGGAGCAAAAGCTGAAGCAGACTCTCCCCCAAATGCTCACACCCCATTACCACAGACAGCCCAATCAATGCAGCAAATACCACTGGGCCCACCGGTACCCCTCCTCTACCTGGCGGGTGGAAAAGCCCCAATACTGTCTATGATAAGCCGAGCAGGTGATGTGAGCGAGACATGCCTTCCACCCAGAGCGATCAAAGAAAACAAGAAACATGGGACGTAATCACCCATTTGCTTTTCCTATTCACAGTTCCCCTTCAGTACACTAATTTAAAAAGATGCATAGAATTTTGAAGCTCAATGACCAGTCATCTATTGCTCAGTCCCAGACACTGTTTTGTTGTAAAAAAAAAAAAAATCGAGAAAAAGAAGTATTTTGAGCTACCATTTCAGTTTTCGCATTTACATTTAATGATTATGAATTCAGCTCCAAAAGATGCATGGGTTTTGCCTGCACCGGATTGTGTCTGCTGTTGCTGAATTTCCCTTAGCCTTGGAGGATCCTCCTTTCTTCTTTCCCGAGAGAAGAAATATGTCTCTCCATTTCTTTCCCATTCGGGGAAAAGAGAGCCTGCAAACTGTTTGTAACCCATCATTTCACATGAAGGAAATCAAAGCTAAGAAATCAGTTATTTATTGGAGTGGCAGCTCTGGAATCCTAGGTCCCTCCAATGTCAGCTTTCTTTCAACTAAAGCACCACAGTGCAAAATAAATTGGGCAATGATAGAGTTAACAGCTTCTTAGCCTGTGGGTCTAGAAGGGCAGAGATGATAGCGGTGCTCATCACCTGATTCTCAATTAAAACCTACCTCTAGTTTTATATGATAAACTATGCTGTGAAAGAAAATACCTCTGCTCCAAAGTGGACTTGGTTTAATGTCAAAACAATATTAAATTTACCAAACTTTCTTTAAACTTTCTATTTATTTATTCATTTGTTTGTTTGTTTATTTATTTGTGTGTGTGTGTATATGTGTGTGAGAGAGAGAGAGAGAGAGAGAGAGACAGAGACAGACACAGACACAGAGAGAGAGAACACTGTGTCCCTGTAGAGGGCCAAAGGTGACTTCAGGAATCATCTTGGATTGTTTCTACCTCCTTTTTGCTTCACTCTGGGATTTCCCAGGCCCTACCCCATCAGGGCTGGAAAAACAGGCTACTGCTGTTTCTGCCTGGTGTTTTTAACATGAGACCTGGGATCCAAACTCAGGACCTTCTGCTTCAAAGGCAGAATCTTAACCCCTGAGCCATCTCTCTAAGACCCCCAAATTTACCAAACTTAATGAAGATTAAATATATTTTGTTTAGTCACATAAGAATCCCACACATCTCTCCAGAAGTACAAGACTGAATGAGAAGAAAGCTTGATCATTGCTTGCACCCAGAGAGATTGAAGTCAAGAAGTGATTTAAAAAAAGCTGAGATTATGGTTTATAACCACAAGGAGAAGTACGAGAAAGAAGAGAATGGAAATAACTCCAAACCATACATCAGACAGTTGCTGCCACCCCTTTCCTCTGACCCCCAAGAAGCAATGTTCAAGCTTTCTGTTTCCTGCAAATGTGCGAATAATCTAAATGGGATTTTAAAGCTGTGACAGAACTTTTAAAAAGCCGTTAAGATACATTCAAAGGAATTCTTTCTTAATTATCTAAATGGCTTGCACTATTACACAAGTGAGGACGTGCTTTTATTAAATGCCAAACCTTTCTTCAGAACCAACCTCGAGAAGACACACGCTCTCAGCAAGCTGTGACTACGCCAGCAGCACAAAGTGGCAGTTTGGGCAACTGTCCACGTAATTCAGACCGAAGAAATCTGCCACCACCGTGATGCCATTAGCATGAGGTTCTCAACAACTTAGCTCATTAGGCATTGGATTTGGGCATAGAACGTGCCAGAAGAGACGAGTTCCCACAAGTCATTATTGAAAAGCCAAGTACTGTTGAGCAAACCCTTGTTTGCCAGAATTCTGCTGGTAGTTATAAGGAAGGGACTGACAATTGATTATTAACAAAATAAAAAGGTAGTTGGTTGTTTGCACCAGCTCATTCCAGGATATTCTTCACAGCTAAGGTACGGAAAATCGAAAAGCAAGTCTTAACCATGTCTACCTCTGTTTAGAAAGAAAAAAAAATCACACTGGGCTGTCAAGGTACCATCCTTCCCTTCTGAATCATCCACTCCGATTGCTAATATCTGATCAGATCCATCATGTAGAAATTGTCTTTGTATTCTACTAAGGGAAATAAATTGACTGCAGCAGAGTTGACTCATTCATGTAGAATAAACATCATCTCGGTTGTCTACATGGTAAAATGTAGATTTAAGGAAGCAATGCAGATGGATAACAGAAGCCCCAGCTTGGAGGTCAGGGGAGTTGGGGGTTGAGGGGCTGACTGGGTAGTGGGGGGAGGTGGATCTGTACCTCAGGAATTCTCACAGTTTTCCAATTCCACATCTGTGGGCTCATTCCGGATGTCCCTTAAAGGAGGAATTTTCAGGGAAGAAAACAACTTAGAAGAAATTAACCTTCCCCAAGCAACAGTGGTAAATAGCTAAGTAATCTGGGAGACATAATATATGTATGCTTAGTATTAGAAGCTGAGCGAGAAGCACCAAGTCAATTGTTTTTCAAGACAATTAGGCAACACTCGGAGGCAAACCAGGAAAAACAAAATCTCTCTTTCCCCCTCATTATTGCACTGCAAAACGTGAACGCCTGCCTGCCTGTGAAGCAGTAGTTAGAACATTTTCTCAATGGTAATCTCATCCTCCAAGCACTAACTACTGAATTTAAAGATGTATTTTCACAGAGAGGGAGAAGTGGCTGCCTGCCGTCACTGGCCCCACAGACAAGAGAGTCAGAGATAAGGGTGGGTACGAGGTAGGGCAAATCCTCCTTGTGGCGTTTCAATCCTGTTAGCACTAATGAGATCGTAAGGGTTGGAACAGGCCTGATGTGGGGTGTGGAGTAGTCTACGAAGCCAGGAATTCTTTAGGTAACAAAGAAGTTCCATGGACTCCTTCACCTGCAGCCCCGATCCTCGCCATGGTGGGGAGTGCATTAAAGAGGGTACCTACCAGTGGCCTCTACTCTTAGCTCTCCTGTCTTCAAGTTTTCTGAAGGAATGGCAGTTTGGGGCTTAAGGTATTACCAAGGGTGTAGTGTTGGGCTACCAGCCAGCTTCTTGCCTTCGAGGTTGGGAACATACCTATCTTACCTGCTTCTTAGACCCATCACCTATGAAACCAGAATAATTACAGTGACCACCTCCCCAGTCTCACAGAGTGATTTTTTTGGGGGGGGGCTAAAACAATCAAGAACTCTTTAACATGTGCAAAAGGGCCCTCTAGAAATAGGTAAAAATCCCCTGGGATCAGTGTTTCTCCCTAATGCTGCCCCTACATCCTGCACCAGCCTGCCAGATTCTCCCATCTCTCTGTCAGCCTCTTTATGTGTTGATAGCTTATCTGAGTATCATCTTCTTGTGTCTGGGATCCATAGACAGAGACAACAACTAGGAACAACCCAGGCCATACTACAAGGGATTTTTGCATCCTGGGCAAGCTATGTGCATGTCAGAGTGAGAGAGACACAGAGGTGTATGATATACACACAGATATGTGTCCATATGTGTATACTCACGTGCTCACTTTCACAACATGAACACATGGAATTAAGACTATAGAATTGCAAGTTTCAATAGGCGAGCAATTCCAGGCATGTGCAAATGCACAGTTCACCTTATCACAGGGCATATAGTCCACACCGCCCACTGGATGGATGCCTGAACCTGCAGACGGTACTCTGAATACCATGTTTCTTCTCATTTGCATATTTATGAAAGTCGAATTTATAAATTGGGCACAGTAAGAGATTAGCAGTAATTTGTAATAAAATAGAACAATTATGCTATAATAAGGAGTTACATGAGGGGTGAGGGAGATAGTTCAATAGATGGCAATGGTCATCACTTGGCAGGCATGAGGACCCAGCATCCACATACAAAGCAATGTATGGCCAATTGTGCCTATAACCCCAGAGCTTCAGTTGTGGGGAAACGGGGAGATGACTGAATCTTACTACCAGCCTAGTCTAAAACCACAAGCTCTAGATTTAGGGGAGATCCCATCTCAAGAGAATAGGGCAGAGAGTGATAGAGGAGATCAACCAATGCCCTTCTCTGACCTCTACACTCAAGTAGGTGAGTGTACCTGTGTGCACGTGTGTACAGGCACATACAGTACCACTCACCCAAAAGAAGAAAAATTGTGTGAGTTCTCTCTCCCCCCCCCCACAATCTTAATGGATAGGATGGGACAGCAATTTCAAACCATGGTTGACTGTATGTAGCAGAAACCACAGGATTAAACTACAGATAAAGGGACCCATTGTTTCCAGATGTTTAAATAGTAAGCCTACCACATTGGTATGCTTTTTCATTGTCTTCTAACTGTGATAGCATGTGGAAGGGCCCAAGTGCTTCAGGGAGTTTTTCAGGCTAAGGAAGAGTGTTAGTGTGTTGCATGCTAGGGTTTCATGATGCTGTGCACACGCATGTATACTGCCGTTAGTCACAGCCTGAGACCAGCTTCCTAAGAGCACTGCAGGGAGACGAAGAGCTTTAGATGGTGAGGAAAGGAAGACAGAGTGGGAAGAAATAGCTTAGAAAAGAAGAAATGAGATAGAAAGTTGGGTGCATCCCAGCAAAATGGAAGACAGGGGCAGATCCTGTGGAATAAAATTCTACTGTGTATGTGCACCACGCTTCTCTTATCCATTCATGGCTCCACATCCTGCATTCAGACAGCACTAACTGGACTCAGTGGGCTATAAATAAATGAGGCAGAGGCAAGGAGAAGAAAGAGGAGGAAAAAGAGATGAAAATAAAGAAAAGAAGATGTGAAGGTGGGAGGGGACATATTGGGGGGTACTAGGGAAAGTGAGGGGTGGATTTGGTCAGGACACATGGTATATAAAGTGAAAGTGTCAAAGAATAAATAAGAATATTACAAAGTAATTGAATTCTGGGGAGAGAGCTGCAAGCCTATGTCAAATTTATTGAAGATGACACAGTAGCTGGAAATTTTGGAAATTTCCATTTTGGGATCCAGTTGAGATTACCTACCCTTGACCTGGCCAGATTGCCTACCTGGACATTGGGGAGATGTCTAGATAGTGTCCAGAATTCCAGGGCTAGTAAGAAAAAAGAGAATTGAGGCCTCACAGTGTCCTGAGAGGATGCCAAGGAACGGGTGACACCGTTAAGAGAGTCAGAGGGGACAGAGCTGAGTTGTAGCAGCTGCTTGCTATGCAGGGAATGTCTGAAAATGGACAGGCCACCATTTCTGAGTTGCTAAGACACAGGAAGCAAAGTAACAGAATCATAGGTGAATGTGAAGAAGCATATCTGTAATCCTAGCACGTAGGAGATTGGGGCAGGGGGATGAGGAGTACAGGGAAGTTAGAAAAAAATATAATTAAAGAGTCAAAAAACATCTCAAGTTAGGAAGAACAACAAGAAGGAATCTTAGAGGCAAAATATCATTGACCTGTCTGTGCTTAAGGTTTGTCAGGACAACAAATGGTTACACCACACACACACACCACATACCACACACTCACACCATACATAAGCATGCACATCCCCCCCACATGCAAACCATTCACATCACACATACAACATCACCGACACCCATACACTACAACACACATACACACACACACACACCAACCACACACTCATACTATACATATATATGCACATACCCCCCACATGCAAACCACTCACATTATACATACAATATCACTCACACACATATATTACAACACACACACACACACACTGCTCACACTACACATAAACATACATCACTCTTACATATACACACCATTCAAGCACCACACCACACATACCACACTACATCTCACATACTCACACCACACACCCCTACACAACACACATCACACACACATCACACACACACACACACACACACACACACACTCACATACTGTACCATGTACACATACTTAACTACGTTCATTAGCAAACTCAGACACCCGCTCACGGAAACTACTCTTAAACTGCACTTGGGAGCGATCTTTAAAAAGGATTACGGTCTGGGCAGGATCGAAGATGCCAATTAAAAACTTTAATTTTTAAAAAAAAAAAACCCACAAACATCGCTTTGGGTCTTTACGGAATGTTGTCAGATACTTCAAAGAGCTCATTTTTCCCATCTGCCCCTTGACAATTTAGAAATATCTGTCATTCTTGTCCCTGTGGCTACAGCAGCGATCTAATCAGAAACAAGGGAGAAGATGAATCTCTCCCCAGGCTCTCATCCGGGGAAGCCAGGGGAGCCCGAGTGAAGGCGAACAGAAGATAACTGGTGCAGCGTGAGCCCTGCACCATCGATTCAGTATGTGTCTCCACACATTACTCATTGGAATGGTGGCAGCCCTCAGGAAGGAGAGCAGGGGGTGACTTCCTTCCGCTAGGGAGGGAGATACACTCAAGGGCCCAACCCATGCCAGCGGGCTGGGTCGAGGAATCCTTAAGGGCTGGTTCCTTGGCCTGCTTCCAGGCGCCAGTAATTTGCCGAGTGAAAATGTCAATGGTTTTGAATTAGCACCTTAGAAAGTTTTGCAACGCGCAAAGTATCAGGTGGGCAGTTTGAATAAATGCCAGCTTCGAGCACGCCTGTTACTAAGCGGGCAATGGAAATGAAAGTGGAAGGCTGGGGATATAGCTCAGGGGTAAAGCACTTGCCTACCAGGCCCAAGGCCTAAGAGTTCCATTTTTAGTACGGGGTCCATTTTAAGTAGTTGGAAATATCAGTGATAAATCAGGTGATCACTAGGGATAATCAATAAGAGTAAATAAAAAAGGAGATTTAACCGAGAAGCAAGGTTCCTAATACCGGTTTCCCTAAAGTATAGAATTCACATCACAGTGGGTATGACATCGTAGGTAAGATGGCCTCAGAAATCCTTTGTGCAGCAGGAGAACAGATTATTAGGTCTCATTAAATCACAGTGCGAGGAAGTCATGCCTCTTTCAGTTCTCTTGTGGCCCTTCTATGCTCCAGTGAAAGGGAAGTCTTGGCTAAGTGGCTCCCAGTCTCCAGCACTACCCTGTGCTTTTCTAGCTCCCTTCATGACAAAGAGATATGAAACTTCAGGCTTAGAGACTTTGATTTAGCCAAAGCTGCGAGCAAGAATTTAACCTCATTGTCTGGTTCCCATGTGACCTATCCTTTTAGGTATTTTCTATATCTGTCTACTGGTGTGATATAAAGTTTCTTCTTTAAAAATAAACGTATTGAAATTAAAAATTAGCCATTTGAAAAATATTAGGTACATCTTGCATGAATAGGACTTTGTGGATGAAGGTGTCTGAAAATGTGACTAGAATTTAGAAAACAGAGATACTGAATCCACAGCAGGAAATTCCTCGTGGTGCATCTGACTGGTGTCTCCTAGGAAAAGAGAAGGCTTTCAGAGAAAATCCCATTACTCAAAGAAGTCACGTGTCTTCTATTATTTATTTACTTACTTACTATGTTGGTGACAGAATTGAGGGCTTCATACATTCTAGACAAGCACTCTAGCACTGGACAACATGTACAGTCCTTGTTTAAAAATATTATTTGAGACTGAGCCTTATTAAGCTGTGCACCCTGGCTTTGAATTTGCTCTGTAACCCAGTCCTGTGTGATCTTCCTGTTTCAGCCTCCCAAGTCGCTAGGATTCCAGCCTAAACCACCAAGCCAGTCTCAGCTACACGACTTCTTGATGTTTTGGATCACAGGAGCCTCAAAAAAGTCAACCTCTCCTTCTTAAGCCCAATAGTTGATTGAGTGCATGACATGGTAGACGGGGTCAGGCACATTGCCTCACGTACTTCTCCCTCTCCACCTGTCTCCTAGACTCCTTGGATATAATGAGGGGATCCCAGCCCCAAACACTGATCAGATGTAATTACAGACAAGTTATTCATTATATCCACTCACTGGTCAGTTTTCTAGATCCCTGTGGTACTGAATGTCCCCCTGCACAGGAGGTCTTTACTACAAAGTAAGAGCAAGAAGAGAAACTTCCAAGGGTCTGATCACTGCCCCTCCACAAGACAGCTGCCTATCTGGAATAAGAAAGCAAAAGTCCACCCGAGTATTGTCTGCCATGCATCATATCCATACGCAATTGCATCTTGATGGATGCAGCAAACACAATTTCATATGTCTGCCATAGCCTCAGTGACCTTTCCGATCCTTGAGTTAAAGGGATCATTACTCATCTTTATGTACAACTTCCTATGACAGACCAGCATGATAAAGCCCAGAGACACTTTGATGAAGTAAATAATTTATCCCCATCCATAATCACCTGCTGTTCCCAAATCCTAATGTCTTTCCAGGGATTGCTTCACCAAACCAATGAAATAATGAATCCCTTATCGATGACACTAGGGAACTGTAAACTTTATGCAGAATCTCAACTTCATCCAAGACCATATCAGTTTAAGGAAGAATATGGGTAAAGGACAATTCCTTACACGTACATCTGTCATCACACAAGTACATTTCCACCTTAAAATTATGCACACTGTCCCAGCAAGTACTTGTGTACTTCCAATGTAGTCATCCAAATGAAACCCAGTGGGCCACACATGCAAAAAGATAAGAAAGTAGGAGAAAAACTGACTGGAAAGGAGAAAGTATAAAGTAGGGCAGGATAAGATTAGGTAGCAAGGGTGAAAACACATAAAATCACTTCATTTATGTATGGAAGTATCAAAGAAGAAAAGCAATTTTTAGAGGCTAGATGTATTTAAGTGAACTAAATGAACTATGGCATATAAAATAATTATGCACACTGCTCATTGGAAACCTGCTATGCGGCATATGCTGTGCTTGAACTTTTCATATATTATTTTGCTTAATTCTGCAAACAGACTCGCAAGGTAGCAGTTAGCATCTCTATTGTGATTAGACATCAGATCAGAGGCTGTGGAATGTTTTTACAATAGCAAGTAGTGAAGCAGCAAGTCGCCTAAGACAATGTATAAAACAAGGCTTAATTCACTCCATAATTTCTAGTTCTTTTAAGAAGCTTGATTTGAAAGTAGGACTGCTTCTTCTTCTCTTCTTTTATTTCTTCTTCCATAGTTTTATATGTAGATATTATATATGTGTAAATATATATGTTATATACAAATATATGTCATATATACATATATATCACATATATCACACACACACATAAGCATCACACACATATGTATATATGCATTTATACAACTATATAAATATATATAGTATATATGACTTTGATCATATCCCTCTATCCTCTCTCAACCAACTCCCGCCAAATCCCTTCTTCTTCCCCAGAAGTTCCCTGCCTCTCCTACTTCCTTATCTGTTTTTGTGACCTGCTGCATTTAATTAAGGCAAATAGCATGAGCATGGGCGGCTCATATTTACTTGAACAGCGGCTCCACCACTCAGAAGTATGACTCCTCCTGTGTTTCCCTTCCTGCTTTTGGATGCATTTGATTCCCACTGTGTTGCTCTCCCGGCATAGAGGATACAGGGCATTTTGAAGATGCTGTGAAGTCCCAGTGATACCCACTTTCTCTCTTCAGATACACTCAATGGGTAGATTTGGCAGGGAAGTTGCCATGGTTTCTGCTTTGTCCAGAATTCAAACATCAAATTCCCAGAGACATAGGTAAAACCAGGAACATCAAGCAACAATCAGCATTGGCTGGTTGATACGGGAAAAGAATTAGCAAAGCAGATGTTAGGCCAGTCTCAGGAACAGGACCAGTTACATCTGTGACCACAGTTCATATTTCAACCATTTTGTATTTGCCCATGGTTTTGGAAGTCTCCTGTGTCAAAGAGATAAAGGACTTATCGAGTCCATGGATTTCCTACAATGAATCCACAATTTACTCATCACTGATGAATCTAATGAAGATATGGAGATTTTAAACCACCAACAAAAAAAAGACACAAAACAGTGTTATTATTAAGATGCTGTGATATTTGGAGTAAAGTCCTCTTTAAGTGATTATAGGAGGAAAGGGTCTAAAGAAAGGAGGGGGAACAAGAGGGTAATAAGAGATACAAAAATCAAAATCATGCATGTTTTATCTAATATGTAGATCTAGATTTATGTGTGTAATATAATACATGAATTCAATCTGAAGGGGATCCATTTGGGAGGGGAAGAAATAGTAGGGGAGGAAGCGATGGAAAGAAATGGGGTTGAATATCAGCAAAATACAATTATGTATGCATGAAAATGTCATAATGAAAACTATATTTTGTATACCAACTAAACTACTTTAAAAAACTGTCAAATAAACACCAAGAAAGCTTTCATATTTAATAGGAAGGAGAGTGACACCATTAATGACAAAAGATCTGTCCTTTCCTGGTTAATCTAAGATAATTGTGATACTGTGAGATATGTACTTGATCTTCATCCTGCTTCCTGGCACCACAACCTTTTGCTGTAACAACGAGTTGAGCAAGATCTGGCAGCTTGTAGGAGGCTTCAGGATGTAGGTGGGTCCCAGGAAAGACCAAGGTGTGATCACAGAGTTGGGACCTGCGTTCCCTGCATTCAGCCGCAATGAAAGTGTTGGGTCAGGGAATCCATGGGCTTGTTAAGCTCTTTAGGGGTTGACAGCTGCACCAGCCACCGATGGTCAGTGATTTAATCAGTTGTGCCCATGAAGTAAAGCTGCTACTAAACCCTGAAAGACCTTGGGGAGCTGAAAGGATCCCTGAAGGATCATCTCATCTCCCCATTTCATCAATACTAGTAATGAACAGCCAACAGAACTGAAGAGTATCCCTGACTTCTGTGAGCCATTCAAGGAAGTGAGTCAAACCTGTGAGCTCCCCAATGTATAGCCAGTTGGTCAAAAGTACAGGCAACATCCTACTTCTTTGTGCTGGGTGCCTGAATCAAGGCAGTCTTGAGGAACTGGCCCTTTGTCTGTAAGCCAAGGCCTTCTCCTAGTAGGTAGTGTCAGAACTGAATTGAGTTAAAGGACACACCACTGCCATTCATTACCAAACTGATGGCTGGTGAGTAGGAAGAAAGAGCTCATACATGTTTTGGTGACTGAGTCACACATTTTCTGGATGGATTGTTGAGTGACAGGATAGGAAAAACTGAGCTTAGTTTTCCTCTTTAATTGTCATTAAAAAAAAAAAACTTGCCCGATTTTGTTGAGGAAATAAGACAGAAAAAAAAAGACTTGTTTTGTTTTCAGTTGAAAGTCAGGTGTTGGCACACTGTTGACCTCACAAAGTCTAGCATCTGCTAAAGGCACCAAGATCCTTGGAGGCAAAGGATTGGCAGCCACAGCAGTGTTCCTATACCTAAGGGGAACACAGGAAAGGGTTCAGGGAAAGGCCACTGGGTCCTTGTATGTCATCGGAGAGGAGGGCCCAGAGGAAAATCAGACATGCACAAGAAAGGACTCTCTGGGAATTGGGGCGGGAGGCACTGGGGGATGGGGAGGAAGGGGGGTGGGGAGGGGGAGCAGGGGGTACGGGGGGAGGAGGAGGGAGGGAACTGGTGTACCTAATAAGTTTGTATGAGCTGAAATAATAATAAAAATGTATTAATAAAAAAAAGAAAGTTAGGTGTTGGGCACCTAGGACACAAGAAGATCAGACACAGAGGCATGCCATAGTTAGGCACAGGTGTCAACTTCACAATTGAGGATTTGAGCTCTGGACACATTTGTAGAGAATTAATGGTTGAGTTAAGCCCAGAGCAAACCTGCGGGAGATTGTCTACTGATGGGGAAGACCCAGCCATGGTGGGTGGGACTGATCCCTGGAATAAAATACAGAGAGCTGGTTGAGAAAGTTGGCATCCTTGAGTATATTTGGCCAGACATGCTGGTCTGGCAAGTAAGAATCATCCTTCTCTCAGCCATTATGTGGAGATGGTGTGGCCAGTTCCCTCGGCCCTGGTGTTGGTGCGTGCTCTCCTGTCAAACTGGACTACAGATTGTGACTGGACTATAGTAAGAAAATAAACCCCTTGTTCCCTTAAGCCATCTGATGGTCATTTATCAGCAACCATGCAAGTGCACTGCAACAAGGCAGAAAATTTGGGTTCTCTTCTCAGTTTCAGCAATAACCAGCCTGACAATTTTGAGTGATTTCCTGAAATTTCTGAGCCATACGTCTAATGCTAATAATACTACAATCACAATGTCTGCCCTGATTGTCTTTTCAACCTTACATTAAAGACCTAATACGAGCTGAATGTTTTTCTGCTAAAATTCACAGATGCAAGTCTATATGTGGAGGAAGTGAAGAAGGTAGTGTGAGGTTAGTTGTGGATATTACAAGAATCTCTCTATACACTTCTCATCCCCTGCAAGAATGACCCATGAGGACACTGATACAGTAGCCATCTACAGACAGGAAACAAGACCTCACCAGAAACTGACTCTGGTGGCACCTTGACCTTAGATTTTTACCTTTCATAACCATAAGAAAAGGAATTTCTGTTAAGACATCCAACTCATTGTGCCTTGTCAGGAGGCTTGGTAAGACTACTATGAACTCCAAGAGTGAAGGATAATGAGATTTCCTAGTGGCACACCTAATCATCCACACCTCCTTATGCTTCCTGGGACTTACCCAGAGGGGCACAGCACCTGCAGGAAGAAGGCATGGCTTTCAGGGAGCGAAAGGATAAGGGTGGGTAGAGTGGGCACCTTAGACTCCTCCTTTGAAATCAGAGAATATGAGACGTGGAAGCAGTTTCAGGAGATGGCACAACAGAGACCTAAGTTCTTGATAGAAATGAGAGCTTTTGCAGTGGGGAGTCCCCTAATTCCAGTAGTTCTGCAAAGTCTAGTGCCTTTGGGTTTTCAGGCTTGTGACCCTCTGGCAGGGTGTGGGATAGGAATAACTACTTGCTTCCAACCAGAAATATCTGGTTCTCTTAATGCAAACTGATTTCATACCAAGGAATTGAAATAAAAGGCACAAGAGCAATGGTCACACTGAGAGCAGGTTGGGTTGAAGAATATAGAAAATCTACTTCTTCATGCCTAGTCTGATCTGCATTTAAAGTTCATGCTATCAATGATGCTATTCTTTTTCCTTGAGGCTGCATGAACTCACTGGAGTCCAGAGTAAGGCACTGGAGACAGACTGGGTTTAAAATCCAATCTAGTCACTGGCAAGCTGTGTAGCTCTTGACAAGCTGTATACACTTTCAGAGTCTAAATATTCTTATCTACTCCATGAGGTAGAAAGAATTCCAGGTCTGTGAGAATAAGAGAATAAGGTATCCAAAGTCAGGCCTGATTCCCACATCCCATGCCCTTGACAGACATAAATAATCATCCTGTCTGTCTGTCCCACCAAGCTCACAGGCAGATACAGGTTCAGAACACAGGACAACCTCTTTCAGGCAGCTGATTTTTGGACTAAAAAATGAAATCCATATTCCTTTCTGGGTACTGGATTGTCAAGGTTTGAGTGTAAGTTGCCCGTCTCTCCTCCCTACCAGAAGCTCCTGCGTTGGAGTTCTTAGCTAGTGTTAATGTTTGGGAAGGTCGTGGTACCTTTAAAGGGTGGAGCCTGAGGAGGGCCTTGAGGTTGGGTGGCCAGATCCCCTTTCCTCTGTGTTTGCTCTGGAGCTCTCGGTTTTGCTGATGCTTCTTGTGAACTGAGCCAGCTCCTGTCTTCAAGTGATTCCTGCTCTCATAGATTATATCTCCTCTGACACCGTAAGCCACATAAATTTCCCCTGAATTGTACAGGAGTTTTGTCTCACGGCAACAAAAGTACCTGCAATATAGATTATTGCTCAGCCTCTTCCAGTTGAATTGGTCCCAGACTCTGTGATGCTAATTGGATAATATCGTGACACAGATGGAATAAAAACTTGGGGGAAATGGAAGAGATATGAAGGGAAGGAAAACTTAGGGTGTTAAACATACACACAAATATGAAATATAGCGAGGTAAGTCTCTGTTTCTAGAAGGTAGTAATCATATCTCTTGTGCTCTCTTTACTTACTGGGTGTTACCCAAGAGGGATATGGGTGCCTGAAAAGAGAAAGAATAAACCCAGAAGGTCAGAAGAGCCCCCATATGCAGTCATGTTCCCCGAGTGAAGGGAAACAGAATGTGTGCGCAGTCATATACGCGGGTGAAGGCCACTCCACATGCAGTCATGTGCCCTGTGAAAGCCAACAGGGTCCCGATGCATGCAGGTCACGTGCTCAGGTGAGCACTCAACCAGTTCTCCTGCTGGGTCACTGTGTTAGGCCTGTCTTAGTAAGCCAAGTGCTCAGAGTATCAAGCCTACAGGGCTGGAAGTAGGACCAGAGGTCTGATGACCGGAGTTCAAAAATTACATTTGGAAGAAGGAGTAAGAGAGAAGTTAAGTCTGACAGGAACATTTGCCAGTTCCTATGCTGTAAACACACCCATGATTTGTAATTTTTAACTGCCAAAAAAGGACATTGAACTTTTGAGTTGTGTTTCCAAGACATGCACCGTCAGCTCTCAGGGGTCCTGTGTGAGTTGACGCCCAACATTGTTGAAGGAAAGGAAGTATGAGTCTACTGATGACTGCTGAATTTCTTCTACTAGCATGTATCCTTTCATTTTATATATTTACTCCATATATATATATGTTTCCTGTTACTAAATGATAGGGCTTGAGGTTATAGTTTGTTTCAAAGTATATGTGAGTGCTTTGAGAAGAAATGAATAACATTTTAGTATATATGGGTGTCATCGTTAAGCACGGGTGCCAACTTGACTATTGAGGGTTTGAGCTCGGGGCACATTTGTAGAGAATTAGTGGTTAAGCCCAGAGCAAACCTGCAAGAGATCATCTAGCTGATGGGGAGGTCTAGTCCATGGTGGGTGGGACTAGGTCACTGAATAAATCACAGAGAGCTGGTTAAGAAAGTTGACATCCTTCTGTACACTTGGCCAGACATGCTGATCTGGCAAGTAAGGATTGTCCCTCTCTCAACTATTGTGTAGAGATGGTGTGGCCAGTTCCCGCAGCCCCGGTGTTGGTACGCACTCTCCCGTCAAGTCGGACTGAAAACTGTAACCAGTAATCATAAGAGAGAATTATCCCCTTGTTCCCTTAGGCTATTGGATGGTCGTTTATCAGCAACCATGCAGGTGAACTGCAACAATGGGTGACTCCGATCAAGTACAGCACATCATACCTTCATCTAGCCAGCATTTAATAAATAATTACTCAGCCAGATGGCAAAAGAGATACTCAGATGTTTCCCAGAACCCTCAGACCCTCTGCTCAATGTGGTCTTTCTTACATTGAAGTGCAGGTTCCAGCCATCAGTTTCAGTCTATCCATGGAGCCCCCACAAATGTCCAGCACAGGCATCACCAGCTGTATTCTCTGAGCTCTGAGGGCAAAGGATTAAGAGAAAGAAAGAAGCAGATGGAGGTGGAGGAAGGAAAGAAGGCTGAGGAAATAACTGTTGAGGGCTCAAGATTGTCTACATATTCTTATTACACAGAAACAGGGAGACAACATCTCTCCCAAGAGACTGTACTGAATTCATTACCTAAATGAAAAAAAAAAAAGAGACATGAAAATAAATCTCTTCCCACTTACAGGATTATGGGTGTGTGTCTTCTTAAAAGATGAAGGGGTTCCTACATTGCACAAAGAATTCCACTGTAGTCATTATAGCTCATAGACTAGACCCAAATGTTGAATTCCACAGTGTCTATAGATACCTGCTTGAAGCCTCTCATGCAAAGTAGCATCTTCTCCTCACGGAGCCCTTTAATCCATAATCTCATAGTCAATAGCTATAGTACGTCAGTCCCCAAAGCAGCTTCCCTAGAAAGCTCCTTTTATTCACATGCACACAGATAGGACTTTAGTGAATTGTCTTCTACTAAGTCCATGGCAGGAAGGAACTTAGAGAAAGAAAGGCTACGCTAACATTTTGCTAACAGGAGAGATGTTCTCTTTCAGCCTTTGCCTGGAATGTGGGTTGCACTGCTCCCACAAGAGAACAAGGAATGAAGAGTCATATAGTTGAGTTGCTTGGGAGCAAGAACACAGGCCAAAGGGTAGGAAAAAGTAAAGCAATAATAGCTAATGCCTTAGAAAGCGTCAGGTGCTGCTGGAAGCATGCTGCAGATGATAGCTCAACAGTGTGTGTGTTAGTGTTATTCCTTTAATAGGTGAGACACCAAGGCTCAGGGAGGCCAAGCGACTTTCCTGTGTCACATTGCACTGTAAATGGTGGAGCCGTGATTTCAGTCCAGTGGTGATCATCCAGTGCACTGCAGGAGGATTGGTCACACCCTCTACACATCACTGCTGCTTAATAGAGAAAGTTAGACATATCTGAGGTCAAATTCTGGGTCTGCTAATTAGATGCATGAACTTGAGCAAGTCACTTCCTCTCTGAGCCTCCATTTCCTACTCTGTGAGATGGAGCTAATTCCTATGTCATAGAATTAGCATGAAAATGACTCTCCTTAATCTAATAAATTCACTGAGCAGACAGTATTAGTGGCAGGCATGAAGTTGAATAGATCTTAGAATCACAGAACGTCAGTCTTGGGCACCTCTTATTCCAACATGAAAGTAACGAATGAACCTGCCCAGTTCTCATTCTATTCTCCACAGTGCGTTTTCCAAATGGAGTCTGGGACCTTGAATATTCCACACACCACAATTTACATTCAGTCTAAATCCTACTTTTGCCATTAAACTACTGTGTGGCACTGAATGTGTTCCTTAGACTTTCTTAGCTTCTGTTTCTTCCTTTCTAGAGTGGACAGAGTAATAGCCAACTGGAGGCCACGAGAATGAGATTCAAGGGTGGATAAGAGTTAGCACAGTGGCCGGCATTTCTTTACAGAATCACTGCTAAGCTTCCTAACTTATTTCCAAGTACCGGGAGAAGGAAACGGGTCTTAGAGTGGCCCTGCTATTCCTGGTCCCCCATGTGTTTACCTGCAACAGCTCTATTAAAGTTTGGTTATTGCCACCTAGAAGGTGAGGGCAGTGTGTGACTCTACGTACTGGTCCCCTGCACCCCAAGAAAGAGGAGGCTCTCTCTTGGAAACGTTCTGCTGTTAGATTGTGCAAAGGTCTCTCTCTTATGGGATTCTCTGAAGGGGCCATGTAGGGTTGCCTGGAAGTGACTGTTTTAATGAATTATATTAAGGCAGTAGTGACATCATTAATTCATGAAATGAGGATGTAATTAAAGATCAAGGAAACAGGGAGCAGGAGTGGGTTAGCCAGGTGCCTCGTCCCACTTCCTGTCCATGTCCCCTCCCACTTCGGCTTCCTGATATAATCCTGAAACATCTGTCCCAAGGCAGCTCCCGTCCGCACTTTTCTTGCAGCTTCGTGGTAACCTAGTTTGAAGAGGTCATGAGTGTCCAGTGGTTAGCTGCTCCCAAAGCATCAGGAGGAAGTGGAAAGAAGGCACACACAGCTTTAGCTACACTTCCAAGGAAACGGGAAAGACAGACTTGAAAACAAGTGGATGAGGGCACTTGGCCAAGGACATCTGTGTCTGTGGACCAACACTGTGTCCTTGGACTTGGAGGCAGCCGTGGAAAGCAATGATTAATTTCTTCAACAAATATACATTGTGGACCTGCTATGATTACTGTAGACTCCTTGAGACATAAAGAATTCTTGCTGGAAGTTGTAGTGTATGCCTGTCATCCCAGCCCTGAAGAGGCTGAGGCGGGAAGATCCGAACTTTGAGATTGGTCTGGAATACAGACTGCGACCCTGTCCCCAAAAACTTAGCAACAAAAATTCTTCACATGTGGCCCAGGCCTTCTAGTTCAGAAAAGGAAGACAATATTTCATGAAAAATTCATTCAAGCAAGCAGGAGTTGCTGGGTCTGTCGGGTAGGTGGCTCTGGGAAGGTCTACTTCCTTAAATTGTTTCCTCTATTCTAGAAGAGATGAAACATTCAATGTCCCAGGCCCTGGTTGCATTGGTGAGATAGAAAGATACTTTGAAAGCATCTTGTCAACCATGTCTTTCTCATATAGCCTAAGTCACAATTATCATCATCATTCAGTGAATACTAACTCTGTACAACCTAGCCAGCAGGTAGGGATGAAAGGTTTATCAAGACAGTTTTTTCTAGGATTACTCATCACGCCCTGATAACAAGCCTTCCTAACAGTGCAAACACCTGTGCAAAGACGTTGAAAAATAATAGTGCTGAGTTTCAAGGAGGGACACTACCCAGTGTCGGAAGCAGAGGCCAGGCAGCAAGGTCAGTCTCCTCTGAATGTGTGGCCAGGTCTGCAACGAGCTGGCTCTGCGACCTTGAGCAAGTGGATGTGCCTCTCTGTGCCTCTGACTTCTCATCTGGAAAACAAGGGGGTTGAATTCAATTATCTATATGGCTCCTCCCCGTTTGACAGGCTGTGATCTATGGTCTACGAGAGGCTGAGCCTTGAAAGCCAAATCCGATTTCAAGAGAGAAGTGGGGGCTCATGAATAAAGGCACAGAGTCAAAGACGGGAGTATGAGAGAGAGAGAGAGAGAGAGAGAGAGAGAGAGAGAATGTAATAAAAAGAGCTGACATTTATTGAGTGCCTACTTTCGGCCCTGTTTTAACTGCTATGTGTGTATTAACTCATTACATCCTCACACCCTAAAAGGTAGAGAAATGAGCGACCGTCTTTTACAGAGAACAAGATGGAAGCACTGGGAGACTAAGTAATGAGTGGCTCAAGGTCGCGCAGCTCAGTAGAGAGCCGAGCCCGGGCTGTGAGCCTAACATGCTCATATCCACCCCCATTGCAACTCTGACACTCCTGTCTCTATTCCAACTCCATGGGAGTTTAAGGTACACAGAAAAGAAGAGGTGAGACCTGTCACCCTGGAGGGGACACCCACATTCAGATCTTAATTGCTTTAGTAATTTCCCTGCGATCACTGGACAGCTCAGCTTTTCTGGGTCTCAGTTTTAACGAGGACAAACCATAAATCACACCGTGTGGGTGGGAGCGTGGGACGAGGCCCGAGAGGAACAAGCAACCTAACTACAAGACGACATCTTTGCTAGTGGTTTTCCCTGCAGCTCTGGGGAGCAAGGTTGTCTATCTGGAGAGCCACACTGGCATTGACAACCAGTACAGGCACTGTCAGGATTTAAATGGGAAAGGTCTCTCTAACTCCTGTCCCACACTAGTGTTTTGACACATCTTCCCCAGTTGAAGGTGCTGCCCTGGGACATTATGTGACCTTTTGGACATGGGCCTCGTTGGCAGATGGAAGGGCCAAGTGGTGAGGCTTGAGGTTTATTGGCCGGCCAAGCTCAGCACTTCCTAATCTGCTGAGACGAGTGTGGGCTGCACAGCCCGTGAGCCGCACGCTCCTCCTTGCGGCCTTCCCCTCCGTCGTGGACTTGAAGCCTCTCACAGTTCTTCGAGTCAGATTTTCCGTCACAGAAAAATAACTAAAGAAGAGGCCCAGCTCTTCTTCATCCATATTTGGCTGGCTTGGGGGAAAAAAAGCCTTGGGAAGTTGTGACTTTCTAAGGGACGCTTCACTCATTCATTCAGACATGTATTCCTATTCCACATGTCCTAGGCATTATCCAGAGCCATGGAGATGCAGCACTAAAGTAAACCAACATATTGAAACAAAGTAATAAAGAGGAATGAGGGGACTGGTGGAAATATGAGGAACCTGGATGGATCTGGAGAACTGCACTCCAGGCAAGGGGCTGGAGGGACGTCTTTTAAGCTTGGGCTCAGTCAGCCCTTCAGGCTGGCTTATCCACTTACAAAGGCAGCAGGGACTAAACTCCACAGCCATGTGTGAATGGCCCGTCCTTTTGGTCTTTGTATAGCACAGAAATAGCATTTTCCCTGTTGCCATTCAGCCTTTCTCTGCGGAAAACAAAGTGAATTGCAGATACTGTCATCGCTTGTGGAGCCCTCTGTGCTAGGCAGAGAGGCAGAGTTATCATTCTCCTCATTAGCTCCTATTACTGTTTGCTTCCATTTCCCCCAGGGCTCTGAATTCATAAAATAGAGGGGTTTTGATGTGACCTGGATAAATACAAACACCTGCATGGGTATCTCTGCTGTTTTCTTTCTCCAAGAGAAATGACTACAAGTGTGTGTTTGAACCAACCTGGTCATTATACAATTAGCCTATTTTTAGATTTCTTCTTCCATTGCCTCAGTTCAATCAGAATAAGGTTTTCAGTTTCATCACAGTCTCTGGACGGGGCAAAATTAGACATAATGAAAACAAAAATAAAGCGTTATGCAAAATGAGATTTTAGAGGAAGCCCCAGTCGAGTGCGCTGGAGCAGAGTGTGAATTTTCTACATGGACCCAGCCCGGAGCCTTGATCCACAGCATTTGCTGTTCTCCCCCAAAGCAAGGCAGCCCATTAGCAGTCTAAGAATATGCCGCTGCTTAAGTAATGTAGCACCTAGCTTTGGTCCCTAGTGCCTCCAGTAGCTTGGTTGCAGACACAGGGTTTGGTATTCTTGGCTAAGGGGCTGCCTTGGCTGCAACATCCAAATGGGAGCCAAGGCCTGTGGGTTTCTGGAGTACATGGGGGCTACAGAATGGATCTCAGTAGGTGCAGATTATGCAGTATAAGCAATTCTCTACCTTGGCTTCATAGAAGGCCCACGTGGAGTGCTTTCCCATTCAAAGACGCCATGACCAAACTGAAGTCAAAAGTCTGAGTGAGGCATGATTCTAAAATCCCACAGGAGTGGGAAACCTTCCCCTAACAGGAAGAGAAAATATGCTGGGAAGGGAAGGATGTTGGAAGTATAGCACCCGCACCCCTGCCCCCTGTCGGTTATCACCTGGGAGCCAGCTGACAAATGAAGACCCTCAGACCCCTACAGACACCAACTGACTGCATCTCAACAGGTTTCTCCAGCTACTATGAGATTCTCATGCACGCTACAAATCAAGAGATGCTGTTTATTCCCATCTTTCCACTCGGAGCCTCGCGTGATGTGTAGATTAAGACTTGCGCCAGAGGTGAGACTCCACGGGAGGCGTATGGCTGCTTGTTGGAAGTGGTCCCACAATGGCTCAGTCCCCTCACATGCACCACAAACTACCACCACTGCCCGCACAGGATTTTCCTTAAAGGAAAGTCACTCCTAACACTGAGCAGAGTGAGTGCTACTGATGATGATCCCGATAAGGACGCCTATTCACCTGGCGACATCACACCCGAGTATGTATCTCCATCTTGTGCAGCTAAAAGTGTCATGGCTAGAAAAAGTCACCTGTCAGATGAATTTTACCAATGGAATGGAAGCACATTTATATCAAGACATTCAGAAAGGGCTCAAACACACAAACACAGGGAATGGGAATGTGTTCTTGTCAGTGGTGGTTTTGTTTGAGAAAAGGACTTAATTCTGTACATTAGCCTCTGCAACCGGACTTCTCACTCTCAAACAGCCACTAGAGATGTTTCTAGAAATGATAGCTTGCCTTCCCCATCCACGTTCCAGACTATGCATGTGCTCCAGTGGGCCAGAATGAAAGTGTCTTTTCTGGGCTAGGGAACCAATGCAAATGAGGCCCAGAAATCCTTTGCCCATGCTCACTGAGCACAGGGATTTAAATAAGTTCTGTTCTTAAGATTAAAATAGTTTGGATATCAGGGTATTTAGGGTTATATAAATGTTTGCAGATTATTTTCTCCTCTTATCTTTCAAAGGAAGCATTTTGTGATTTCCTCCCCATGAATGGCATATGGTGTATGTGACTTGCAATGCTAGGTAACAACATGCTGGGTCAAGGACGGGGGAGTTACCCTGTGTGAGTTCAACCCACAATCTAAGAACTAGGCTATGTACATAAGCCATCATGTGGGTATTTTCTCCAGTTCCAGCCAAGCCCTCAAGATTGTGCCCTTGACCAAAAAAAAAAAAAAATGCTGTGCCAAAACTCTCCAACTAAGTAGTCCCTAAGATGCTTCATTCACCCAAACTGTATGATGTGGAAAAAGTTGTAGTTTAAGCCATGGATATTTAGGAAAGTTTTCTTTCACAACAGTAGAGAAATCAACTGTCTCAAAAATCATCATGTATCTTCTGAAAACCTGAGATGTGGTGAGCAAAGAAGACAGATAGAGACCTAGCTAGGAGGAGAAGGAGGAGGAGGAGAAGGGAGAGGGGGAGGAAGGGAAGGGGGAGGAGGGGAAGGGGAGGGGAGGGGAAGGGGGAGGAGCAGGAGGAGAGGAAGGGGACAGGAAGGGGGAGGAGCAGGAGGAGAGGAAGGGGAGGAGCAGGAGGAGGGGAGGGGACAGGAAGGGGGAGGAGCAGGAGGAGGAGGGGAGGGGAAAGGGAGGAGCAGGAGGAGGTGGAGGGACAGGAAGGGGAGGAGCAGGAGGAGGGGGAGGGGAGGAGGGGGAGGGGAAAGAGGGGGACGGGAGGGGAGGCGGAGGGGAGGGGGAGGAACAGGAGGAGGGAGGGGAGGATCAGGAGGAGGGGAGGGGGAGGAGCAAGAGGAGAGAGGGGGAGGGGGAGGAGGGGGGAGAAGAAGAAGCTGCCCTGGGCCGGAGAAATCTTATCTTAGTACTCTTAAAGGATGCAAACTTTGAGAACTGTGCCTCTAACTTGATTTGTTTGTAACCTTGGGTAGCTCCTTTAATGGTCTCTTCTTTGCAAAACAGATAAAGATCTAACAGTACTTTCCAAGAAGTACCAAAAGGTTGGGACTCTTCCTTTAACAGTCTCCTCTCTCCCTTTGTGCCTGTGCTCATCTAGATGCTGCACAGTCTTTAACTTCAGTGCACTAGTTGGAAGCCAATGTTGCTTCACAGGCCAGGAGTAGTGGGGAGGTACAGCTAGGGGGAGAAAGAGAGACAGGGTGGAGGGAAGAGGCATATCTATCCCACCTGGACCCTCCCAGGGGAGGAAGAAGTCTGGCTGAAGGTTCCATCAGAGGAGGGGATGGCGAGCAGAGCCAACCTCAGTGATATCAGGAGTTATAGGGGACACAGGCACCAGAGAGAGACTCTTCTATCTTACCACTCGCCGGTGACAGAAGGAAGAGAGAAAGTAATGAAAAGTGCTCTCCTGGCCCACTGCACACCTCCCTCCCCGCCCTTGGGATAAGGTTTCAGGGAGGCCGTCCACTCAGTCACTAGGGAAAGAGCTTGCCTCCTGCAGGGTCTAGCTTGATTTTCCGCATCTTGCCTCTCCCCTCAAAGATTCACCTCTTAGGATGACTTTGGAGACACAAAACTTGACAAATTTCATTAAGATACAAGTTCAAAAATGCAAAAAGTCAGATTTGAGGATCACCTCCCCCATGAGTTTCAGTCCCTGAGACCCACTCTCTGTGGAAGGACTAAGCTCACAAATGAGCATGAGAAAGACTGAGGCCACCTACCCGGCACTCTGCGCTGATGAAGCCCATGTGCAAGGGTTCCCAGGGGGACACTCAGCCATTCCAGACCGCTCGGCTCCTGTCAACCTTCTGGCACTAACTGGAAGATCCCTGGAATGCATTTCGCAAATTGAATTGTCCTGGTCTCCCCCTGTTGTTCCCAGTCCTCGGAGAAACATGGGGGAAACTTGATCTCCCACCTGCCAACTGTGATTACATGGGGAATCAGTCCTGTCTGAGCCGGCCTTCCCACAGTTGCATCCCTGATGACAAGAAAAGAGGATGGGTGAGTGAGCCACACTCCGGGGTAGGCCAATCCCACATATGGTCTTGACGTCCCACAGGGCCTGATGGGAAGTAAGAAGATCTCAGGAAGTCTCTCAGACACTGTTTCTTAGCTTTGAAACTTGCAGTCAAGACTTCTAATAGGAGGAAAAGATAATGATTATGTCTGGAATTTATATGGTTTTTTCCCCCAAGGAGAGTGGAGGATTTTATGTTCATTTCTCTAGTGATCCAGCAAAGTCAACTCCTAGGCCCTGGAGGACTGATTTTTTTGAGAAAGGACCAAAGCACAGATCAGTGAGTGGCATAAGTCTCTTCTACCCAAGGGAATCTGGAAGTTACAGGCTTTGGATCTCAGCTTGATGGGTTTTAGACTACTACCTAGCATCTTTTGGAAGTTCACAGGACTAATCTACAGAAATAAAAGTAGGAGGGTAATGAGACCAAAGGAAGACAAAGGTTAGAATCGTTATAAACCTGGGGGGAGAGGGAAGGAAGTGTGAAACTGGAATGGCTAAGGTCTGCCCATTCGTTGGAGAGCATCCTGCGGCCTCCCATACATCAGAAGCCACAGGCCTGTGGACTCAAGGGCTGTGTCGTTTCGGCTTGGCAGTGGCTCTGGCTGACTGGCTGATGTCCATCCCTGCTCTCTAGGATTTGAGTGGTTTCTAAAATGTGACCTGGAACAAGTCCTTTTGCTTCTCTGACTTATTCTCACTCATAAAATATCAACAAGATGCCTCCACTTTTAACCTAACAAGGAAAACAGAATTCTTGGAACAGAGATTAGGAAAGCCAGTTGCTAATCTATCTAAACTAATGGGATGGTGTTGGGTAATTTCAAGGGACTTCTCAGATTTTTGGCTTCTTCACTTATAAAATAAAGCCCTTGAGGTCTGGGGGTTTAGTTCAGTTGGCAAAGTGCTTGATATGTAGGTATGAAGACCTAAATTTAATACCCAGAATGCATAAAATGCCAGGTATAGTAGTAGCTGTAATGCTAGCACTTGAGATACAAAAACAGCAAGAAGTTTAGGGTCTTGCCAGCCAGTCAGTCTAACTGGATTGGAAAGTCTAGGCTCGGGGAGAGACCCTGTTTCAAAAAATAATGTGGCGTGTGGTTGAAGAAGACACTCAGTTTTAATCCCTGGCCTGCACAGACACAATCACGAGCACATGCACATTCAGCCCTGCATATGCACATGAACACATACATGGAAAAAAGTAACACAAATGGATCATAGAACGTGGGCAAAACATATCAACCAGAACTGGTCTTTGGACTTTCTCCTTGCTGGATAGCATACACAGTACCAAGAATACTGTAGAAGCTACTGGGGGAGAGAAGTAATCACAATCCCCATCATCAGCATGTAATCTGTAAGTTGCAATATAAATCACCATGGCAACAGGTGACCACCAGTGTAAAAGTGGCATGAGTATTAAGGAGACAACCAACAACTTTCTGATTGGCTTCAAGACCCACTTGTCAGAAGAGTACACATCCCTGTCACTGTAAACTAGAATGAGAACCTATTTTAAAAAAGAGGGGAAGAAAAAAATTAATAGGGAAAGACAGCTATAGGTAGGAAAATAGTACATTAAAATACTCTGTTGGTAGCTGTTGTTATAACCATAGAATGGGCACTTAAAGTGGAAATCTGTGGGTCTAAAGCTGGATTAATGAAAGGAAATGCACGTTTCAGTGGGGTGGCCTAAAGAGAGCTAAGTAGACATGCCATGGAGGCCTGAGCACCCACAGGAGTAGACAGGTCAGAGTGAACCCTGGAGTCCACAGAAGCACACAGGCGGAAGGGTGGGAGGAAGTAGGAGAGAATGGTGAAGGGAAGGGAGGGGATAGAGAGGAGGGGAAGAGAAGGAAGCTGGGATGAATACCTAATATGCTTGTAAAAGTAGGAAAAAAAAAAGAAAAACGGTATGTGCTCAGAGAAAAGTCCTTACAGCTTCCCTTAACTGTGTGTTAACATAGTGTATTAATGAACAACAACAAAAAGAGAGTCATGAGATTGGACCATGAGTGACATGTGGGGCAGGGGCACTGCAGTCGAGGTTAAGAGAAGCAGCAGGCAGATCAGGAAGGCTTGACATTCCAGTTGAAGGGTGACTTCTTCTATCTAAAGAAATCCTGAAAGAAACCCCAATGATTTTAATATGACTTGGAGTCTATGGTTATTTTAAGTATGGTTGTGAGAAGATTATGCTTTTTGCCTTTATTTATTAAGTTGCTGGTGTGCACCAGGCACTGCACAGGTGAAAATAAAGAAAACTAGCTAGCAAGTCTCCTCAGTACCTGATTTGAACTTGGTATAAACTGGAGGTGAAGAAACAGGAAGCCCCAGGAAAAACACTGAGAAGCTAGAATCAGACCAACAAGAAGCAACTGTTTGCTCAGGTAGAAGGTGTTGGAAGAGAAGGATTGTAAGAAAGACAAAGGCTGTGACATTATCACTGAGGCTGTCTGGGAACCCCTGGCTTGACCTTGTGACTGGCTGAATGTTAATCTAAACAAGGGAAGTTTCCTCTGTGCAAATGCTCCCTCGGGCCCTTTCAGTGAAAGGGGCTCATTTATGAGTACTGTGTCCTTCCACCTCCTCCTCAGCATCTCTGGCCAGACTGAGTTCCATAGGAAGAACACACAGGCATAATAAGGGAATCTCTACAAGCCAGTCTTTGCTGTGAGTAAAAGAATTCCAACAGCAAAACCTCAAACTATTGGAGTAAAAAAGGAGACATAGCAGCTATGAATTTAGGGCTGTGTATGAGAACAAACAAAAACAAGTAAAAGCAGGAAATGTGCCTATAGATTTTGGTGTCTGGGCATGATGTGCAATAGGCTTTGATACAGTATTATGGAAAAAAAATCTACACTGAGAATCATCAAAATGCTCCAAGCTTCTACAGACAGTCTCTCCAACGGATAAAACAAGAAAGACCGTCTTAGGTCTTTAGCGGGCTGTCTCCCTCTGTCTCTTTGTGTGTCAGGGTCTAGCATTCACATACTCAGTCAGTCTTACACAAGCTTCATGTAATATTAAAATGTTTATGCAACCCTTTCTGTGCTTGAAGCAGCAGCAAATGTTCCTGGGGTGCAAGGAATGAAGAGAATAATGTTCTTATACTTTCCCCGGAGAAAGTCCAACGCCAAAGCAATGTCTGTCTTGCACTCCATGATTAATTGGGACAATAAATCAGATCTCACTGTCCCCGGCTCCTGCCGCCACCACCCGACTCCTTAGGACCTTCGTGCATTGACTGAGGGAAGGTGTCATCCAATTTCTTTGCCGCAAGGAACAGAGAATTGGGCTGGCACTCAGGATGCTTTTACCTAAGCTCATGACCACAATTCTATAGCATACATTGCAATGCTAATATTAATCAGGTGTCAAGCTTGAAAGCCATTTAACCAGCATGTTAGTGGTATAACTTTCACAAAGATTTGCTTTCAGCAGCTCTACCTTTCCCAACATATAAATCCAAATCTAAATATTGGAGACTCACAGAGAAATCAGTCTCGATCCAGTAATGATTCTAAGGCATTCTCTGGAATAAATGTTGCTGGAGGGAAAAAGACAGGCTTAGAGATATCAAGTAATAGTCTCAGAACGGTACACAGAGGCACACTGGATGCATAGCTTTCCAAGTCCAGAAAAATTAGAACGTCAGAGCTGGAAGGAAGGCCTTTAAGATTATTTTTTATGCCAACAATTGAGGTGCAAGAAGGATAAGAAATTTATTCAAGATTCTCATTTGGAGATCCGATCCCCTACCTGATGCAAAACTCCATTGGCCTTCAGAGAAGGGTCAAGCCACCACTGCCAACAAGAAACACACTTGCTTTCTGCTCATTGTAATGATGTGGTGTTCTCTAGACATGCCAGTCTTATCTGCTCGTTAGCCGTTCTCCAACGACGAGTTCTTTGCCTAGTTCACATATTAGAGATGCCTTCTGATTATGGTAATATTTTTCCCATATCTCCAACGACGAGTTCTTTGCCTAGTTCACATATTAGAGATGCCTTCTGATTATGGTAATATTTTTCCCATATAGTCCAATCCGTTTAGGGGGTTCTTTTAGCTGATGGCAGGACTCAGGATGGCAAGTTCAAGCCCTATATGAGGTAGTTTAACATTTCTTCTAAGGAGTTTGTCTCACAGCACCAAACAGCTTTCTACCTCTGCCTATAATGAAAGGCAGAGATGGCTGAATTAATGCGGCTATATTCTGAGGGCCTTCTGAATGTGACGTTGCAGATGTTGCTGCCTGATGTATGATATTTTCCTACAAACAAGCAAACAATCACCACAGTCTGAGGCCATCAAGATTGCACCTGTTGACCTTTCCTCAGAGACAGAAGTGGTGGACAGTATCATCTCCCAGACATTAGCATGTGATTCTGCCCTCATGATCTCTGCCCTGGCATGTGCCCCAGGGGCCTCGACGTGGGGGGTAGGGACACTAAGGAACACAGGCTAGGGAAGATTAATTGAAAAGAGATCCTAGCTATGCAGACATGGGGGAATCATCAGCTATGTGAGACTTTCCAATGTGACTGATTTAGGGCCACCCCTACTCCTGCAAGTAGCCCTCGCCCCTACTCTTACAAGTAACCCCAACAAACTCATTGGTCTGTCAATCATTACTTTGGTCTGTTGTCAAATTCCTATCTAGGGTGGACAAACAGTTGTGTGGTATTTCCCCAGGAAAAATATTCACACAACAATCTCTCTTCCAAGGTCAACAAGCTGAGTAGGAAGCAGCCCAGGGCGTTGAAAGAACGGAGCATAATAACATGTCTTACTCTCAGTGCCTTAGTTCATGGAGCCTAAGGTTGTTCCCAGGCGACTATATTCTTTAGGCCGGCATTTGTATGAATGTGGTAGCCCCACTACTAAGATCGTTTCTACCAGAGAAGGGCAGGGCTTTATTCTTCAGATAAATTCTCAGCGAACCAGGGATCCATCTTAAACAGAGTGAGTTCTAATGTTTGAAAACTCAAAGGTAGCAGGCAAGACTGTCCCAGGTTATCTGAAGCCTGTTGCCCCAAGGCAAATGGGGCATCTGTTCCTCAGGCTGCCCTTGTGCTCAATAGGGAGGCTGTTGCTTCCTATTTGACTTTGCTCTCTGCCCTCTCAGCGGGCATTCTGGGATGAGGAGAGTGGAGGGGTTCTCCTCCCCTGAGTAAAGATCTGAGATTTCCATTAAGCTGATGCCATGTTTTTCTGTCTCTCCAAGGTCTTGCTCTCCAATCTGGGCATCCTCCATCACTCTTTGGCAACAAGAAGTGGCACGGAGCCACTGACTGCCGAGAAGTTTAGCGTTGACTTGGCTCTGGCATGCTGAAGACAGAGTGTTTGTGTGGCCTCTCGCCCCCTCCATTCGCTGTGAAGTGGATGTTTTACTGAAGCTCTTGGCTGTAAACACCTTCAGGAAAACTTATTTTCAATCATGTCTTTCAACATTGTGAACAAATACATGCTTTATCCTTCACAAAGACACCGGCAGCAAAGAGTTCTCTCCCCTTTCAATGCAACCAATCATTGCAGGAGGGAAACATGCCCAATCTTCAAAAACAAATAGCTAACAGGCTGAGGGAGAAATTATTAGTCAGCTGCCAGGCCCTCATTCACAAGGATTACCTTTCCTTCCCTTAGGGGGTAGGAAAGCCCCATGGAGGCTTTCAAGCAAGACATCAGACAGGAGGAACCGTGTTGATATAATACCCTCTTCAGTCCCATCCTGAGACCTTTGTTTTCCAGTGTCATTCAATGCTCAAGGACATCAACATCACCACACACAAAAAAATGCCGAGTCCCAGGCCTCACTCGCGAGCTCCCGAGCCAGGATATGCGAGCGAGTTACACTTCAGGAGATTCCTGTGCATATCGAACTGTCTAGCTTTAATGTTCTTTTCTCTTTTCTTCTCAGTCATGGTGATTCCTCCGCAGGCTGAGCTCCTAGTCCTGCCCAGCCACAATCCTGTTCTCATCATTTGGGATACGGGTCCCCCTGACTCAGTCCCAGCACCACTGACCCAAGCCAGTCTCTGTGTTTTGGCTTTTCATCTTACTCTGAGACGGACTTACAGCTTTTATGACCCAAGCCCTCCAAATGTAGAGTCTTCCCAAGGTTCCACACTTGGTAGTTAACCTCAGGAGTTGATGAAAACCACATTACCTGTCTGAGCTATAGTTTCCCCAGATGTTAAATGGTGATCTACATATGTGTCACTCTCTATGGGGCATATATGCCAGGAGGACAAATGAGGTCATTCGCATTTAATAGCACTCATTATTATACAGTGAGTGGAAGGCATTATTTGTGAGCATCTGTCTTGGTTAATGACCAGTATCTCCCGAACAGGCTAACTATTTTCATTACACACTTAATTCTATCAGTGTTAGGAAAGTTGGAGTTTCAGAACACACTATCTGGGTAAGTTATTATCATCCAATGATCGCGGTTTGATTAGCAAGTTTATGAAGACCCTCTGGCAACAGGGAAGGAATCTTAAACACTGGAGAGTGTTCTCTCTGACACAGATTGGTGAGGGCTCTTGTTCTCTCAATAGCAACAAACAAGCAAGGAATGTCAAGATCTTGCTCAAGATTGCCTTGGAATCCAGGTTGCTCAGTCCCTAATTCCACAGGACTAGGGACTAGAGACAGGAAAGCGAAGGCGTGGAGGCCCAGAAAGCAGGAATATTGAGCAAGGAGGTGGCAAGTTTGACTAGATGGGAACGGAAGCCTGTCACACAGAGGTCACTTGTGCAAATATGTCCAGGAAGCACACAGAGACCACTGTGTCAAAACTAGGGAACATCCCCAGGCTGTCAGTGTTCAAGATGCAGGTTGCATTGCAAAGTCAAGCTGACTGAGAGGCAAGGAGCCATGAACAGCTGACTTCCATTTCTGTAGCTGGCACATTTGGGCTCAACATTCGGGAGTCTTTGATCACTAGCTTTGATAAGGTTCCCTGTGATCTTGATAAAGTTCCCTAGAAACTAGCTTGGGAGGATGATGAGCCTGGTGTGCTATTGCTGGGATTGGGAGAAACAAAACATGCAATTTAAGAAGGAGAAAAAAAAACTGAGGAACGAGGCAAAATGAAGTAGGAGTGGGTCACTTAGTCAACAACCAGGAAGCCCAAGATGGATGAGATTTGGGGTCTGAGGTAGGTCTAACTTTTTCCGGCATTCTGGATATGTGAGTCATTTGCCTAGATCTAGAGCTTTATGTACAGTTGCCTAGAGCCAATAGGAAGCTAGATCTCTTGTGTCTCTGGCACACAGGACAGCCATAGACCTCTGTGCCTGGTTCCTACTATTCATCCCTCCACTCATTTATCCATTCAACCTGCAGATATCTAGGGAGTGCCCATGATACACCAAGCTCTGGGACAGAGGCCGTAGACTTCGAAGTCTAGTGGACATGAATCAAGTAAGCACAGGAGTCAATGTAAACTATGCAGACATGGGACATGTAGCTCGAGAGCCTTGCTTCTCTAAGAAAGTAGGTGCTGGACTCGGTGTGGACTTGCCAGAGAGCACATGCAAGGGCGGCAGAGGCAAGAGACCAGAGGCCAGGGGAAGGCGAGCATGTGTGAAGTGGAGAGCTTGAGGAAGGGAGAGGGTGTCACAGTGCAGAAACAGACAGGCTTGTTAGAGAACAGGACACCTGGGCTCTGGCCATTCAGAAATCCTCACACAGCTTGATCCTATGTCCCAATGTCTCCATCTTCCTCCATCACCTTTCACAGAACCCGTGTGAGGACCAACTCTTCACTAATGAGGTAGCAACCTAGAGTCCTGAATTGAGAAGATGGGATGGGAAATCGGCCAGCTTCACGCTATCAGGTCAGTCCTTGGACATAATGGCCTTCCGTGCCTTACAATGTGAGTTGTCCCTTCTTTTCCATCTTCCGAGCTCTCCAAAAGAGAAGGGTGCTAACAAGCACAGTAAGGGGATCCCATGACCAAAGATCACGCAACATGCAGCCAGGCACTGTGCACATGCTTCCTCACATGCTTGCTTCATTTAATCTTCACAGCAATTCTACATGTTCTGGACACGTGTGAATATGTGCGTGTGTGAGAGAGAGTGTGTGTTATGTTTCGTGTGTGATAATTTGTGCGTGTATGTGTGCATGTGTGTAAATGCACATGGAGGAAAGGAGCTAGAGTCACGGTGCATAAAACAGAGGTTTGTTGGAGAACAGGGTATCTGGCCTGGAGTCAACACTGGATGTCTTTCCTTCAGTCATTTTCTGCTTTATGTTTTCGAGATATGATCTCTCCCTGAACCGGGATCACACACTGGTCAGCATCCCTGGGAATCCTCTTGTCGCTGCCTCCCCAGCGCTAGGATTACAGACATGCGCTGCCACGCCCAGCTTTTTTCCCAGGTGCTGGGGGGTGTCTAAATTAAGGTCCTCTCGCTTATACAGAAAACATTTTACCAACTACGCCGTCTCCCTAGTTCTCTGTTCTGGATGTCTTAATACCGTTTTACTAATGAGAAACTGGCATTTAGAGATGCAGAATTCAGCCAGTCCCCAGATTAGAGGCCGAGTCTTCTCTGCATGTCCCTGAGCAGCATGGAAGGCATATAGCATAGCATCTCCTTTTCTGGAAAACATTACAAGTCCATCTCCCAAGCCCACCTGTAGGGAGCTTAATGGCACAGTTCCTGGAGACCCCTCCTAGACTCACTCAATCATTAGTGATAGCAACTGCACTTTACAGCCTAACACAGTACTCACTTTCTTGAGCCAGGAAGCATGGTTCAATCTTGCAAAGTCTATAGGACTTATAGTTGGGCACATAAAATGGGGATCAGTATATGAAAGTACATTGTAAACTGCAAAGGATCAAACAGATGTTTAATATGCTATTCAAAGATAGAAATCAGGCTGCAGAAGTCTAGCAACATTCGATAATGTACCTCTGCAAGGTCCTACATCTGATTAAAAAAGACACTGGTTTCTGTTTCACTGTATTGAGAACAATTTGAAAGTATTTTTCTCTGCCTGGGCATGTCAAACATATAACAAGTTCTTATTTGCATGGTATTTATTCAATTAGTCAAAAAAAAGCAAGCAATTTTCCATGTTTCCTGGGCTTGCTATAATGTCAAAATACCCAATCTTGTCAGTTTTCTTAACTGATTCTACAGGTTTTTTAATAAGTGGGTTCATAGAGCTCTAAGCAATTTGGGCACTGCTAACATGGCTAACGTGTGGTAAGCAGACAGGATGGGAAGACACAGGAAAGATTTTCCTAAGCTAACAGCAGATTGTGTTTAAGACATCAACTGCAATGTCGATATAATAGGCGTTCTATCAGATAAAACTCAAGATAAAGGACTAAGGTTGCACGGGAAATGTGTCATCTAGAAATGTCAACAAAGGGATGGGAGTAGAGTACAGCAGAGATCATTAAAAGAAAAAAAAAGAAGAAAGAAAGAAAGTAGGGAAGAAGAAACAAAAAGCGGGTATGATTCCACACTCCTAATTGGCAATTGGTTCTAAACCACTTTAGAGCAGCTCATTTAGAAGACTTGTGGCAGTTACTCACAGCAAGACACACGAAGACCAGTTTCCTGATTTCCCTTCTGCGCAAATGGCATCATCAATTGCAGCACTAGGAGCTATGACTTGCCTTCAAATCCTCGCAGGCAAGATTTCATTTGCTTTACCTTTCAAAAAAGCACTAAGGAGGTGTAGCTCTTCGAGCTCTTTGGGTGAGACCAGCTGCCCCATTAGAGGGGCTCCCCAGCTTCCCTAAGCCTCTCAATCGAAGCCAGATCGGGAGGCGACCATCACTCAGGCTGGCTAGTGCGTGGGTAAATCGAGTGGTTGACAGGGAAACAAGCAATTTTGACCCGTGTCTTTTTGTGCAGCAAGTGGGCTGAGTACCCTGATGGCTGGCAGCAAACGATAAATAACAAGAGTCGAAGGCAAATTGCAAAGCTTTCTTTAGCTCCAAGTTGATTCAGAGGCTGGGAGCGCAGGAGAAAATGGAAGAGTGTGTGGTTAAAATTCAGTGGCTGCTCTACAGAGTTTTAGAGTTTGTATGAACAGCTAAGATACCCTGGCGTGGGGGAGAAAAGGCCCTTCCATCTGAGACCACTGGAATTTCTATCCTTAAATAACATCGTGTTGGACTTATTCGTGTGCTTATTCTTGCAAGACATAAGGAATGAGGAGGTCTTCCCATTGTGCAAAACTGCAAATGAAGGCACATCGCCTTTGCATCCCCCCTATGTTCATAGTAGAAGGCGTCACCTAGACCTTCTTATCATCTTGGTTCAGTGAGCGTCAGTTGGTACAGAAACGCCAGCTCTCTTGCCATAAGTGGTGACCTTCATTTAAAATGATTTTTTTCAAGTGTAAATTGTTTCCTTTATCCTGCTCTACGTTTCTAACCTGTGCAACTGCAGCAGGGAGAAGCCAAGGCAGGACCCTGGACCACCTGTGAAGGGGGAGGGATTGGAGCTGTTTGGGTTAGGGTTCTCAAGGCCAGAAATTTATACCATATAAAAGACCAGCGAAACAAAGAACAGTGCCCAGTACTTGGAGTAAAGGAATTCTCCCTGGGCCAAGCACTCAGTGCAATAAACCTTGCTATTTTGTATCTCAGAACCAGTTTTGTTATTATTTTTCTATACAAACCTAAAGCTTAACCTACCTGGCTAGGTTCTCTTGCAAGAGCATGCTGCAACCTGAGGAAGTTTTACTGGGAATCACGTCTCGCCTTGCCTGTCCTCCTTCCTGTGTCTCCTGGGAGCAATTCTGTAACAAATCATTCATTCACTGATTTTCATCTGGAACCTACGAAAGTGAACTTTCATCCTAATTGTCAGAATCTCATTCAGAACAGACTCAGCCAAAGCTGTGAAAACAGGTAGCTCCTCAAATCTCAGTGGACTGAACAACAGCGGATGCTTTATTGTTCGTGCTGTCTATCCATTGAACTTGGGAAGGGGGTCTTGACTTACCTAAGACCTTTAGATGGAGAGTCATATTCGTGAACATGGGTGGTCATCAAAATAGAGTGAAAGGCCTGGTATGCTCCTTCAAGCAATAAGTGTTTATCGAGTTGTCACCCGGCACTTCTATTTGCAATTCACCAAGCAGAACCACTTTCAAGTCCCTGCCCAAAAGAAGGGGTCCACTCAATCAGCAGGCAGGGTGACACTATTTGAGTCCCCACGTAGGGACAAACTTCACTAGTGACAACTGTGGTAAATAAAAGCCTCGATCTCTGAGCTCTCGGACCTCTAGTTTCCATGAATTTCAATATATTTCTAGAATCTGCTTATAGATACTTTCTGCTAGAGACTGTGCAGGCTGAAGGCAAGGGTCAAAGAATCATTATTATCATGCTGGATTTACCATGGAGTTATAATATGGAGACCCTAGATAACCTGTGGTCAGTGTCTTGGTCTCTCCAATTACAAAATGAACCAACGACTTTATATTGTCTTTCAATTTTGTCACAATGAATGAATAACAGGTACATACAGAGATTTCTGCCTTAATGTGAAAATGCATAGGGAATAATTTCTTTCCGATGTTAGGCAGCATATAGCAAAACATTTGGGGCTGGGGGAGATGGCTCAGCATGGGGTCTGAATTTGGGTCTCCAGTATCCATGTAATAAGGCTGGTACAACAGTGCACGCCTATGATCCTGGTATTGAGGAGACTGATGTGGGAGGATTCCTGGGATCTGTTGGTTAGTGTCTAGCCAAATAGGCCTATTGTAGGTTTAGAGAGACCCTGTCTCAAAAACTATGGTGGCCCGTGCGACAGATCAATGGGTAAGGCAAGGCGCCTGCTCACATCTGGCAACCTGAGTTCCATCCCTAAAGTCCACATGGAACGAGAGAAATTACTTCAGAAAATTATCTTCTGACCTCCACCCATGCACAATGCTTGCATGCATTCATTTTCTCTCGTTTTTTTCTCTTTCTCACTTCCTCATCTCTCCCAAAAAATGAAATACTTTAATGTTTTAAAAATTAGGTGAAGAGTGATTGAAGATACTCAATATGAATCCAATCTCTGGCTTACAGAAAGAGAGAGAGAGAGATGGGGGAGGAGGAGGAGAACGAGGAGGATAAGGAGGAGGAAAAGAAGAAAGAAGAAGAAGAAGAAGAAAAAGAAGAAGAACAAGAAGAAGAACAAGAAGAAGAACAAGAAGAAGAACAAGAACAAGAACAAGAACAAGAACAAGAAGAAGAACAAGAAGAAGAAGAAAGAACAAGAAGAAGAACAAGAAGACGATACTTAAGAAAAGGGAAGTAAGTGAGGTGAGCCATTCAAATGATTAGCTTTTTACCTGGAGGTACCTGCTGGGTTGTGCATACAGACCCGTGCGGGACTCTCTGCAGTGATAGAAATACTGTCTGCTTGGGAAGAGAGTCACACAGGTGCATCCAATTATAAAAATTCATCCAACTGTACACAAAAGCTATGCACTTCTCATGATATGCACATCATTTTTCAGTAAACATAGTTTAAAAGCTGTTTTTAAAAGCCTGAACCCAACACCTTCAGCATGATGTACTTTTGTTTTTTAAATCCATATTCGTGTCATTTTTGCTTCCAAAAATGACTTCTTATGTATCTGCTGATGCCTGAAATTCCACTGATAGCTTCCATTCATTTATCTTGGCATTCTATGCCTGGAAAACCACAAAGGGCTCTTAAATGAAGTCATATTGAAAACTATTTCACTGTAGTGCAAATTCATTATCTAATATTTTTTCTTGAGAAATGACTGGATCAAATACCATGGAGAGGTTCACAAGAACTATTAGTTTGAGAGTCCTAATTTCTCTTCAATACAAACTAGCTGCAAAATAAGAAAAATGAAGGCAGGTTTTTTTTTAATACCTAGAGATACTGGGTGCCTGAGCAAAGCAGGAGGTCCAGTGATGTGGGAAAGATGACGGAAGTAGCCAAGAATTCCAAAAAACAAATTTCACCACCTTCAAGATTTCATATAACTGCCTTCCAATTCAGCTCAGCAAAGTGTTCGGATAATTGAGTCAATTTCCCACACAGAGACACATGGCAAGATGTCTTTATGGAAATTTCAAAGTTGAGATGAATACATTCAGTAGATCCTAACACGGGCTTTTCACTCATGGCGAAGCGATGTCTCCTCATTCCCAGCAAGCTGCACTCTCTCCCCTTTCCTCATCTGCTTGGGTCCCTTTGGAATGATATTTTCTTTTTCTTCAACCACAGCAAACCCTTTCACCTTTTCAGTAACCCAAAAATCTTTCCCCAAGGTTGGGAAGATGATTCTGGGTTAAATCTTTGCCTCAAAAGCAAAAGGACCTGAGCTCTGACCTCCAGATCCCAAGTAAAAATGTTAGGTGGATATGGCAGCAGCTTATAATTACGGCCTTGGAAAAGAGAGCCTGGGAAACCTCGGAGCAGAGAGATATGGATGTAGAGTAATCCAGGATGATTCCCAATGTTATCCTGGGCCTCCACAGGCAGACACACGCACGCACGCACGCGTGCGCGCACGCTCGTCTTTCCCAAATTCTCCCTTCTCTGAGCTCCAGCCTCCTAGCATTTCTTTGGTTAAGTTACAGTACAGCAATGGCTGTGCCATGGTGATGATAATGCTAGTGGCTGTGAGTTTACTGTACATACTCACAGTGTAGAACACGATGTGCAATCACATAGTCCTGACAGCCACTCTTCCAGTAGACAGCATTTATATAAAAGGAAACCGGCACTCAGAAAAACCAGATAACTTGCTTAAGATAAAGTCAGTCAACTTAGCACATCCTAGGTGAGACTCCAGGACTGATTCAGTCCACAGTTTTTATTCTTAAGCACTGTGTTATACTGCCTCCTTGACACACATCACATTTAATAAACAGAACCAACATCTATCTCTATCTCTTAAATCGTTCACTAAACAACAGGCAGAATATTTAGTGTTCCTTGAAGGGAGAAATAATGGCTTGCACATCTTTTATTGCCTCTGCATTTGACATGGTATTTGGCAAATAGGTATATGTCAGCATATGCTTGAAGACTTGAATAGATAATCCTAGTTCTGCCTTCACTTTCAAAATTTGTATTCCTAGACCCTCAAGCAACAAGTGAAAGAATAGATGAATACATAAATGGATATAGGCAAAGTTTCTCTTTCAAGCACATTTCTCAAGATTGTTGATGAACCACCTGACTTAGCTCAGTGTTTGAATGAACTTTGCAGTGTAAGAGCTGAAAAATGTAGTTCCTTTCCCGCTACACCTCAGGAATCTTTCTAGGTCTTTTTTCTCATTTGTCCCATCAAAGGATTACTAGAATACGTTTTATATGGAGTCCTAAGTTCAGGACAAAAAAAGTCGACACAGTCACACATATGACATCAGTAGAATGTGGGCCACTGGGCTGGCAAGATGGTTTAGTGAGTAAAGGGGTTTGGACACAGACCTGGCCATCTGAGTTTGACTTTGGGAACCCACATGGTGGAGGGAGAGAATCAACTTCCAAAAGTTGTTCTCTGACCTACAGCTATCTGCGTGGTATACATGGGCTTATCCTTTCTGAGTTCTCTGTCTGTCTTTGTCTGTCTGTCTCTTTCTCTCTCTCTCTCTCTCTCTCTCTCTCTCTCTCTCTCTCTCTTTCTTGCTCTCACTTTCCCACTCTCTCATCAGTAAAATACTAAATAAATAGATAAAATTGGGCCATTATTGTTTCTACCGATACATGAACATTGTGGATACAATATAGTATTCAGAGCACTTCTCTTGCACGATTATATCCGACCGGCCCATGTTGGAATCAGCAAGGCCAATCCTATGAACAAATGGAGACTCAGACAGCGGAAGTGCTTTGCTGGAAATCAACATTAAGCTCTCACTCTGTCTATCAGCCACAGTTATTGTTGTCTTTTACTCACTCACATTGTCTTGACTCCTTGGTCATCATCCAGTGCATTCCTTATTCCAGTCGTGACTGTAATGACCAGACTATTTTATTAGGTTTGTGTTGAGGAACAGGATCAATTCCTTTCCTTTTAAGTGAGACATATTTTTTCAAATTTTTTTCCTGACTGTAATTGCCATGAGCTGTAGTAATAGAAAGCTTATCCACAAGAGAAATCCCACTGCCATTCTAGCCCGTTTAAAAAAAAAAAAAAAAAAAAAAAAAAACTAGGCAAAGTGATACCTAGAAGTATTAGATATTTTTTCCAAGATAACATGGAGACACAATCAAGGCTTTAACAAACCCAACGTAAAGTGTTTTACGAAGCTCTTGCCAGCTAATTCCAGGATGATTTTAGGTCGGCATCCTGGCTTGTGTTCAGAAGGAACCTTAGAACTAATCTCATCCAAGTTTCCTCCAACTTAGAAACGTCTCCTGCTTTGATTGCATGTCCTCTCCTCACGTGTTTTGCCATCTGAAACTGGTATATGAAAGAGACATGACCACTGCCATCCCACCTGAGCTTCTTGGGGGTGACGTCCGTCTAATTTTGCTCGGTGTTCTCGGGAGCCCTCTATTGGTCTTCTGGGTGATAGCAGGCTGTCTCTGCCATGGGCTGAGTCCCTGGACCTCAGAGATCCCTACTGAACAAGTCTCAGATCACTTCAGTATCACACAATGGGAGGAAAGGAATCTGTGTTTGCCAAATCCAAACAGGCAGAGTTGGCGGGGAAATAAACTTCCATTTTCTCAGCTTCCAAAAATACACATCAACATTAGTTAATCCCCAAACAAAATTCTCTGCTCTGAATCAAGGGCTTTTCTTGGTCTTTCTTCACAAAAATATTCAGCACAGAAATGTTCTCTCAGTTTTATTCAAGTCGTAGTCCTTGCTCTTAACCCAGCCAAAGGTGAGCCAAAGATGACATGTGGATTACATGGATGTGTTCTCCTGGAATAGACTTCTCCTCCTTCCCAGGCCTTTGCTTGCTCCTTCCTTCCTTCCTTCCTTCCTTCCTTCCTTCCTTCCTTCCTTCCTTCCTTCCTTCCTTCCTTCCTTCCTTCCTTCCTTCCTTCCTTTCTTCCCTCCTTCTTTTCTTCCTCCTTCCTTCCTTCCTTCCTTCCTTCCTTTCTTCCCTCCTTCCTTCCTTTCCTCCCTCCTTCCTTCCTTCCTTCATCCCTCCCTCCCTCCCCTCCTTCCCTCCCTTCTTCTCTCCTTTTTTCCCTCTCTCCCTCCCTCCCTCCTTCCATCTCTCCTTTCCTTCCTTCCTTCCTTCCTTCATTCCTCCCTCCCTTCCTATTCTATATCCCACTCTCCTTCTCTTCTTCTTCCTGTCCTCCAAAAAATATCCACCAGAACTTAGACAACCCTAACTAGTAAGCGAGCTGCTGTGAGAATTCCCTCATGAAATAGGAAAAGCATGACTTACAAGTATTATTAATTAGATGCATTTCTAGCTGGGTTCTTGTGATTGCAGTGAATAGAGATTCACCTGTGTTCCCTCAGATAATAAGACGCTTATCAGAAGGACATCTCAAGAACTCAAGAAGGGACCTGTCACACTTCAGGAAAAGTAGGAACCAGGTATTGAATCTGAAGCGGTGGGTATATTCTAGAAGTTTCTTGACCATCATGTTGGGACAGACACCATGTCTGTTTCTCTTCTCCTTTGACAATAGACTCCCTCACTGTCTCTCATATACACATTACCACCACCAAGTTCCCACTCTTATCATGAACACATACCAAATACGTAGCCAATACCAACAAGTCATGAGGGTCCCCACAGCATGGAGCCCATACCAGAACTCATCACATGGGAAGGGGAAGTCCTGCATAGCTAGAGCTGGCCAACCTCAGAGCAGCCTTATTATGGGCCCACTGGGAGCATGTGATCCCCTTCACGACTGTAGAAATTTTCTTTCCCACCACATATTGCTACCCAGATCCCTCTTGCAGGTGGGATATGAGTAGGATCTTGGGAACTGAAGACCCAAAGGTCACAGATATTTGATTAGTGGGATACTGAGGGAGAAGGGAAGTTTAAGCAAATGTCATATCCACTAAGGATGTAGGACATGGCTTCTCAAAGCTGTGGAACCAAGTGGCAGATGTGGGGTGAACAGGTAAGGCTGACTGGGTGAGAAAGACATTAGGTCTTGCTACCTAAGTAAAGTTGATACTATGAGATCTTGTTCACGAAGAAGAGCTAAATGGTCGTGGGAGAGGGGAAGAGACTTATAGGCTAGGAGGAGTCTTGGTGCCCCTCTGCCAGGCAGAGTGGATTTCATATGAATTGGAATTATTGGAAGTGAAAATTTCCTCATCGCTTATACCCAGCAAGACTATAGATACAATTTCCTTTCAAAATGGTGTCTGTCAATGATGTATTCTTCATCCATTAAAAAGAATGGAACCAGAGGTCATCATATGAAGCCAAGTAAGTCAGACTAAAGAAGATAAGGGCTGACTGCTTTCTCTCATGTTGAAAACAAGAATTTAAAGAAAATAAAGGACAAGCTTTCCTGAAAGAGTAACTGCTAGGAAAGGATTATGGGGCTGAGGGAGGGGCAGGGATCTGAGAGGGCAGTTAGAAGGGTGGGCAGAAAATTAAAGCAATATATAAATATATAACATTGCTTTATATATAACATATATGGAAATGTCAGAGCATAAAACATGTATTAATAATTATAATAATTTTTAAAAGCTTCATGTGTAGACCTCTCCCAGTTGTTGAAATCTCTCTCCTTTAGTGGCCTCTAATTTCAGTCTTTTACTGCTATGAAAACAGACTCCGTTTTTTTTATGAGAAGGCATGGCCTATGTATTTGTGTGTGCACGCCCCCAGCTTCTTAGCTTGGGAGGGGTCAAGGCAACTGCCAGAAGGAAGGAGTGAAGAAAAGAAGGGCAAACGTGATTGTGGGGCTGGCTGCTGATGGATGTGGCTAGCAGGTGGTCCTGCAGCCCGAGGGTGGGCCCAGGGCAGTCCAAGTTCTGCTGTGGATAGATTCACTGCAGGGAATTTATATCATAGAGCCCTAGCCAACAGCATTGCCAAGCCTCAAGTGGTAATTGATTTACTTAGAGGAGGATAAAGTCTCTCATAATTTGTCGGTGTAGCAGACATAAGCAGTAAATTGTCATGTATCAAATCCCGAAACCATCAGGAGCATGGGATGGGCTGCCTCAAACATTGGAAACATTTGGCACCAAAGACCATCCTTTATTCCAGGTACGGTTACCACTGGGCACGTGTCGTGTGCAAAGACCTACTCCCTCCCTGTCCTCTGAGACCTCCTGCCTAGCGGAGAAGCTAGACGGGAACCAGTGAGTCTTACAATGAGAGGTGAGTTTTAGCTGGGATATACTCTTTTGAAGGAAACATTCACAGGATTTGAAGAGATAGGATGGGTACTCTGACATGCAGGGCCTGGCAAAGGTCATGGAAACTGACTAGAGGAATTGGCTTCTGAGGTACTCTTTAAAGGACTCATCCTTTAAAGGTTTGTTTGGGCAACATGGAAGAGAGACATCTTCTAGAGAGGGAGTAGTGTAGTAGAAGGCCCGGAGGATAGCGAGAGCACAAGGAAGTATAAGAATTTTCCAGGGAAGATCCACCTGGCTAGATTGACAGCAAGAGAGGAGAGAGGGTAAGTAGAGCCAGACGGGCTGGAGGGAGGGGCCTGAGAGCATCAAAGTCAAAGGGCCATTTCTTTTTACTTTATTAGCACACTTTACCTTTGACATGCTCATACACGTGAACAAAACCTGCCACGTATCATCTCCCTTGCTTCCTCCACTCTCTCCCTCCCTGCTCTGCTCTCCTTTTTACTGTTCTTTCCGTATTCAAGGTTTTTGTTTTGTCTTGTGTACATTGGGCTCAGCCAAGGCCCCTATGTGATTCTTCCCTTGGGGTCTTTTCTTGAAGTCTGGAGGGCGCCTCCGTGCACATACTGCGAGATATATTTGTGTCGTGCACATGCTAGCTTTAAAATTGCTTTTTATCTATTCTAAGAGCAATGTGAATTAATAGAGGGGACTTAAATAGGCATTCAAGGAAGATTATTGAGCATATTATATATAAAGGGATCCAGGGAACAAAGGAGCCCATAAAGCTCTGGTCTTATATGTAAAATGTTACTTGAATAGTTATCTGTGCTGACTTGGTCCACAGAAGTCATTAGATTCCCGGAGTGGCCCGAGATCTTTCCATGGAAGGAGCCGTGTCTTGATCCTGATTGAGAAAATCAACGAGGTGACTCTCAGCAGGATCCCTTCTGTCCCTAAGGTTCATCAGCCTAAAAAACAAAATCAAGGCCATCCAAGAGCCAGTGAGATAGCTCAGTGGGTAAGGCACCGGCTCACAAAACTGGCAGCCTGAGTTCAATCCTCATAAGTCCACACAGGGGAGAGAGCGAACATCTGAAAGCTATTCAACTATATGCGTGCCTGCATCCTCTCTCTCTCTTTCTCTGTTTCTGTCTCTGTCTCTGTCTCTATCTCTGTCTCTCTATCTCTTTCACACACACACACACACACACACACACACAAAACTTTGCCGTCACCAGCATGGAGATCGGAGCCCAAATTAGAAACATTATGTTTCCGATGCTAGCAGTGGAGTGGAGTTTTGTCTTGGTTAGCGTTAATTATCAACTTGACACCTATGAGATGGGCCTCCAGACACACCCGAGAGGAATATCTCCCTAAATTAGCCTCAGGGCATGCCATTTGTGAGAAATTCTCTTGATCATATTAATTAATGTGGAAAGACCCAGACTGAAAGTGGGCATCATTCCTTGACCTTGGAGAACTGACTAAGAGGAGAAAAGCAAGCTGAGCGCTTCTACTGGTCTTGACTATGGGGTTCTATATTGCAGATACAATGTGACCAGTGCCTCAGACGTCTAATGTCATGACTTCCCCTGCAACGATGGACCGAAACCATGAACTGTGAGCTGAAATAAAGCCTCTGTGAGGTTATTTCTCAAAGCCACAGGGAAAGAAACTAAAGTAAGTTGAGAATATAACTCCTGCCCTAACAGCCCACATTCCTTTTCTCTTACATATACATGTACTCACACTGACCCATCTAACACACACACACACACACACACACACACACACACACACACACACACACTGTGTATCCTAAGAAAAGTCTCATCGTAGGCTGTGGACCCTTTAAAAAGACACTGGGGGCTCACAGTGCTATCTTCTGAGACGCAAGAGGATTTCCGGAGTCAGATATCACAGCCACATCTGGGGTTATGAATGCATCTACCAGCTTTCTCCTGCCGCTAAGGGGGAACACAAGCAAGTGGATCAGTGCCAACAGAGGCACAGCTGCCAGGCAGTGTGATCTGAACCAACGGATGGGGTCATCAGCACGAACTACAGTGGACCCGAATGGTTCAACATTCACGCTGGGACCCAGATGTGAAGTGCCGGATCTCTCAAGCCTGCCTTCTTCACCAGTGATCCCCAAAGCACGCGCCTTAGCACTTTAGTTCTGGCATATGCAAGAAGAGTCCTGAAAATAATAAAGTTCCAGAGGCAAGAACACTTTGGACAACCTTTGAACTGGTATCTTTTCTAGAGAATACCCCAACCTTTAAAGGATACCGTTTTTCTTTCTTTTTATTTGAAAAAGAAACATAGCTGAAAATGTCTTCAGACTTTCCTAAGCCATTCCTAAAACCTTTGACTGAGACGCACTTCCCATTCCAACTTCAGAGCAGATAAGGGGAACATGTTCCTTGAAAGAGCGCTACGAAGCATCGGCGCAAATATATCTGCGTCTCTCTCTCATGGCCGAAGTTTACATTAAGCCTGGCTCACGAAGGAAGCCTGCCCCGCAGTCCAACCTGTATTCAGTGCTTACAGTCTGGACCGTACGGTGAGCCCAGGATTATAAGAACTCAGATCTCAGACTTGGAGACATGATGACTTACAATCTGCAAGGTCTTCTGTTCTGGCTCTGCTAGTCTTTCTGAAATCACCTCAGATTGCCTCTCCCCAGCCAGAAACAATGGACATCAACCACCTATTACTTGACCATATCAGGCTCAGTCCTGCTGTGGCCTTTCCACTTGTTTCCCACCTACGCAGTCCCGAGGCTTTTCCTCTACAGCACCATCCTCAAATCGCTGCTTCTCTATCACTCTGCTATATTTTCTTCATGATACTCAACAATGTATGAAACTATGCTATTCATTCACTTATATGCATATTGTCCATCTACCTCGCTAGAATGTAAGCTGCACAGGAATAAGCCCTTGCCTAGGCATGTTTCTTACTTTGGCTTAGTGCATAGAAATCACGTGAGTAGCTAGTTGAACAAAGGAATGAACAAATGCTCCCAGTGAGCTACCTTTGCAACTTCTGCCCAACAAGAAATAAGAAATAGTTTTTGATAGTAGAGACTATTGTCGCTGTTGTACCAAGACCGACTTCCCTTCCCAGGCACTGAAGGATCTTCAACAGCACAAGAAAATTGAAAGTTGTTTAACTTTCAACTGGTGTTATCTTCCTCTGGAGACTAAAAACTGAACATCCTCCTTACTGGGCAGTTACTAGAAAGTGCTGGAATTATTGCAACAGTTAACCACATACTGCTGGGAACTATGCAAAACTCCCAAGTACATCACTAAAACCTCCCAAGCAGTCCGTGAAATAGCTGCCACCCTTCTTCTCACTTCACAGTTGAGAAAGCAACGCTCAGGATAATTAAGCTACCTGTCCCAGCATTTCCCACACAAGCAGATCTGCCTGACTGCAGAACATGAGATTGGTTGCGCTCCAGGATTTATTGAACACATATGAAAGGAAAGTCTCCTCCCCAGGAGCACAGGGAAGAAGGAGACTAGGTGCCCCCATTTGAAAAAGGTAGAGAGGAGTTATATTATATTAGGGTTACTCTTCTTTGCTACTGTGAGATAATACTTGTACAAAACCAACTTTGGGGAGGATAGAAGAGTTCTTTGGCTCATAGTTCCAGAGGAAAGATATAATTCATTATGCTAGAATCACACAGCAGAAGGCAGGGATGCAGGCACAAGCAGGAGGCTGATTCATGTCACTGCAGCTATCATGAGAGTAGAGAGAGAAAGAGCAAACTGAGAAGAACCAGGTCAGACCATCGAACCTCAAGGCCTGCCCCCTGTGATGTGCGTTCCTTTAGTAATGCTCCACCTCCCAAAGTTGCCACAACCTTCTTAAACACTGACCACGGTGAAGGATGTAAATGCATGAACCCGATGGAGACAACTCACATTCAAACCATGGCAGGGAGGAATCTCACTGCAGATTTGACATAGTTTAGGAATTACTAAACCCCTTATGGCTTTCGTATTAAGGGCTCTGCCCTCCCATCTGCAGGACTTCAGTTTCCCTAATGATGAATAAGTAGCCCCTTCCTTTAGAGGTAGGCATAATGAACTGCTCACACATTTATTGGAAAAATACAACTGAGAAAGTGAGGGGAGGAGGAGAGTCTGGGATGTGTTGACTCTGGGCGGTGACTCCCTCTTGGTCCTGGAACTCTGCCAGGAGCCCAAGGAGATGAACGAATGCTGTAGGAGCCACGAGATGCTAGGAAACCAACAGGGGATTTTTAATTAAAAGCAACTTGCTGATCAGGTACATACTTAATGTTATAATTACCCAGAGATGACAGTGCCATGAAGTACAGGCAAGCCGGAAGTACTGACCAAGCAATTTTCAAAGGTTGGTCGAATGCACTCCATTTTTTACTGAAGCCTAAATTGAGTTTGTGCTTTCGGGGAATAATGAAAAAGACAGAAAGGTGAACATGACAATCTACTTCCAAGGGTCCCAGATTGGGGTGGGGGGTGGGAGAGAAAAAGGCAAATGTTCCTTGAAAGCCAAAGAATAGCCTTCGCCCATCCATGCTTGGCCCTCTCTGCTACCGTGTTCTACACCACAGACTTTTCTCATTGCTGTGACCAAAGAGCTGATAGTGAGCAACTTATGGAAGGGAGGGTGTATTTTGACTTAGTTTAAAAGGGGACACAGTCCCCTAGGTAGGGAAGGCATGGTGGCAAGAGCCTATGGCAGCCGTCACACTGAATCTGTAGTCAGGAAGCAGACAGTTGGCAGGAAGTACAGGACGCATAAAGTTTTTAAAACCTTCCTTAACAGCGCCACCAGATGGAGGCCAAGTATTAGCACATAGGATGCAGGGGGAACCAGTTTTAACAGTTCGCCATTATGGCTGCTGAAAAAATTCACCATCAAATGGGTTAAGAGAACAAGAGGTTTATTCTCTCCAACAGTAGGTTGGTTATAGTTCCTTACCCACCAGGGCCAAAGGAACTGGCCTCGCCATATCCACACACCAGCTGAGAGAGGGACAATCCTTTCTTTCCAGACCAGCATGTCTGGCCCAGCATATGCAAGGATGCCAACTCTCCCAACCAGCTCCCTTCATTTTATTTACCTGCCCAGGTACTAGTCCCACCCACTATTGACTGACCTTTTCCCACCAACTAGACAATCTCCTGTAGGTTCACTCTGGGCTTAACTTGGCTACTAATTCTCTAAAATGTGCCCAGAGGTCAAACCCTCAACTGTCAAATTGACACCTGTACCTAACTCTGACACTCTATCCTTCGCAAACCTGACACAAGACATATCACTTTTAAATTGTAACCTTACCTTGTCTTATAAATACATTTAATTTTAAAAGTCATGTCAAATCCTGTCAAATCAAGATAAATACTCCAACACAGACAAAACATTGAAACAGAAATATTATGACACAATAAGAAAATATCAGGTTAAAACTAAAGTCCAGCTAGTCAAATACCACATTCTATAGCTCAATGTCCCTCTTCTGTTGCTCATCATGTAGTCAAGGTGGCTCAAAGATTCTGGGAAATTCCAATCTCTCTTCACAGTTTGAAGTTGCACAAGCAGCAGTTCTGTAAAGCGGGATGAATTTCTACTTGCAGTCATTCTCAGCACACATCCATGTATACAGCTCTTCTTGGCAAATGTCCACATCGGCTCTGGCATCTCCAACCTCTTCACTCCTCAATGGCAAACAAGGCTTCAACTCTACAGCACAAAATGCCCTTCTTGAGCCTCTCTGCAGGTTTCCTGCCACATCCTGTCTGGGTTCCTGCCATTTTCTTAAACCTTGGAGGACGGATCCATGACCTCCTCCCTCTTGCAGCTTTGGTGCTCCTAAAATCATTACCACACGGTCAACATTGCCAAATTCTGCCATAACCCCCAAGTGGAGATTGGCCTCCTGAAATCACAGCTGATTCAGCTTCTCTGTGCTGAGAATCTCAGCAATGGTGATATTCCTTTCTTCTATTTTCCCAGTTCAGAGAACCAGGTTTTCCTTCCATGGTATTCACTGCTTCCACAGCCACAGCTGCTCTTCTGCCTCCTCTATCCACATCCAAAACTTCAACGCTGCCAACACAGTTCTCATCTGTCAAGTAAATCAGTCCATCATCTTTAAATTCAACACCATTGAATTTGTTGTCAAAGTCTTTGTTCCCTCCATCACAAACTGGGCCTAAATAATCTAAAATTCTCTCAGCAACCCTATTCTCCAAATGGGCCATTAAAATCTTCAGAATAGTGTTTGTAATCCACAACACCACAATTTTCAAACATTTCAAAATTCGTCCAACAAAACCATTCAAAATCCACAAAATCCAAATAGCCAGATTTATCAGCAACACCCCATTTCTCTGGTACCAAATTCTTTTGAAGTTAGTCTACATAGTTGCTGATAAAGTCAGGGAAGTCAATTGAGGGTTTGTGCTCTAGGAACGTTTATGGAGAACGAGCTGGGGAGTGGTCAGCCTATGGTGGGTGGGTCAGTAATCCCCAGCTACTAGACATTCTCCTGCAGGTTTGCTCTGGCTTAACTCAACTACTAGTTCTCCATAAACGTTCCTAGACCACAAACCCTCAACTGTCCAGTTGACACTTGTATCTATCTATGATACCAGTTCACATGCAAATGATAATGGATGGAAATATAGGGAGAAGAGGGAAAAGCAGGAAGAGGAGGCAGAAGAAAAGGAAGATAAGGAGGGAAGAGGAAGATCAGACAAGAAGAGTGAAAAAAGTAAAGGAATGGAGGAGAGGATCAGGAGGGACTTGAGGAGGACTATTGAAAGGGGGACATGGTCTTGTCTTTGACAAGCTCATTGCCTAATGGAGCCACAGACTCATGGCTCCCTAACGGCAGGCTCAGCCCAGGAATCCAGTGTTTTAGGTTCCTCTGTAAGCAGCCAACTTGTCAACAAGTTGCTCTGGGTTTCTGGCGAGGCTGGATATAGTAGGCAACTTCCAGAATCTCAAGAGGCAGGAGACAAGCTTCTATTCTCTACTGCCTCAGTAGTTATATGAATCAGGCCAAAGGCAAAACTGCAGAAATTTTAAGCTTTAATTGACAATTCCTGACACCCCTTGGCAAACACAGTGGGCTTGTTTCCTGTTACCTACCTTGCTCAGGAAGGTTTTTCACACCAAGTCAGAGATTACTGGCCTAGACTTCATGAAGACTCGAGACATGCAAATGTGTGTTTTCAAATCCTCATGTCTTCAAGATAATTATCAAAGGGCTAGAGAATTCCAAAGCATGTCTCAAGCCTGCGGGGCTTTCTGGGGAGTGTTTTAATACCTAGCCACTAAGATCATAATAAATGTTAACAGACTTGCTGTTGGGGATACCCAGAATAGGGAGCAGAGGTCATGTTCTCAAATCTGTGAAAAAGAGAGGTTCCCAGCATGCACTGCTGCCTATGGCTGCAGCCTACAGTGGATGCTGGGAGAGTGAGGAAGAGTTGGTCACACTCTGAGGGGCTAGGCAAAGGCCTGCAGGAAGGCATCAGCCTGTGGAGACCATGGCTAGCAGCTGAAATGAAGAGACTGGCTGGAGAGGTGAGGTAATGTCAATTTGACAGGATTTGGAATCATCTACGAGAGAAGCCTCCAGGTGTACTTAGGAAGGATTATGTTAATGAGATTAACTGAGGTCGGAAGACCCATCCTGAAATACGGGCAGTACCAGTCCCTGGGCTTGGGTTCTGGACTGCATAAAAAGGAGATAGTGAGCTAAGCACTTGCTGCCTTGACTGCCCCATCGTGTTGGACTGAGTGTATCTTGTATTGTGAGACAAGATAGACCCCTCCGTCCTTAAGCTGCTTTTTGTCAGGGTATTTTCTCACAGCGACAGAGAAGTCATGGAGACAGGCGGGAAGCTGAGTTCACATGGATATACGTGTCAGGCCACAGAGCATCAGCTACTGGGAAGCCCAAGAGCAAGCAAACTGCCAAGATCTTGGAATGTGAGATGCTGATTTAGGAAGCTCTGGGTGGATTGCTTGACCACAGCAGTGTCAGGGCATGTATGCCCTCCCCTCAGATTACCCCCCCCACATACACACACACACACACACACACACACACACACACACACACACACACCCCTTCTGTACTCTCATCACCGGCCTGTCTGCTCGCAGCCTTTTCCAGCTATACTCATCTGACGCAATGGTGTGAGCATGGAGTGGACCCTAATAGCTGGCTTTAGATGTCCCCTCCCCAGCACTCACTAGGAACCTGGGTGTCACTCAGGCCAGCTGCACATCTGCTTCCTCTCTGCACATGGGGAAGGTGGGGCTCCTAGCTGATGGGGATGGATCTGACAGAGTTGACACAGACCCACGGGCTCCACTGAGCATCTGCACAAGATCCTGCAACAGGATCTCGTGGCATACTGAGAATCATAGATTCTCAGGTGACACGTAAGCTTTATTTTATTTGAAACTCGTTCATTCAAGGAACATTTACCAAGTGCCTACACCAAACCATTTATAAAAGCGAGAAAGATTCATTTCCTGCCCTCCACCGGCTGCTGAGCGCCATCCACCTCGCTGAGTTCTGCTAGGGCCTGGCTGTCAGCACTTCCAAGCTGCCGACAGTGGTGTTCCTAAGCCTGGGTTATCCGAGGAAGGGGGATAAAGGGAGGACAAGGAGGAAAACCAGGATGAAGGAGGAAGAAGAGGTGACTTTTCTGGTCCAGACATTGATTCCCCACCTATCCACTTGGATCTCTCAATAGGAATTGTTTTAAGATTTCTTTAAATAATTATCATTGTGCACATACATGATGTGTATACGGGAGTGAGTACATGTCATGAAACACATATGGAGTCAGAAGAAAACTTTGTGGAGTTAGTTCTCTCCTTCTATCTTCACATGGGTTCTGGGAATTGTTTTTCCTTAATATTCTTTTCTACTTGTTTTATTTGCCAAAGATACCCAGGAGAGAGCAGTTCAATTTTAGCCATGGTGAATTTGGTGACAGTAAGGGACATCCAAAAACAGTGAAGAAAAACCCTCCAAGTACAGGTTAGAATGGATCAGAAGGATGACCCCAGACTGAGAACCACCCAGACGGACCCTGTGATGGTCGGACAGGTAAAGACTGAAGTGCACTCAACGAATGGAATGCCGAGCAGAAATGACAACAGACCACAGGCAAGAATATGGCTGGATCGCACACTAAGCAGGTTGCAAGCCAAGGACAAAAGGCTCCCCATAGGCACAGAGAGAAGCCTGTCAGAAGTCGGGGTGGGGATTCCCTTAGGGAAGGGGGTAACCCAAAAGGGGAATGGCTGAGGCAGAGGATGTCTGGTTGCTGGAAATGTCCTGGTTGTTGATGGCAGGCAGGCTGGTATAAGCTTGTGTCATAGTTAGGCACAGGTGTCAACTTCACAGTTGAGAGTTTGAGCTCCAAGCACATTTGTGGAGAATTAGTGGTTGAGTTAAGCCCAGAGCAAACCTGCAGGAGATTGTGTAGCTGATGGGGACCAGTCTGTGGTGGGTGGGACTAGGCCCTGAACAGGTGAATAAAATACTGAGAGCTGGTTGAGGAAGTCGGCATCCTTTTGTACACTTGGCCAGACATGCTGGTCTTACAAGTAAGGATCATCTCTCTCTCAGCTATGTGTAGAGATGATGTGGCCAGTTCCCTTGGTCCTGGTGTTGGCATGAGCTCTCCTGTCAAGCTGGACTGAGAACCGTAACCAGGAATCGTAAGAGAGAATAAACCCTTATTCCCTTAAGCCATTTGATGGTCATTTATCAGCAACCGTGCAGGCTGACTGCAACAGCCCAGTTCAGTGAGAAACTCGCTTATGCTCGCTTCTGACTTAAGTGTTCTTTTTCTATGACAATTATATTTCAATGAAATATTAAGGAAAATGAGCAAAACAATCTCTCAGAGCATGGGAAGAAGAAGGGACAATTTTCAGTAGTAAGTGAATTATGGCTTTCGGGCAGTGGCTTTGACCATGACTACCACGGAGATGGCTTCTTGGAGGGTCAGGACGCACCCGCAGGGCCAGGCCGAGAGCTTGCGCTCCTGAGGTGCGTGTTTGCAATCTGGTCTCAGTCTGCGCAGCAGTTTTAGTGTGAATGACTTGGGTTCCCATCAGACCTGCTCTTCGCACCCGCTGGAACGCTGAAGAATTCCTTGCTAACCTCCATCTGGGTGCTTTCTCATTCGCCATTTCCTCCGAATGGAAGAGCACCGGCAAAACATCTGATACCCATCCCAGGAGCCCTGCACAGGTGTGTCTCCCCACCTCCTGGCCCTTCAAAAATAAGAAGCCGGGCTGGGAGATGGTTTAGAAGTTAAAACCTTTGCCTTCTATGCAAAAGGGCTAGAGTTCAGATTCCAGGCCTCAGGTAAAAATGCTTGGGGGCTGGGGGGGAGATGAGGGGTGGCAATCAGCAGCTGCACTTTTGGCCTTGGAAGGCAGAGCCTGGGAAACCCAGAGCAAAGCAATAACATGATAGAGCAATCCAGGATGATTCCTGGTCTCACCCTTGGGCCCCACGGGCATACATATTCAAGTGCCCTCTGGGACACACACACACACACACACACACACACACACACACACACACACACACCACACACACATGGAAACATCTTTTCCTTCACCCTCTCTGTGTCTATTGGAGAGTCAAACACATAATTAGTGTTTAATGTACACTCATGGATGGGCCTGGCAGTTCTATTGTGCCTTTTTCTCCCCATATTAGAGAGTAAGCTCTAATTAAGACAATTATATGCCTTTATTGGATTGTAAGGGAATGTTTTAAAATTACAAAAGCAAGTTATTGACCACAAAAAACCCCATCACTGTTCAGAACTCCATAATGGCTTCCAATTGACCAGAACATAAACTGCCAAGTCTCCCCCCTCGTTTACAAGACCCTGGCATCTGGCTGTATGGATGCCCTTGCTTCTCCACATGTGCTTCCTCCTGCTCTGACCACATAGAATTTTTTTCTTCTGTTGCTGGGGGCTGAACCCGGGGACCTCTGCATGCTAGGTGAGCGACCAGCCACTGTGCCATATTTGGTTTCTCGAAAATGTCACACTCTTTGGTGCTCAGGGATCACCCATCACACTCCCTTCCTCTTGGTTGGTCTGGCTAGATGGTGAGGACTCCTAGGATTTTATTCTAGCACTTTCCTGAAAGCCTCTTCCAGTATTTCACAATCTCAGGAATGAGTCAAAATCTCCCCGAAAGCCTTCTGCCTTCGTGAGTCTAGAATAGGGTCCACAGGCTTTGTGTGCATCTAGCTCCTAGTTGACTCTGCTCCTAGGCTTGGGGCTTTACTTTGAGAACCATGAGCTGGTTCATGGGCTTCCATGGTCACTCTCCTCACCATAAGGGGAAGGACATAGCTCTCAAATTCATGCCCTTGTCTTGTTTGATCTTCCAAATGTCTCGGGAGGAGGGTGGAGCAGACAAGTGCTCCCATTCTGAAGGCGCCATCCATCTACCATGGGTTCACATGGCTTAGAAGCCTGTGTAGAAAGACCTAGCAGTCAATGGGAAGCACAAGTGTGACAACTGACATATTTGTGTGTTTCTGCCCAGAAGTTTTTTTTTTTTTTTTTTTTTTTTTTTTATTGCTCTATTCTGGTCATATCTGCCTGTGGGTGAGGAGAACAGAATGAAAACTCTCATTGATTTTTCTCTTCTGTTCCCTGAGGAGCCTATATAGGACTGAGAAGTACAGCCTGTCTGAGTGTTTATCCCTTGACCTGTGGTAGCAGGTTGGATGTCTTGGACGACAGGATATGCTAAAGGAGCTAAGGCAGCAAAGCAAGGATGACAAAAACATCACTACCCTCCAAGATGGGCCAGTTGGGCGTAGGACCATAGCAGCCTCCATATGGAGAAGGTCCCTATCCATGAGGAAGAGCTCTCAACTCTGGCTGCAAGGATGGGAAATGGATGAGCAGCCTGCCCTGACCAGAAATCCAGGAGTCCTGAGATCTTCCTCCACAAATGGCCCCTTCATGCAGTCACTCGGTTATAACTCTCTGTGGCAAAGGACATAGTGAGTGCAGTTGACAGGTGCTAGGGATGGATTGTGTCCCCTCGAAAGTCATACACTGAAGCTAAATTCCCAACATGACAACTTGGAGCTTGGACCTGTGGGAGGCAATGAAGCCATGTGGGTGGAGCCCGCATTAGCAAGGTTAGTGCCCTTATGAAAGAAAGGACACTGGCTGGAGCTTGGTGTCTCTCTCCTCTCCCACTTGTCCCCTCCCTCTTCCTCCACCCACATTAGCCTCTCTGGCTCTATCCATCAGTCTCTAGTGAATGGCACTTTGATCCTTTCTGTTGCTTAAGCCAAAAACCCAGGCTTCATCCTTAATTCTTCTCGATACCTTCTCTCCACTGGACATATCAATATATCAGCACCTTCTAGTGATACAGTAAATCCAAACAAGATTCCAGTCCTTCCTACCCACCAAGTCCCTCATCTGATCCTCCACAAGTAGCTCCCACCTCCTCTGCCTCCCACCTCTACCCTCCTTCTCACTTGCTCTCTATTCTCCTACATACTCTATGCAATCTTAGCACACCACCATATACTGCAACCTCTTCAGAGGCTGACCCTGAACTTAGGATGAAATCTAAACCCCCTTCCAGTGGAGGAGACCTGAGCTCTCATTCTCCCTTTCTTTCTTAAGTGTCTCCTCACTTGGGGCTCATCTTTCAGACTTGCCAAGCCCTGCTCCCTCCTCCAGGAATGTCTCTTTACCTCATTCTCCTCTCCTCCTTCACCCTGCACAGGACTCTCTCTCTCTCTCTCTCTCTCTCTCTCTCTCTCTCTCTCTCTCTCTCTCTCTCTCTTTCTCTCTCTAGTTCACTGATTAATTTAATGGTTTCTTCAAAGAGGCTTTCACTATTCATGCAACCTATGTTGATATTTCTGGAATTGTGTTCATTCGTAGACTAATATAGTTTAGTTTCTTAATCAATACTGTTTGACATTTAGGCTGTTTCCAACATTGGCTGAACAATTCTAAAATAAAATATCTTTTTATATCCTATAGTTATTCCCTTAGAATTAAACCCCTAAAGCTAAAACTTTTTGTTCTACACATACCTACCTAGTACTTATCTGTACTGTGAAATACTCTAAATGCTTCATTACTACCCAGAGTGAGATACATATGTTTTATTGATAAATATAATAGGTATGCATGTATGTGTTTTATAATGTTGGGAGCACATAAAGAAGTATAGACTCTTTGTTCCACTCAGGCCTCAAGATCTACCCTCTTGACAAAATTTCAAGTGGAAAATAAGTATCATGCCTTTTAGGATCCATCTTCTCTATCAGACTGTGAACTCTGTGAAAGTGGAAATGTCTGTCTGGCTACTGATGTGGATGCATTGTGTTTCTTGTGTGTGGATTTGAGCCGAGGACTTAGAGGAGCAGAGAAATGAAGGAAGGAAGGAGCAGACACGTTGGCTTTTGCTTCTGTTTTCTCACTGAATCCTCAAACCTCCCCTATGCAAAGATTGCCTTCTTTGTATAACTGAATGCAGAGTCATAGGTAAAGACACTCAGGTCTGAGTCAGTGTGGATGCAAAGTGACACTATTCTACTGTTCCGTGCTGCCATCCCAGTGACCTGCCCGTGCAGCATCAGGTCTGTTCACAGGAAATGACACACGAAGAACTTGCCCTTCTTCCTTCCTTACACCCCTAGGGATACGAAAATGTAAAGGTGAGAACCTTGATTAACAGGCCTATACATAACCTTTAATTAATTGGTCAATATCCAAGGATTACACCCTTGAACTTTAGGGAGAATTAACAGAAGAGCTCCTAAAAATTAATTAGTAGGAATCAACATACTGACAACCGTCCCCATGTCTCTCTTAAAGAAGTGGATGCAAGAGACAGTAAGATTCTTGCTCCAGAGACACAAGGTCAAAGAGGGCAGGAGAGAAGGAGGCCTTGCTCATACCATCTTAGTAAGGATTTGTCTATTTGGGGCTGAGAACAGGCCTGATCAAATCTAGGCATCTTCAATTATTTAGTTGTTTATTTCCCTGTAATTTGCTATGTATATAGAATCATCAAATTTTAAAACCCCAAAGTACCCTAACGATCATGTTTTGTTTCTTTAATGTGCGACCCCATTTATTCGGATGACATTAATTTGAAATTCATGATAATTACATAAACATCAAGTAAGCACTGCTGTGGATCCTTCCAGTTGATATATGCATATTCTTTTTACTGATATGCCGGTCTCTTCTTAACCAGGATGTGAGGTGACTGCTTGATGAATGTACTGAAGTTCTCTGAATAAGAATGGAGGAAAATGGAAGGCATGCATAGCCACTGTGTGGTGAAGACCAGATATGGTTCCAGATATACCTGGGACTGCATTTGGTTCCCGCACATACTAACTTAGTGGCCTGTGGAAAGGACTAACCCAGTTCCAGCCTTCTCTTCGGCAAAGTGACAATAAGACTAGCACTTTGATCACAGAGCAGTTGGAAGGAGAAAAAAGAAATTATGTGTGCAAGTGCCAGCACATCCAGCATGAAGCAACTGTGCGGAAAGACTGCTAGAGTTACTACTAGTGATGCAGTGATGCAGTTGCCACAGAAAGAGCCCTGAACTAGAAAAGTGCTTCCCACGGAGCCTGTGCTGTATAAACGTGACCCCATTTACTTTGTATCTCAGCCTCAGAGGTATGTTTTTCATGTGAAGAAACTATATCTAAGGTTGAGTTGATCACTTGCTTGAGGTTATACAATTAGGATATATATGTATTATTATTATTGTTTATTATTATTATTATTACTTGTGTGTGTGCCAGTAAGATATACATATCAACTTGACAAGTAAACATTGAACCATCAGGAACACTTACTAAAAACGTCATCCAGTAATGAGAGATGAGACTAAGACATGGGCATGTGTGTATGATTATAGAGGCCAGAGGTCAACTTCAGGTGTCATTCCTCAGAAGGAATCTACATTGTCCTTCAGAGAGTGTTCTCACACAGACCCTAGGGTTCTGTTATTTGGCTAGGCTGACTGACCAGCCAGACTCAGGCTTCTTCTTTCTCTGTCCTCAGCAAAGGAATCAAAAGTGTATACCAACATGAGAGGCTTTCCATATGGGTGGTAGAGATTAAACTCAGGTTCTTGTGGGTGCATGTAAGCCCTCTACCAACTGAATTATCTCTCAGCCTGTTAATATTTTAATAGCATATGAATGGAATTTATTGTGACATTTTCATACATATTGTCATACAACTTGACGGTTGAGGGTTTGAGCTCTGGGCACATTTGTGGAGAATTAGTGGTTGAGTCGGTCCCAGAGCAAGCCTGCAGAAGATTGTCTAGCTGATAGAGAGGGCCCAGCCTAAGGTGGGTGGGACTAGGCCCTGGAATAAAAGACAGAGGGCTGGTTGAAGGAGTTGGCATCCTTGTGTATACTTGGCTAGACATGCTGGTCTGGCAAGTAAGGTCCCTCTCTCACCTGTTATGTGGTGATGGTGTGGCCAGTTTTCTCAGCCCTGATGTTGGTGCATGCTCTCCCATCAAGCTGGACTGAGAACTGTAACCAGATAATTATGAGACAATAAACCCCTTGTTCCCGTAAGCCTTTTTGATGGTCATTTTATTAGCAACCATGCAGGCAAACTGCAACACATATATATCACTATATTTCTACTCACCCCATTACCTTTCCTATCCCTCATGTTAGTCCCCTTTCTCTTGTGTAACCTCAAGCAGGTGACCAGTCAACCAAACAGATTCTCACTCTGCTTTCATGATACATGTGATCTATTTATGCCACTCCTAAGCATACTCCAAAGGACTGTAAGCCACCATAGCACAGAGACACTTGCACAACCATGTTTATTGCAGTATTATTCATAATAGTTAAGATCTAGATCCAACCTAAATGAGCAGCAACCTGTGAATGGATTAAGAAAATGCAATACGGGTGCATGACAGACTTTTGTTCACCTGAAAGGGGGAATGAAATTACACATGTTCAGGAAAATGGATGAAGACCATTGTGTTAAGTGCAATAAGCCAGACTCAGAACACCAAATACCACATGCTTTTTTTTTCTCGTATATAGAATTTAGAAAGTATAAAGAATAGATATTTGAATTCAGATTTATGTAAAAGTATATTGTCAGGCTGTTTTCACCAAATCATGCCTTTCTCACTCCAGACACACAGATCAAGTAATGCTATGCCCTGTCTAGTTTGAGAGCTACAAAATGGCCCACCAGAAAAAACTATGCAATGGAAAGGAAACAAGGATTTGAATTACTAAAGATCACACGGTAGAGAAAGACAATGGGAGTCTCTAACAAGTTGGTGGAGTTGTTGTGAGATAACCTCACAATCTTGTCTGTCCATATATTCACTTGTAAGTCACAACACCGTTCTTCCTTTTACAAGGCCACCTTAGCTGCCCATTTGTAACTGTGTGTACTAAGCAGGTAGCAGTAGAGGTGGGTTGAGCAAAGGCAGGACTTTGAACTAGACGAGGGAGCATCCAGGAAGGGTGAAATGTGCCTGTCAAGCAGGAACTGGACTCGAACTCATTCACCTTGTTCATAAACTATTAACAGTAAGGAATGTGCAGTACATTGTCAGATTTTGTGGACCACGTGTTGTTGTCTTGGATATCAAATTTGAAAGTTGGTAGAAAGAAAACACAAGACAGTGTGAGGAACATTAGAGATCACAGGGAAAAGTAGCAAAGGAGTTTTAAGTCTCTGGTCTAAAGGACTCAGATCTGAACTCTCACTTAAGATCCAAGGAACTCACCTATGAGTTTTTCCTAGACTGAACCTAGAAGATTTCCCCTTAGTGTATTGCTGTGGTCAAATTTTTGGAAAGAAAAACAAAGATTGGAAGACAAAAGGTGGTCCCATTCTGATTCCACCAAATTATGATGCTGGCTCTAGCCGAGTGTGGCTGTAACCCACAGGCTCCAGAAAGCAGATGCGCTCTGTGGGGGACCAGGGACTGAGGCTAGACTACAATGACTGGGATTCTTCAGTTCACAAGCAAGAGTTTCCAGGGCATAGATGGGATCCCTACGAAACCTTGCCTGTGAGAATAAAGAGGAAGATGAAGAACATGAAGCCGGCAGCAGATTTGGGAAAGTAAGTGGGAAGAGGCTGTCATTAAGTGGACAGAAACCCCACGAGGGCTATTACGTGGATAATAATTGGCTAATAACTGATACTAACTAATGATACTTGATACTAATTGGCCGAAAGAAGAAATGGTTCAGTTCAACAACGACTACTAAATGTTGAAACAAAGCGTGCTAACGGTTTGCTAATTAAACTTTTTATCTTGAACAAGTATAGATTCACATGCAGTTTGAAGAAGTAATAGAGAGATGCTGTCATGTCCCTACTGCACAGTTTCTCCCAAGTGGTACCATCCTGGATAACACCAATGCATTAGCAAGCACAACCTAGCTGCCAACATTGACATGATCCAGCAACCTTATTGAGATTTCCCTGGTTTTACTTGTACTTCGGTGCATATGCGTATATGTATCCTATGCACTTACTTTACCTTATCTACCACCACAGTCAAGGTACACATTTCCACTACCAAGAGAGCCTACATGCTATCCTTTTATAACAACACCCACCTCCTTCCCTCCCCATCCCTAACACCCAGTAACCACTAATCTATTCTCAGCTCTATAATTTTGCCATCTTTCATGTTATATAAATGGAATCATACGTGCTGTAACATTTTATGGATAACAGCACACAATTATGATGAGGAACATCCCTTGAGGTGATAATTGAGACCCCAAAGCATGTCTCTGATTCTCTAACAGCAGGCTGCAGGGAGGTGGCCTCATGTAGTTGAACTTTCTGACATTCTCAGAAAAGGGCTATTTTATCTCTTTTAACAATTCGGGTAGGGTGGCTGGGAGAGGAGACCAGGAAGTAATGGCCAGGAATTGGATTGGTTACACTGGAGAGGGCACGTAACGGGGACAGGACCCTCCGTAAGTGAAGAAGCCATGAGAGGATGTGGTGTCTCACTCTGTGCTTGCTCAGCAAGGGCTCAGGTCTGGCTTGGGTCTCGGAATGTAAAGCCACGGAACCAATGTGATGGCCCTCGCCTTTATTCACAGCACTCGGAAAATGGAGGCAGAGGGGTCAGGAGGTCAAGGTCACTATCACCTACAGAATGAGCTTGGGCCCAGCCTATGCTATGTGAGACCCCAGAAACAAATTTTTAAAAGGAACAAAATGAATGGTGAGTGAATGAGAGAAAAAAGTAAGAGAGGATGGGAGAGGGGAAAGGAAGGAAGGAAGGAAGGAAGGAAGGAAGGAAGGAAGGAAGGAAGGAAGGAAGGAAGGAAGGAAGGAAGGAAGGAAGGAAGGAAGGAAGGAAGGAAGGAAACTAGGAAGGAAGGGAGGGAGGGAGGGGAAAGGGAGGAAGGGAGGGAGGAAGGGAGGGAGGAGGGAGGGGGAGGGAAGGACAGCCTTGGAAGAGAAAGTTAAAATTTTCCTACTCTATCAGACTTATGTTCAAGTGATATTCACAAAAATGACTACACGAGATGCTGAAACTGAGAACAAACCATTCTCAAGAGCTTTAAAAGTCATCTTGACTTCACCTGTATGTATTTAACATTCAGCAGATGGCTCCAAATCAATAGAAAGCTCAGAGCACAGAAAGTCTAGGGCAGAGGTCATGGCAAAAGCACAGGTAAAAGGAAAGAACCAAATTAGGATAATTGCAGATCATGGTGTTCACAAAAAAATAAGCAGAAAAGTAGGAGCACTTGAGAATGGAAGGGAAAGGGGAAATGTTGTCCATCCCAGATGTCCAACTTGAGTGAACAGGAGGACCAGAGAGCCGAGGGGGGCCAGGGAGGGAGCTGAAGGGAGGATTGCTATTTCTCATGGAGATTACCAAAATATCTGAGTGGGCAACTTATAGAAGGAAGGATTTATTTGGGCTCATGGTTTTGGAATTTTCAGGTCACAGCTGCTTTGACTCATATTTGCAATCAAGGCAATGGGAATGTGTGGTAGACAAGAAGCCTGGGGAGAGAAAGGGACTAGGGACCAGGGATACTTTGCAAAAGCACATCCCTTGAGACCCACACCTCCCAGCTGGGGTCAGAGAGCATTTAACACAAGATCCTGAATTCAAAATATGGTGTAAGCATAAAAAGTTGAGAGAGAGAGGATGAGACTCTTGGAAGAGATAAAGGGTAGACATTCTGGCTATCCTGCTCCTACTGGAAGTTGTGGTGATTTTCTGAAGGACAGGGGCTGCTTTATTTAGTAAACACTATTACCTCTAAGCACCTAACTCAAAGAACAATTCCAAGGTGCATTTCCTCATTGTGAGGAAGCCATAGTAACAGGAGCTGGTCAAAGCACATTCACCATGAAAGAAGAGGTCACGGACCAGCACATGCATGCTTGCTATTGTTCATATCTCCTCATTGGTATACAGTTCTGGATTCTCTGCCTGGGGAATGGTCCCCCCTGCAATGGGCCAGGTCTTCCCATATCAATGAATGCCATCAGTCCATCCTTCACAGTCACTCTCAGAGGTCAACTTTAAAGGCTCACTCTTAGGTATACCAAGGTTTACAACCTTGGCATCAGGTTGATAATTAATATTAGTTATCACAATGGCTAAGACAGCAATAGAGTTCTCAGAGGAAGAATGAAAGACGAGAAGTCGGAATGCAAGAACAGAAGTCAGAAAAGGATGTACACGTATTTGAGGCAGGAACATGACAGGGGGATGGTTAAGCACCATTGAATGCTTCCAAGGGGTGAAAGGGAACCAAGGAAAACCTACAAGATCAGCCCCTTCAACTCTTCCCCTGGACAACTGTGATCTGAGGCTTAGCCCTAAAGAGGAAAGTCTCTGATATAGTATGGACTTTTACTATAATCTCAATACATGTCTTTAAGGTTTTTAAATGATGAAAACAAATGGTCCATATCGGGGCCCATGAACCAGCATAAACCCAGACTTACAGGAAACGGAAGTGGGAGTGGTAGGAGTTGATCAGGCATTGGGTCAGAGGGAGCCTAGGATGTCTTCCATCATTTAAGCCACTTTTATTGTAGCATACATGAGTATTTATAGGAAAACTATCAAAGAAGAGCAGGACCAAATTCTTTACAAGATTATGTAAAATGTATACATTCCAGCTAACAAACGAAAGGCAGGACCTTTCATGGGACCAGACATGATGTCTCCAGGTAGAGTTAAAAGCAGTCATGACACTTAATTGCTAAAAGGGAATGGACAATGAATGTCTCAAAGCAGAGTTACCTGGTCCAGCATAACATATCTCAAATGTATAGATAGGGAAGGAACTGTAAGTTCTGAGAAGGACAAAAGCTATCGGAGAACAGAAAGGAGGTAAACTCAACTCCCAGAGGAAGGAATTTGCCTGCCATTGTCTATGCAGGTAAGAGGCAAAACTCAACTTCCAAAGGGAGGAATCCACCTAACAACTGCCCATTTTATATGCTAATGTGTCATTCTCCAGAGAGCAGGCTTTAGGCCTGACAATCCCCACAGGTACATATTGATAGGGGTCCATGAGATGCCATGGTACATGATTTAATTTTTAAAACTTCAATTCAAGGTAAACATGTATCTCTTCAAATAATTTATCCATGGCAAATGCATTTAAAGTTCTTTTTTTGTAGCTTTTTGAAAACATGCAACCACATTATCATTATTTATGGTCTCTTACTATGCATTAACACAAGAGAACTTACTGTTCCTATTAACTATATCTTAGTATCCACTACCACCTTCCCCGTGCTCCCTCTGCTCTTTCCAGCTCTGATGAACACCATTCTACCATGAACTTCTCTGAGATCAAGTATCTTAGGTTGGGCATGTAAGTGAAACTATGCATTCCTGATTCCTTTCACTTAACGTAATGCTATTCACTTTTTTAATCCACAGAATCTCAGTTCACAGGACTTCATAAAAAATCTTTTTATTTTTGCATGTGTATAAATTGCTCTTCATCTTGTATTCTATGGCAAGGCCAGTTGTAATTAGCCTGCATGGTTGCGTCAGCAGCCATCAAATGTTAATTTTCTTTACTGATAGTCCGGTTACAGTTCATAGTTCAGCTTGACAGAAGAGCATGCATCAATACCAGGGCCAAGAGAACTGGCCACACCATCTCTACACAACAGCTGAGAGAGAGACGATACTTATTTGCCAGACCAGCATGTCTGGTCAAGTGTACACAAGGATCCAATTCTTTCAACCAGCTCTCTGTATTTTATTCCAAGGCCTAATCCCACCCGCCATAACCTGGGCCTTCTCCATCAGCTAGACAATATCCTGCATATTTGTTCTGGGCTTATCTCAACCATTAATTCTCTACAAATGCACCCAGAGCTCAAACCCTCAATTGCCAAGTTGATACCTGTGCCTAACTATGACAAGGCCCTGAGTTGTTTGCTATCTTATATTCTGAGGCAGGGTCTCTCCTTGAATCCAGATCTCATCAATGTGGACAGTATAGCTAGCCTGCCTGCTCCAGGAATATCATGAATCCACTTTCTAAGGCAGGCTGACACACCAGCCCAGCATTTATGTGGGTTTTCTGGTCCTCAAGCTCTCAGGCTTGTGAGGCAAATACTTACTCTGACCCATCTTCTTTTTTTTTTTTTTTGTTTTGAACTTTAGTGGGACATTTATTACCTTTTATCATCTCATTTTAAAGTCATCAACAGTTAAAAATCTATGTCAGTCTTAAGAAATTACAACAGCCAAAGTCAGAAGACAATTCATAAATGAGCTGGGAATATCAGGCAAAGTAGTACACTGTGGTCTGGGCACTTAGACAGGAGAATTAGGAGTTCAAGGTCATCCTGTTTTGCAGCAAGATAATAATAAAAAATGTTGAAAAAAAGAAAGAAAATACTGTGAAATAATACTGTGAAAAGGCACCCAGAAGCTGCTTTTTGTACATGAGTTTATTATTTTTCTAATTTTACAATCATATTGAGTACTTATCCCTGCTTCTTTCCATTGGCTCTCCCTCCCATGCCTCCATCAATACCATCCTCCTGCCAGTCTGCTTCCATGGATCAAGGGTTGCCTCTGGCTTGTCTACTCTTGTGGAGGTTCAGGCCTCTGTGGCATATCTGTGGCCACCCCACTGATGGGGCATTTTCCTTCACTCATCAGTGACCCATCTTCTTATTCCCAAAAGATAGAAAGTTTTTATGATGGAACTTCTGAGAGTATGGCGTGTGTGTGTGTGTGTGTGTGTGTGTGTGTGTGTGTGTGTGTGTGTATGCAAAGGTAACTTCAGTAGTATCTCTCAAATCCCACTTTACAGCAACTATTTATTCCTGCTCTTATTAAGAATTCCTTTGCTTGGGCTGGAGAGGTGGCTCATGGGTTAAGCCTCTGCCTTGTAGGCAGAAGGTCCTAAATTCGGATCCTAGACCTCACTATAGACGCCGGGTGGAAGTGGGCGTGGCCTGCGTTTCTGGTCCTGGTAGGGCGGAGCCTGTGAACCCCGGGGCAGAGTAAACAAGGAGGAGGTGGAGGCGTCCATGGTGGTTCCCGAATTCGTCCATGTGTTCCACACACACATACACACACGCACACACACTCACATACACGCACGCACGTGCGCGCACACGCACACATGCACACACACATGCACATGCACAATTGAATAAATAAATTTAAAAAAAAGAATTCCTTTGCTTAACAATGAGTGTGGGTAATGTCCAGAGGTTTTATCAGCTACTTAAGGCAGAGAAACAAAAGGCAGAAAAGAAACCAGGGAAACAAAAATATAATAACACTAGTAATTATTGATATTTCTTGTATCATTCTGGCAGAAAAATCAATAAAGAAACGTTGAACTTGAACTATACTTTGAACCCAAGAGACCTAAAAGACATGTATACAGCATTTCATTCAACTGAAGAGAATATATATACTCTTCTCATTCAACTGAAGAGAATATATATACTCTTCTCAGTGCACATGGGGTATCTTTGAGCATAGACCATCTCCTATGCCACAGAATAAGACTATATGAAATAATATCAAGTATATTTTCTTACCACAATGACATGAAAGTACAAATCAATAATGGAAGAAAATTCACAAATATTTGAATGTACAACAGCATACTATTGAACAACCTATAAGTAAAAGTAAATCAAAAGAGAAATTTAAAATCTTTTGAGATCAAATTTGAAACATAATATACGAAAACTTATGGAAGGCAGAAAAGTCATTTTAAGAGAGAACTCCATGGAATTAAATATCTACATTAAAAAAGAGAGGGCTGGGAGTGTGACGTGGTGATACAATATTTCCTTAGCACATGGGAGGCCCAGAGTTTAATCTCTAGCACTGCAGAAAGGAAAAAGAAAATAGAAGATTTCAAATAACCAACCCAGCATACACCTCAAGGAACCATAAAAAGAGCAGACTAAGCCAAGAGTTACCGGAAAGACGGGAACAACAAACAGCAGGGCAGAAATAAATGAAAGTGTCTAGAAAAGCAACTGAACAGACCAATGAAACTGAAAGTTGATATTTTGAAAACAAAAAAATTGACAAACCTTCAACTAGGCTAAGAAAAAGAGAGAAGAAACTCAAATAAATAAAGCCAGGAATGAAATGTGAGACATTACAAATGATACTACAGATATACAAAGGATGAACAATTATATGTCAACAGATTGGATAACCTAGAAGAAACTGGTAAATTATAAAATATAGCCTGTCAACATTGATTACTGATCTCTTTTAGAAAATCTTGATCCTCTAATGATTAGGAAAGATATGACTAAGTATTCAAAAATTTCCAAAGAGAAGTCAAGATTAACTAACTATAGAAGAAGGACTAAATAGATGGGGATAAAAGGGAGATCAGCACGAGTGGGGGAAGAATTGGAGAGAATAATGGGGAGATAGATAAAAACACATTATGTGCAAGTATGAAAGTGCCATAAAAATTTATTATTGTATACAATGACTATATACTAATAAAAATTTTAAATTAATCAATTAAAAGATGGGAAAAATACTAGCAAGCCAAATTCACCAGCACACTGAAAGAATCATTGACAAAGATCAAATGGTGTTTATCTCAGGGATATAAATATGGTTTAACATATGGAAATCAAGAAATATGATATACCATTTAACAGAATGAAGGACAGAAGTGATCATCTCAACAGAAGCAGGAAACACATATGATACAATTCATCATTGTCTCCTGACAAAGTCACTTGACTCTATACAATGAAAACTGTGTGTGACAAGCCCACAGCTTGTCACTTACAATATTCAGCGCTGAAAAGTGGAAAGCTTGTCCTCTGACGTCAAGGTCACTTTGGCTATTTTTCTATTTAGCATAGTACTAGAAGTCCTGGCCAGAGTAGCTCAGCTAAACAAGTAAGTTCAACCAAATACAAAATGATGCCAGTAGATTGACATTGTTTACACATAACATCATCTTACAAATGGAAAATCTTAAAGATTCCCTGCAAAAAAATATGTATTACTATTAAGCCAACTTGGTAAAGCTGCAGAATACAAATTCAACATACAAAAAGTTGACAGCATTCTATATATTAATAATGATCTAGATGAAAAAGAAGTCTTCATAAAAACACCAAAAAAAAGTACCTGGGTTCATTTACCCAAAGCAAGGAAAGATCTATATGCTGAAAATCACCCCAAGGAAAGAAAATAAGGACAGCATAAAGAAATGAAAGGATAACCTGTGCTCATGTGTCGGAAGAACTAGTATTAAAGTAGCAATATGACCTTACGTACTCCTCAGCTACTGCAATGTGTACACGACCCAAACAATTTAGGGGAATACAGAATTTATTCATGGTCACAGTTTCAGGTTATATTTCAGTCCAGTATTATAGGAAAGTTTTATCAACATCAGAAGCCAAGGGAACCAGCCATATCATATGCACTGGAAGAACTGAGAAAGGGGCATAATTTCTAGCTTGCCAGTCTGCCACTTTCTAAACCATTCCGTCTCCCTCTTATCTTCCCACCCACAGAATGGTCCTACTCACTATGGGCTGGGTTTTCCCTCATCAGTCATAATCTCCTCCAGGTTTGCTTAGGGACTTGCCTTTATGTAACTCATCACAGGTGTCTAAATACTCATTTCCCAATTGTCAGGTTGACAGTTAAAACTAACCATTGCCCTGCCCAAAGTAGCCTGCAGAGATTTAAAGCAAACATTGTCAAAATCGTAATGGTTATCTTTCAAAGAACTAGGAAAAGCAATCCTAAAATTAATTTAGAACCTCAAAAGATTTGGAATAGCCATTGCAATCTTGAGAAAAAAAGAGCAAAACTGGAGACATGGCTATGCCTAATGTCAAAATCCTTTATCAAGCTACAATAATAAAAAAAAATGCATGATAGCAACACAAAGCACACCCAGACCAATGGAGCAGAAAGAAAGCCCCAAAACAAATCCACATCTGTATTTACATTCAACAAAAGTGCCAAGAGTATACAACGAGGGAAAGGACAGTCACTTCATCAAGTGGTGTTGGGGAAGCTGGGTTACTATGTACAGAGGGATGACAGAGAACTCTTATTATCTCCATATTAAAACAAACCAAAATACTCAACAAGATCTAAGGACTTGTGCAGACAACCAGTGCCTGTGGACAGTGGACTCTAAACAGGTCATCTAGATTTCCCCGCACCCCAGGTTCAGGGAACATTCTGGAAGAGGTGATGCTAAGTATACAAGAGCCTGAGTGTGGGGAGGAATGCTGCCAGATAGTATCGTTCTTACATACTGCACCCATGATTTCACTGGGTCTACTTCCGTAAGACATGTACAAGATATGGCATATTGGTAATTCACTATGGGAGTAGCAAGACTTTAAGAGGCAATGCATCTCAAGAGAATATAGAGGGGCAATGCAAGTTAAGGAGGTGGTGGGGAGAGGTCATACCTACTGATGTATCTCCCATGCGCTGGTAAATATCATATACAGGTCAGTGCATGCAACCCAGATAAAACCCAGTGTGCCACACATGCAAAAGGACAGAAAAGTGGGAGGAGACTGGTTCAAAAGGAAGATTTGCAGTGAGAAAAGAAAGGGGAAGGGCCTGGGTAACAAGGGATTTAAAAAAAAAAGTTCGAAGGCTTCAATTTAAGATCTGAAACTATAATGCTACTTAGAAGAAAACATAGGGGAGAAAGCCTTTGACATTTGTCTAAGTAAAGAGATTTTGGAAATGATCCCAAAAGCGCAGGCAGCAAAAACTGAAATAGATACATTAGCTAACACCAGGAGAAAAGTTTATGAGCACCATAGGAACCAATAAACATTGCAAAGAGCAAACTCCAGCTTGTAGAAAACATTCACAAACCATGCATCTGATAAAGGGGTAATATGCAAAATATCTAAGGACTGCAACCAATGTAATAGCAAGAAAACAAATAGCCTGATTTTGAAATGGGTAATGGACCTGAAAAGGTAAGATTTCTCTAAAGACAATGTCTACACGGTCCACGATATTGGGCAAAAGTACGTGGCATCACTAACTAACAAGGAAATGCAATTAAGGTCACACACACACACACATACATTTGTTGGGGTGGCTACTGTGAGGTGAAAAGCATTAAATATTAAATTGAATTGAACCTGTTATGCAGGGAATGGCCTGAGAGCCCTGAGGTCCTGAGAACCAGAAGAGACTCAGTGATTGGGTGCTGCCACATGACGTTTAACATTTACAGACACAAGGGAAAGTGAGGTACAAAGGTAGCTGGGCTGGTTAAAATTTAGCCACTATCTGATTTGAACCTGAATTGAAAAGTTGTCCTGTTGTCATTGACTGAAACCTGGCTACTGTAAATAGCTGAGGTTTAAACTACTAATTCAAAACTTATTGAGGTCTCTTTACATAACAAGTTAGGCACGACTCACTATATATAAAGAAATGTTTAGATCAGGCTTAGGTATGAAAACGTCTTCGGGCAAACTTAAATATAATGCCATTACAAGAATGACAAGACGTGTGGCTGGAGAGATGGCTCAGGAGTTAAGTTTCTGCCTCACAAGCAGAAGGACCTGAGTTTGGACCTCAGATTTCATGTAAAAGCACCAGACAGAAATGGTGGAGACCTGTAAATCCAGTTCTGGAAGGCAGAGCCTGGGAAATCCTGGAGTGAAGCAAAAAGGTAGAAGCAATCCAGGATGCTTTCTGAAGTCACCCTTGGACCTGCATAGGAGGACACACACACACACACACACACACACACACACACACACGCACAAGTGTATCAGGATGTAAGTTTTGATGAGGAGGTAAAGGAAAGAGATCTCTTGTTGCCATTTGAGGGCACGTAGGGTATTATAGCTATCATGGAGAAATGAAAGAAGAGTTCCTAAGAAAACAAAAGCACACTAAAACATGGTCTATAACATGATCTGAAACTTGGGTTTCTAGCCAGAGGAATTAACATGTTTGCCCCAAATCATGCAGCTCCTGTGTAGGCACAGCTGGATTTACACCCAGGTCTGTCTGCTCCTTTCCCTGGCTACCCACACACACTACACATGCCTATATCTGCCCCCGGGCAGTCATAGGGACCATGTCTGAAGAGTGTGTTTACACTTTGGTCCTCCTGCCCTGGACTTTGCTCATGCCTTTGCTGATGCCTGGACTGCTCTTCTCCAGGTAGGTCAGCTCCTTCTCCTGCACTAGGTCTGTCTTAGCGGGGAGGAACACCATGATCTCACTAAGCGGAATCTTCCTTGGTCCCTGGTTTATTTCCTTTCCATCACTCACACCCATATACACTTCTGTACTTTTCTTCATAGTGTTTTTATCTCCGGCTCCCCCTATGATGGTCTGTGATATCAAGCATTGCATGTTCAACTTTTCCCACTGTATTGATAAAAACGAGTACAGTTTTTGGTGTACAGCATGTCAGCAGTTTCATCTATCAACTTGACACTTGAGATCGGGCTCTCTGGGATACCTATGGAGAATTATTTAGCTAAGGAAGATCTCTGGCCAGCCTATAGGAGGTTCTTTTACTTGCAAGATCGATGTGGGAAGATCCGTCCACAGTGGGTGAGACTGCTCCCTGGGAAGGTGGATAAACATGGAGAGAACTGGTTCAGTACTTGGCAAAGCTGGCAAGTTAGGAAGCAGCATTGGTCCTGACTTCTCTGCCCATGCCGTGGGTGTGGTCAGTTTCCTTGGTTCCTGATGTCAATGTAACTCTTTTGCCATAACGGACTTTAACCTGCAAAGGTAAGCCAACAAAATTCCCTCGTTTCCCTAAATGGTTTGGGTCTTTTATTAATTGTAGCAACAAAGCTGTGGACCAAGACATGTAGTCGATGAGAACTTTTGAATAAATGGATGAATAGGTAAATACGTAAGTGGGTGAGAAGGACATGTATATTCATTATATTTCTCCACTTCATTATTCATTTAGGGGTGGGGTAAGAGAATGCAAAAGAAATGGTGGAAGGTTAAATCTATCGGACGAGAAGACTAGATCACTCTCCAAATTCCTCAAATACCCCTTCTCCCTTCTCAGAGTATCTCTTAATGATAGGAGACTATGCAGTCTGAAGGGGCAAATCCTCTTTAAAGAAACAGCAGTGCTTTCCCTAGAAGAGGTGTCTATAGATCTAGTGCTTCAACATGCCAGTCACATCATGATGATAAACACCTTCAAGCTCTTCCTGAAGGACACTGGAGATCAAGCAGAGCTGATATCCATCAAAGGTGTCAGAGATGTCAGCCAAGTGTCTCAGACATACTCTGGCCTGATGCTACTGAGTTCAATGGTGTTGTCCCTGTCAGCCCAACAACCAAACCCCCAAAGGTACTGGCTAGGGAGATGGGAAGGTCAGGTTCAATGAAGGTTTTCCAACGATGCCACGAGCTCTTTGCTGCCTTAAGTGACCTGCTCCAGGCACTTACAACCACTACATTCCACTCTGTACTCTTGTCCCACTCCCATGCCCCCTCCTTCCCCTTTTCCTCTGACAACGCTTCATCTCCCCTGTCACATCCCCTCCTATTATCAAGTCTTTTCACTTGTGTGGCCCACTGTGCTTCATCTAGCTTGTCTTTGATGTCATGTGTCTGTAATGATTCATGCTCCAGCAAGTATCTTAAATCCGTTTGTATACCATCAAGGATAGCATCTTTCTTTCTTCCATATTAGTTCTCATGAGTCTCTCAGGGAGGCGTGGCTTCTTGAAAACTTTCCCTCTGCCTGGCGAGATGTTGATAGGACAATTCCCATGCAGCTCCTGTCATGCGGAGGAGGGAGTATCTGGGCTACCGCTTGGAGCTCTTTCAGTCCTACAGCCCCCTCTTCCTCAATGTTCCAAGAGCCTAGGGGAGGGAGTTTATAGTGCTCTGCGCAGGGCTGGCTCAAAGCAATGACATTAGAGTTAGGCTTGAAGTGGAAGAAACAGAAGGGAGGCACAGATCACTTCTTGGTAGTGGGAGAGGTCCCTTCTGTAAGACACTTAAGATACTTGCTGGAGCATGAATCATGTCAGACACATGACATCAAAGACAACCCTTCTTAGGGTTGTGTTAAGAGGAAACCCAGATCCTCCCCTAGCCATCCTCAAAGCAACAGGTCCTGTGCCAAACCCAGGTGTACCTCCATTCACACTAGGTAATCCCGGCATCATGCAGTGTCTGCTGGCAAATTCTCTTCATCACTTACTTTAGAGGTGGCACATGTATCTAATGCTGTGTGACGATATTATGATCATCATTACTGTCACCATCATAGTCAACCTCATTCTGCAATCACTTAAATTTGAAAGAAACCCTCACATCTTACAAAGCACCTGAGACACCCAGTGTCTTTTAATTCTGACAACCACCACCCGATTCTACCTAAAAGAAATATATTTCTGAGGATTTTGTCACACTGGCTGAAATTCCAGTTTCTGCCGGTTTTAGCCCAGAGGGAAGCTTTTGCTAGGATTCAGGCTGGGCATCCACAGCACACTTGATCCTGAGTCTGGGGAGCCCTTGGGATCCCATTATCTGCTTGTGTTTCCAATCTGCTTTGTGCATTCTCATATTGGATTGGCTTCTACCACACACTGTCCCTGAATGTCACACATCTGCATGTCCAGACACTCACAGGTTCATCTTACTTTTCTTTTCTAATCTCTCTCGACCCAACTAACTCCTATCCCCAAGCTCAAGGGTAAAAGGCCACTGGCTCACCTTTGCTCAGAAATCTACCCTTAGATGTCTCATTCTGCTACCCAGGTGAGGGTTAGAGACTATGATGAAGGAAGAGCTTTTCTAGTATAAACACAATTAATATGTAAAATTACCCAGCATTTGGCCTGGCGAGTGATACTCAAAAAAAAATGCCTATTACTATTGTTGTTGATACTGTTTCTATTGCATAATGTCACATAGCCGGCAAGAGTCAGGCCTGAGACTAGATGCTCAAAGTCTTTCTCCCAACGACTCTGGGGCCAGCTTTGTATTCTGTACGTTCAGTTGCCTCTTTGGCTTCTCGTCCTGTGCATCACAGGGAGTTGACACTTTAATGTTTTTTAAGCCAGCAGTTGTCACCTCTGTCTGTAGAATCTCAGCAACATCATCATCAAAGAAAGACTCTGGGACCCAGAAACACAAGGACATGGGCTGGGGACAGCACTCAGCAGTCTGTGCTTGTTGTACAAGTATAAAGACCTGCATGCGATGCCCAGGACCCGAGTGAAAAAGCACTTGCCATCCTAGCACTGGGAAGGCAGAGACAGGCAGATCCCGGGGCCCACTGACCAGGCAGCCTAGTCAGATCAACTATCTCCAGGTCCGAAAGAAGCCTTAGCTAGGTGAATGAGGAATGACACCCAAGGATGACTTCTGACCTGCACATACACTTGCATACACATATAAGAGTAGACATGGGTATAAACACACACACACACACACACACACACACACACACACACACACACACACACACAAAGCAAGGCACGGAACGAAACAAAGGAAAACTGCAGATTGAGCACGCCCCTCTTCCACTGGCCCAGAGGAGGCTCCTCCTTTTCAGAAAGTAAGATGAGGACACTTAGCTCCTCCTTAGCCCAGGAAAGGGTGGCTGTCTCCTCACTGTCTCCTCCTCCTCCTCTTCCTCCTCTCTTCCTTCTTGTTTCTCGCCTCCCACATTGTTTCAGAAATTGCACTTCCTCTCTGACTCTGGGAACTGGTGGGCAAAACAGGACAAGCCCTGTCCATACTTGCAGAGTGACACTGGAGAGAGCAACACACAATGCACTGGGGTTGGGGTGGGGCTCAAGCATGGGGGTGCTGGCAGCCTCTGGTGCCTCTAGAGCACCGTGCCAACTCGGTGTGTGGTAAGCACAAAGCTCCCGCAGCCCACTAGAAGCCAACGGGTTTAGCAGCCCCTGTCTAAGGACCAAACCTACGTGTGAGTGGAAGAATTTTTAATTTCTATGGTAATAAGGAGCTTAAACTCCAGCTCTATTTACAAGCTAAACTTATGTGCTATACCCCTGTGCCTCAGGCTGATCACTATGATATGCAGATTTACCAGGGACTGGCAGTGACTAAAGAGAAACTACATGAGGAGGAATTACAGTTAGAAGATGAAAAGCGCTGTATGATTAAAGGGGCTGAGAGACACTGAAACAGAGAAGGGACTGGAAGGGAAACGCTTAGAGGCTTGTTGAAAACCAGCCAGGTGGAGTCCATTGTAATGATTGGAAACTCCAAAACTCTTGCATTAGCTGTAGGGGCAAGGTAAAAATGCCCTGTGAGACCCCTTGGGACTGTACTAATCTAATCTGTGACTCACAGACTGCGATGTGCACCAGACCCCCCAAGGCAGCTGTCCAAAATGGTGCAAACATACTCCTTTTCTGGCACTGTAAACAAGCCTATTTCTACCTTTTGGCTGAATATATACACACTAGCTAAATATTGAAGGATAAAACTCATTAACTGGCTGGCACTAGACGGTAGCTTCCAGGGTGGTGGAAGGATTAATAGATTTGCATAAAGAAAGCCTCTAGCCCACTCCACCTTCTACAAGACACTCCACTGACAACAGATGAATGTTAGGTTTGAGGAGAACCTTCTAGAAAATAATCCCCTTTTCATCACGGCTCAGAGTGTGGATGAGCATACCCAGCCAAAATAATAAACTTCTTTGCTCTGTCCTCATGTCCCTTCAAGAAAGTTTAGTACTTAAAAAAAAAATTCTCAGAATGTTCTCCAGAGTGAAGGTAGCTGGAGTAGAAGAAACGTGAGCAAAATAGTCATTTGCTCAGTATGTAACTTCTGTATTAAAAATAGTCAAAGCGGTATTTCTGGAAGGTAATTTGATGAAATTACAAGGTTCACTTGTCCCAGAGAGATATTCAACCATTTTGTTGCTGTATTCACGCTATTCAACTGATTCATGAATTGCAATAAAGCTGTTTTGTCCCTGACAACTTGAGGACTTACAATTGTCTCATAACTTGGGGATTTTTTTTCATTATTTCTCTTTTGGGGAAGCTGAAACACAAAGAATCTAAGGAGTTGTTCAGAGCCACCAAATAGCACCCTCACCACATCTAAAGGGAATTAAGGCATTGGACAGAAATCCATGGCTTCAAAGTCAGGACATCTTATCTCTACTTCATATATGGCAGCTCTATTCATATGCAACCTTAGATGATCTTTTTTTATTACATTTCCTCCTCTGCAAAACAGGGACCTACATATTTGACCTTCATGTCCCCCCAAGGATATGGTCTAAGCATCCAGTCTCCTTCTTTTGTTTGAGAGACTAGCATGGTATAAGGAGACAACACAGTCTCGGTTGGTAAGGAGAGGAGAAGTGGACAACTTCCAGATAGCAATACCCTTACTTTCCTGAGGAGGAACAGAACAAAGTCAGGTGGAGAGTGCAGCAGCAGGAAGATGTACATGTGTGTGTGTGTGTGTGTGTGTGTGTGTGTGTGTGTGTGTGTGTGTGTGTCCTAGAGGCTCAGATCCTGGGAGGGCGGAGGGGGGAGGGGGGAGAGTTTCCTAACTTTGACTGGAAGGAAGTAAGCATTGACCATTAAAGACAGAACAATGAGAAAGGCTACAGAATTGGAACAGAGGAAAAACCACAGGCAAACAGATGGACTGACTGTCCCTATTGGCTTCCGAAGGATTCCTACAAAGAAAATCTGGCTGGAGAATGAAGAGAATAGAGTCCCTGTTCTTAATTCATCTCCTGAGTCATTCAGTAAGTTTCAGCTCCTACGAGGTACCAACCCTTCTTCCAAGACACTGGGGAGACTTTCAAGAACATAATGAACAAACTGCAGAGGTTGCGTGCTACAGAGAAGAAACAGATAAAGTGTAAACAACATATAATATAATATATACCTATATTTAACATTAAGTTATATTACACATTAACATATATATTTATCTATATATCTTATAACATGTTATTATAATATGTTATTATAATATATATTATAATATGTGTCATTAAGACCAAGAGGATTAATAGTAAGTTGTAAGACATGGATGTGGTTAAATTTGAATCATGGTGAATTCAGAAGTCATTGAGAAAATGGCTTTAAACAAAGATCTGAAGTTCCTGAGGCAGGAGCCATGTGGCTATCTGGAGAAAGTAGTAGGCAGGAAAAATAGTCTAATCCTAATGTAGTTTGTGAGATTCCTCCACTCTGACACATCGTGCCTCCTCCAAAGATAGCCACAGCAATATCCGCTACCTCACATTCTCCTAACGATGCCTCATGATACCTCTTCCATCAAGGGGCCAGGCCAGAGTTCCCTCATCTTGAATTCTAGACAGACATGTGACTGTGACAAAGTCATCCTACATAACACCTGACACTAAGCCATCTAGTAAAGCATCTTGAAATCTACTCGCCATGCTATGAGGAAACCCAGGTTGACACACAAAGAAAATTATTCTGACCACTGGCTCCAGCTGCGGTCCTGGCAGAAGCTGTTACCAACCAATAGGCAGGAGAGTGAACTAACTCTCTCAGATGCTTCCATCCTCTGGCCATCGAGTCTCCCCCGGCCCCTGAGCCTTCCCAACAGAACCTTTAAACACTATGGAACAGAAACGAAACATCCTCACTTGCCCTTTCCGAACCTCCAACCTATATAAACCATCAGCATAATAAAATGGTTATTTTTATGTCTTTAAGTTCAAGTGGTTTGTCATGCAGCCACTTAGCAAGAGATTAACTACAGGAGTACAGAGCCCTAATCATAGAATGTCCTCTTGAGTTCGCTGTATTTTGAAAGTCTGCACCTTCCATGGGCAGGTAGGGAGGAAAGGTGACTAGTCCGTATTTTCATGTCCCTCAATATAATTAGCAGTTCTATAGCTTCAGCATCACCTTCAACAAAGCTCTTTAAAATAGAACAAACATCCAGATACTCACTTCAGCAGATTTAAGGAACTATTGCAAATAAGAAAGGAAGGGAAGAATTATTTGGAAATTGATACTGGATAGTGGAGCAATTGGTTAACTATTTAGAACAAAATCAATTTAGATCTGGCACCTAAATGTATTCAATTTGAATCACAGAATGTAATGGAAGAAGTTAAATCATGAAGAAACAGAATAGAAATATACTTTATTTCTTGAAGGGAAAGGTATTCCATATCTACAAGAAAAGGAATTACAAAGGAAAACACTGATAGATTGCATTGCATGAAAAAAATCATAAGCAATATTAAAAGACAATGAACTAGGAGTAATATTTGCAGCCAAGATGATAAGCAAAGAACAAATAGCAGAAACCAAACACATGAAACAAAAACACTGAGATCCCAATTGATTCATGGGCAAAGATGCAAACAGAAAAATTTGAAATGAGAAACTCCAATGGTAAATATCCAGCTTGAAGAGTTAACAGAGAATTTCAAATTAAAATAATAATGAGGTAATAATAATCTTCATCTATGATAATTGTTGCAGTCCACCTGCATGGTTACCAATAAACGACTATCAAACAGCTTAAAGGAACAAGGAGTTTGCTTTATTACGACAGTCCGGTTACAGTTCTCCATCCAACTTGATGGGAGAGCACACACTAATATCAGGGCCGAGGGAACTGTCCACACCATCACCACATAACAGCTGGGAGATGGACAATCCTTACTTGCCAGACCAGCATGTCTGGCCAAGTGAACACAAGGATGCCGAGTCTCTTCAACCAGCTCTCTGTACTTTATTCCAGGGCCTAATCCCACTCACCATGGGCTGGACCTTCCCCATCAGCTAGATGATCTCCTGCAGGTTTGCTCTGGGCTTAACTCAACCACTAATTCTCTACAAATGTGCCCGGAGCTCAAACCCACCAACAGTCAAGTTGACACCTGTGCCTAACTATGACAATAATAATGGTGAAGAGTACACTAAATAGTCTCATACATTGCTGATAGAAGTATGACGGTGTTTTTATTAAAATAAAAACTTTCGATGAGGTAAGTGGCAGATAGGTACTAGAAAACAATTTATGGGAAATCTTTTCCTTTAGAGGGATGGAAATTATCTTCTATCCATTTTAGAAGACATGATGCGTCTACTTAAGTCTTATTTATGAGAGTTTTTAATGATACTGAAAATAGACTCAACTTTTAAATAAGCAAAAGTATATAAATATGTATGTTTCTATAAAGAAAAACATCTAAGGAGATGTACTTCAAGTTGTTTCCAAGAATCACTGGTAGTTTTCTATATCTATTTATGCATTCCTTTTGTTTTTGTTAATACATTGTTTGTGAATATAATAAAAAAAGAAGCCAAGGCAGAAATGACCCAGATTTAGGTCCTAATTTTCCATGTAGGAAGAGTTAAGTGTTGTAGTTCTGGCCTTTGTGAAGAACACGGCTACAGAAGCCACAAGGTCACGAAAGGTTACAGTTAGGTCTTCCTCTGGAAGAAGGTGAAGTGGGTATCAGGAATCCAGGATCATCCTTCATACCACCACTTTTAGCTTGTCAATGCCTACATTTCATATGCATTTTTTGTCCCTGATGAGGGCAAAACAATGTTGCTGCTCAACACATGCATACTTTGGGATAAACCCTGTTAATTATAGGAAAGTTGATAGAAGTCTGTGTTAAGGCATGTTTTGCCTTGGTGCGGAGACAGTGGGAGCAGTGGGATCGAGTATACAGTCAGCTCAATGACAGCACCCTACAGTCTACTTAAAGTTCAGGTCTAAAACCACCCATTCAGAGTTCTCTGGAATATTGCTAAGAGTACCATGTGTCATGGTTTGAAATGTGAGTTGTCCCCCAAGGGCTCACGAGTAACTGCTGCACCATGTATTCAGGCCATAGCATACTCACGCGATGACTTGAGTCCTACTGTATAGAATGTCCTGGGTGGACCTCCTACACTCATGACTATATATACCCCATATGGGTCCTCTTTCCCTTGCCCACCAAATCACCCAGAGATGGAAGTTCAAGGATCATCACTGGCTGACCCATTTAGCAATAAGGACTTAAACTCATTCATCATAAGCAACATGGAAAGAGAAGAAATAATTAGATGAAGCTTGTCTTGTAAGAGCAACAGAACCTCTAATTTATTCTCAATCAATGTCTCTCGTCATATTTCTGACCGTAAGAAGGGAGCAAGAATGTAGGCATTAAAAAATGTTCTTAAAACGCACTTAAGGACCAGTAAAATGGCTCAGTGCATAAAAGCACTTGTGTACAAACCTGATGGACTGAGCTTGACCCCTTGATCTTTCAAGGTGACTAGGACAGAGCTAACTCTCAAAAACTGTTTTAAAAGCATGCATGTGAGCGCCCGAGTGCAAACGCACATGCGCGCACACACACACACACACACACACACACACACACACACACAAAACTAATGAATAAAGTTAACAATTTTGATTTTTTTATTTATTATTTATTTAATTGTACGTGTATGCGTGTGTGCGTGTATGTGTATGTATGTGTGCTTGTGTGTAGAACCACCATGTACCGCCTCCACCTTCTCCTTGTTTACTCTGCACCTGGATTCACGGGCTCCGCCCTACCAGGACCAGAAACGCAGGCCGTCCCCGCTTCCGACCAGCATCTATACGTGGGATCTAGGATCCGAACTCAGAACCTTCCACCTGCAAGGCAGAAGCTTAACCCCTGAGCCACCTCTCCAGACTCAAAGTTAACAATTTTGAAAGACTGAAAAGGAAGTGCACCAAAAGAAAACACCACAGTGGCTGATACTGTTACCACATGGGTTATGAGACACTATCTCCTCGAAATGTTAGATATCAGCAACTCCCCCTGCCGTGACAGAAAATGTTTCACATGACAGAAAAACTGTAGGCCAGAGAGATAATGTAGACTTAGCCAAGATCACACAGGTAGTTCACAGCATAGCCTACACCAGTTCTCATAGTTCACAGCATAGCCTACACTAGTTCTGCTAAAAGTCTGCTCTCAGCTTGAAGGAGCAATCATGCATGAGTCAACGTGCACAACAGTAACGATGGTACTTGCTCCATTGGGTTGGAGAGGAGTCCATGATATCTAGTAGAGAGGTATATCCTCTAACTTTCTGGGCAAAGAAGCCATGATGCCTGTCCCTTCCATTCCTACAGTGGATATCATTAGTTACATGACTGGCGAGTCTCTTGTGAATTTCATGTGTGGCCTGCTGCACTTACCCATCCATGCAAACATCAAGAAACCTCTGTTTGATAAAAAGCTGTTTTTTTTTTTACCTGTTGACAAAAAGCTGCGTGGAAGTGTTCAGAAGAACAACCCCAGAATATTAGAACAATGATAAAGAGTTGGCTAAAGTGGTCTTCCAGCATCCTCAATTCAGAACCAATGGCATTCGTTGTTGTAGGAGGAGGGTAGTAATGGTGGTTTGGTGAGTACAAGGAATTTAACTACAGAGATGGAGAAGGGATTCAGTTGTAGGAAATCTGATATTTTTGACAAATGCAATCTTTGCAGGTCTCAATTTCATCAAGAAGTAGACAGACACGCTGAATAGTTATTGGAGATTTTACAGCTATATGTTGCTATATTGTTTCCCTTCCTTCCTGCTAGACAGCTGTCCTCCTGACATTCAGGCTCAAGTTTAGATGCAAACAGCATCTCTCCTTGGAAGAACCCCGGTGAATACCCAAAGGCCTCTTTGGCAGAAGTCTGGTAGGTACAGACTCCTCCGCTTATTGTGACCCCCCACCCCTCCAAGAATCAAGGCCCCACCCGCTCTGAGCTGTAGCCCTGGACACTCACTCTGATGTCCCATCAAAGTGACAGCTCAGTGCTCTTGGCTTCCATTTCCAACAGGCAGGAGATCCAAGTATCATTTGTCATAATGAAAGATTGAGAAAAAAATTCCAGAATCTGATGGCTTGATCCAAGATCATACCCAGAGCCAGCGGGACATGTGGAGAGGGTGGAGGGGCGACTGCAGGGAAGATGGAGCAGCACATGCCAAGGGAGCAACAGAAGCTGAGGCGGAACCAGCGTCTCAGTGACTGGCAGAGGCAGAGGCTGGGATGGAAACACCACGGGAGGTGGAGGAGAGGATGAGAAGACAGAAAAAGACTGTGCTCAGAGACTGACTGCGAGTCAGAGCCAGGACATGTGGAGCAATGTAACTTGGCAAAGTGGATCAAGATATTAGAATCTGCCCAGGGCTAGAGTCCAGAAGATTCCTAAATCAAAGCTCTACGGAGAGAATTCCACATCATGTGTCAAAGAAGTCTGAAGGAAATCAGGTGGTCCACCCTTACCTCTTTCTGGAATAAAATCCCACCAAGATGAGTCCCCCTTTGAGCTCTTGTGACACAGAAATGTCACCAGAACAATGAAAACCCCCATCACTTCCTCACTGTCCAGAGAGCAATGATGCTCACCTGACAGCCACCTCCCCTCTCAGCCTTACAGTCCCTTCAATGTTGCCCTCAAAGTAATCTCTGGTTAATAAATTCAGTTTGTGGGCTGGAGAAATGGCTCAGGGGTTAAGACTCTCCCTTGCAAGCAGAAGGTCCTGAGTTCCGATCCTAGATCCCACATCAAAACACTAAGTGGAAACAGCAGCAGCCTGTACTTCAGGCCTTGGTGGGCAGAGCCTGGGAAATCCCAGAGCAAAGCAAAAAGGAGGTAGAAGCAATCCAGGATGACTCCTGAAGTCATACTTGATCCTCCATAGGTACACACAGTTCTTTCTCTCCCTCTCCCTCTCCCTCTCCCTCTCCCTCTCCCTCTCTCTCTTACATACACACAAGCAAATTTAATTAATTAATTAATTCTGTTTCTTTGCATCTCCGGAATTTGCTTCACACTGGAACACTTACTTTATGTGCGATCCATATTTAACACTAGGAAAAGCACTGGTTCCACAAAGAGACAGTCTTACCCTAGCCCCTCTAATATTAAGGAAAAACTACTATCAAAGCATCTATTAACCATTGACCAGATATGGCAGCCAATAGAAGTGCAGACAAACCTTCTTCTCTTACTGCCTAATATTTGTGTACCCAGAAGCACTTAGTGGGATTCTTGGCGTGAATGTAGATGATTATAAGCTTATTTCCTTCTCTGCGATTTCTTTCGCTGGTCCCCACATTGTCCCCATCACCTAGGACAGAGCAACTTGATGACTGTCAACTTAAGCCCAGCACAGAAAATGCTTTGTGGCTGGTGACAAAGCCTGACATGCTTGAAATAAACCTCAGCCATGACAAGCTGAACCCAAAGGGACTAAATGAAATATCAAATACATCAGATCAGACATTTTCCTCTCTCTTGAGAGTAGCTCAGAAACCCGCACGAAAAGTCAGACGTTTTAAGTCAGAGAAGCTGCTGCCGCCGAGGCCTTTGTCTAAGGCAGTAGCTGTGATGCGGACAGGGCCCCGATCCAAGATCCTGCAAAGGAAACTACTGTTGATGTTGCTCGAATGATCTTCAGAAACCGTCTCTACAATGCCAATGTCATTTCTCAACAAATCTGGAAGAGAGAAGGAAGCAGGCATGATGCAGGTTTTCACATAGGGGAGCTGAGATATGCACAGGGAATCGCTTTCAGCAAACACAAAAGGAGGCCGAGATGGAATAGATTTTACATTCACACAGAGATAATTCCCATATCAGAGGAGTCACTACAAATGACCCTGGAGGTAAGTTTGTACAAATACAAACACCCTAATTCATGCAACTTGATCTGCCTCTATTCCTCGATGGCTGAAGCACGCTCCACCCAGTGGGTAGACCTCCTCATTCATTCACTGTCAGTCTTTCTCACCCCAGCTGCTCATTAGAATCCCCAACAAGCTTTTAAAAGCATATCGGTATTTGGTAGTTCCTCAAAAGAGAAACAGAATTGCCAAGTGATCCAGCAATTCCATTGCTAAGTGCAGACTCAAGAGAATTGAAATCAGTGTCTAAGGTGTAAGCACAAGAGACGCAGAAAGAAACAATTCACATCCCCATCAATAGACGAATAGACAAAAAAGGCCTAGTACTCGCACATAATCATGGTGTGTATACATATCATTTGGCCATAAAGAATGAAATGTTGTAATTCTACAGCGCGATGAACTTCAAAAGCACTTTTTAAAAATAAGACACAGAAGGACAAATAAAACTCCATTTACATGAGGCACCTGACAGAACCAAAAGGGCCAGTGACAGAAAGTAAATAGAAGCTCCCAGGAGCTGGAAGGAGAGCCCACAGGGACTTTTTGCTTAAAAGCTACAGAGCTTTGATTGGGATGATAAGCAAGTTCTAGAAAGAAATACTGGTGATTATGGCACAATATTGTGAATGTGTTTAATGTCACTGAATTGTACTTAAAAATCTTAAATGTTATTATTGTTCATGACAATAAAATAATCACAAAGAAATAGACATAGGGAAGAGCTCAGTCGTAGAGTATTTGCCTATCATTTGTGAGCTTGGGCACTAATAAATATATGCATATATTTTAATTGTGTGCATTCTCAAATCTAAGCTCATATGCATATAAGAACCATAGAATCAGGGTCTCTTGGGCCATAACCTGTGTGTATTTAAATACCTAGCGACTCATTCAACTTTTTCTCTCCCCATTTGGGACTGTCTTTTTGAGAAGTGAACCGATGCCCTCAAAGGGCCTGCTATGCTTCTGAGCTAAGCAGTATTCTAAGAACTGGGAATGAACAAACAAGCACATGAGGTCAATCACGTGATCAGGTACCACAGCTCCGCTCAGACCCAGAGCCTAAGCCAGGTGTGATGAACACACCTGTCATTCCAGCCTTTGAGAGGCTGAGACAGGAAGAGTTTGAACCTAGTTTGGCCAACATAGTCAGTTCTAGGACAGCCTGGGCTACAGAGTGAAATCTTGTCTCGAGAAAAACAAACTCAGCAAAACAAAAGATGTGGAACCTAATTAACCTCCAATGGACTGTGGATCAATGTTTTTATTTGTTTGTTGCTTGTGACAAGGTCTTACATAGCCCAGGTGAGCCTCAAATGCCTGATTCCCCTGCCTTTCCCTCCCCGATACAGATTAAGGACCACTGTGTCCGGCTCCTATGGGCCAATCTCCAACAATTGCTTTCTAAGGGCCAAAGTGAAGTCCTGCTGCTTCTGGCTTGTCGCCTCCCTCCAGGGTCAGCCGCACTGCAGCAGGTCACTCTTGTGCTACTAAGACCTAGAGCTGCGTCCTGCCTTACTTTGTCCCTGTCCTGGTTTGATTCTGTGAAGGACAACTCAGTGCCCTGTGGAGAAGTGTTGGCTGTCAGGTTTCTGCTTCACAAAGATCAGACTGCACCAGGCCAAGGAATCAGCGAGACAGGGTACACCAGAAGGTGGAGAGATAGAACCTGTCACCACATCCAGGAAAGGGAGGGAGCAAAGAAAAGAATGAAAAAGTGTTTGGGGTCAGGTCAGAGAGGTGAAGCTGATTCCCTGAAGGTGAGAAAGGCCCCACATCTTGAATGCTGCCCAACTATCCGTTTATAACTCGCCTGCCCTCTCCAGCTCCTTTTCTTTTTTGGGGGGAGAGGGTTCCAACCTATAGTTCATGTATTTTATAACTAAAGTATACTGAAGATCAGCTGGTCAAACTTCTCCTCCCCAGCCCACCCCACCCCAGCTGCCAGGCTGAATCCCAGCATCTTGCAGGTTCAGCACCTGGCCTTCCTCAGCGCGATGCTCCATCCAACACAGAAGCCACAGGGCGAACTCTTCACCCAGCTTGTCAGAAGGTGGCTGTGAGCCAAGAACTCACCACTTTTCCCCTTTCACACAGAGCGTGTGCACACGTGCGCGTGCACGCTCACACACACACACACACACCACCTTTGCAGTATCCAGCCTTGTTGAACTCCTGAGAAGGAGCAAGGGGAGCTTCGTGATAGTGCCCTGGTCCTCTGCCCCGTCTTCTACCGCATAGGCTGACGTGGGCTAGATTCCCACTCCAGACCCATGGTAAGGGCTAATCCTTTTGCCTGAAGCCCTCTTCCTCTCCCCTGGCCATCACACCACTCCCATTCCTGCACTAGTATCAGCTTGTCCCAGCAGCCTTCCAAAAACACCCTCCATAAGCAAGCATTCTTTATCATTCACCCCCCTACAGCAGCCTTATCACCACCTGCTATGTGACGCATGGTATATTGTCTGAGTCCCCCATAGAATACAAACACTATGACAGCAGGAAGCTGTCTTTTTTTTTTTCTGTTTTGTTCAGCGCTCTATCCCTTTCACCTCAAGTGATGCCTGACACATGGTAGCTATTAAATAAATAATTGTTCACTTGATCATTCATTCAGCAGGAAAGTCAGCCCACACTGTTTGTGGAATGAACTGTCAAGGCCTCAGCCCACCACCTAGTTCACTGACTGATAATTTCACAGAATGTGGAAGCATATTAGCTACAGCCCCACTCTACCCTTCCACCACCAATGACTTCATTCTGCCAGATCCAAGCCTTAGAGCAAGAAAGCGGCTCTCTGGGGCTGCCCACGACTCCTAGGGGGAGAACTGAGGAAGCCGCTCTACTCACAGAATGACTGGCTGCCCGTGGAGCCCGGGGAGGCACAGTTAAAGGAGGTCCTTCCCAGTTCTAAAAGATATGGCCACCAGATTAGATGCTGTTGGGCCACCTGTTCAGAACCATCCGCCGGGCCATTATCCCATCCCACCCAACCTCGGAGACAAGCTGGGGAGAACATTGTTCGGTAAGAATAGCTTTGCTGCTATTGTACAGAATCAAAACCAGTCCCTTTCATTTTGTTGGATTGCAGGACAAATCAAGCACACGGCTTTTTGTTTACCAAGAAACCACCTGTTTGCCATTTGTAAAGGGACTTGATTGCCTCTGAGACGCATCAGTTATGGAGCTGACACTTCTATGCACTATGGAAGATCAGGAGGCAGAGAGAGAGAGAGAGAGAGAGAGAGAGAGAGAGAGAGAGAGAGAAGAAAGCTATGGGCCTTTCAGGAAATTAGGTCTCTAGGAGACTGGGTAAAAATAATGGAGACAAATCCAGCCTTGAGTTCAGTATACTGTGGGTACTGTATCTGTTGACCTCACAACATTCCTGACACGAGCAGCATTTTATACTTATTTATTAAAAATAGATTTGTTTAGACTGACACCAAGGCTTCAGGAGACTGCTTGAGTGCAGCAGCATGAAAAACAATAGACTTCACATCTAAACTTTGTTCTTTGACCATAATTCCTAAGTAAATATGCTCCACTGTCCTGCCTACGTGTTTTTTTTTTTCCTAATACAATGTCACACATCTCTGATTTGGCTATTAGGATCAGTGAGATTCTGGGTTCTTTCCAAGAGAAAGATAAGCACCCAATCAAAAAGTGGTGGTCCCACCTGTTTTCTACCATTCCTCCATCCTCCCCTCAACTTACAGGGCTGAGGAGAACACTTTTGCAGAACTGGATATTACTTATGGATTCAGGGGACTACTGAGGCCTAGAAACCTCCGGAGAATTGAATCGACTGACAATCATCTTGATGAAGGAACACCCTTTTCATGGGATTGGGGAGTAAAGAACTGAAAGTGTAGGAGTCCCCTAGAGCAATGGCCACATGCACAGAAGACTGGGCTGGAGATTAGGGAGTTTGTTGCCGGCAGATATGGGGTACAGGGCTGGCAGGCCTAAGAGGAAAGTAGCCTGAGGAGACAGCCCGAGCCACAAACCTAAAGTGGAGACATAGAGGCAGGAGGTGGGAAAGGTACATAAAAGCGTAGCACACTGGCTAGGAAGAGGGCTAGCAGAGGCCAAGACGGTGAGAAACAGGTTGATACCAGACAGTACCAGCCCTGGGGGACCCAAGTTCCCCCAGGAAAGAGAACTCCGTCCAGTGTCCTTGGACTCCAGGGCCACAGGTCCCATCAACTTAGTGACCAGCACACTCGGCTCTTCCACGTGTGGGAACGATCCACACGTAGCTTGGGGTCACCAGAACCCCCAGACCTGATTCACAGAACAGGATCCCTCCTCTCATCTGCTCTCCAGGATCGGCAAGAATCTAACCTGGAAAACTTCCAAAATGTCGACACGACCGTTGAAGATGATACTCCCATTTTACACGAGGGTTTTTCAAAATGCCAGTTCCTGGCAACGAAGGGTTTGCACCGAGCATAAGGTAGGACACCCCTTCGCCTCCGAGATGGGGTTGGGAACACAAGCGTCACTGGACTTACCTGTGCATTGGTGAAACCGGGTGCTTTACATCAGAGTGCGACACTTTTCTCACCTATGACTCTGATAATCTGTGAGCTGGAAACCTGCTTCCAATTCTCTGTTCTAGTTCCTTAATCTAAATGCCCTCTCTCTCTCTCCCAAACCAATTCCACGGTTCCATCTTCGTCCTGTGGTCCTCCGTGACTTGCCTTCCAGAGAGTGGTTCTCTCGGCTTAATTCAAAGGATAAGGTAGCTTAAGTTATCCCTCTTTTTTCCCCCTAAGCAACAGAGTTATCCTTCTTTGACACAAAGAGGACATGCCCACTTATGAATCAGAAGAGGAAGGAAGATTGCAATGCAAAAACCATTTTCCCTCTGAACCAGTCAGTTCCCTATGAATCTGAAACTTCAAGGCCGCTCTGCCAAAGAGAAGAAAAGCCACCTGAGTTATTTCAAAGGAACAAATGTTGACTGCATTGTCACCTGATGCTACCAACTTGATCACTTCAGATGGCTTCCACTGACTACCAATGTCCCAGGGCAGGTTTAAGACAGATCCAAGAACCTCATCTTGCAGATTCCCTCTGCATCTGTTCAAGGCTGCTGTCTCCTCAGAAAAGGGAGAGGAAATGTTATCTCTTCTGCCAACCAATCCTTAGAGAGATACTGCTTCATTAATGACAAGGCTACTTTGTCATCTCTCAGAGAAAAATTCCTCCCTCTCCTCTCTGTCCTGCCCTGTGTTCCCGTTGCCAGATTCCACCACTGCGCTGTCTGTGGAGCATAAAGTGCCAGCCGGTGTGAAGGGCAGAAGGCCATGCCAGTCAGGGGAGGGTGGATAGCAAGGGCTTGGATTAGACTCCTCTGTTGTCTTGCAGAATAACTTCATGATAGAAGTTTTTGGGTTTTTCCTATTTTCAAGTGTGATATATATATATATATAGTGAGAGAGAGAGAGAGAGAGAGAGAGAGAGAGAGAAAGTGTTTGTATGTGGGACCAAAATTAATATGAGGAATCATCCTGAATCCATCCTCTACCTTACTCTTTTTGAAACAGGGCCTCTAATGAAACCCAGGAGTTCCCCCAGTAGTTCTATTCTGCCTAGCCAGCCTGCTCTTGGGATCCTCCGTCTCTGACTTCTGAGACTAGAATTACAGGTAGGCTGCCACACTGCCTAACATTTTACCCACATCTAGAGCTCCAAATTCGGGTCCTTTGACTTGCATAGCCAGTGCCTTGCTCTGAGGCATCTCTGAGCTCTAACCTCTGAGCTAGCTCCTCAAGCTGCCAACATCAATTTTTAATTAATGGGGGAGATGGCTGTGAGTAAAGGCGCTTGCCACGAAACCTGAATTCAATCCTTAGTACTCATGTGGTGGAAGGAGAGTTCCACAAATTGTCCTTTGACCTTCACACACATGCTGTGGCACATTCACACTCACACACTCACATATCTGAGCATAAACAAATATGCAAATTTAAAAATATGGGATTGGAGAGATGCCTCAGGGGTTAAGACTCTGTCTCACAAGCAGAAGATCGTGAGTTCGGATCCCAGGTCCCACATGAAAACACCAGGTGGAAATGGCAGGGGTCTTCACTTCCAGCCCTGGTGGGCAGAGCCTGGGAAAATCTAGAGCTAAGCAAAATGGAGGTAGAAACAATCCAGGGTGATTCCTGAAGTCATCCTTGGTTCTCCATAGGGACACAGTGCCCTCTGAGATACACACACACACACACACACACACACACACACACACACACCACACTAAATAAATAAATAAATAAATAAATAAATCTTTAAAATATTTAAAAGTAAATCATAGGAATGATAAGTCCTGTTAAAAAGTAGATGGACACTATGGGCCTTACTTGTGGGCCAAAAGGCTTCATCTTGGTAGCTCTGTCCCACCTCGACTACCTTGAGGTCATCAGGAATCTACAGATTTGAAGTTTCAGGTCAGCGAAGAACAGTCTGGGTGAGCTTATCATAAGAGCACAAGAGAAGAAGCACTGGGATCTGATTCCCCCAATACCTGATCGCTGAAGTGTGGGAAAGCCTCACTTCTCCTATGTCCTGCCTTGAAAGCTCAGATAATGGGAACTAGGGCTGTAGCACAGTTGGCAGAGAGCTTGTCTAATGCACACACAAGGGCCCGAGTTCAGTTCCTCAGTACCACACAACCGGGACACGTTGGTCCCAGCACTCAGGAGGCAAAGACAGGGGATCAGGATTTCAAGGTCATTCTTGGCTATCAGCTCTGAAACTAGTCTGCACTACATGAGACTGCATGTCAAGAGAGCAAGATAAGTGAACTAACTACCTTTTAAAGGGGTTGTAAGGGCTCCAGGAGACAGTCAAGGAACATGAGGAGAGCTGATCTTTCTCTCGCTCCTCTACTTCCATTACAGTAGCTCTTCTGGCCTTGAAATGTTTGACAGTCTTCAGATGAATAGTGCCCTAAAGTCTGTCCCAGAGCTAACTTACTAGTACTCCTGATCTGGTCAGGGCAGAGAGATGGGGTAGCTCAAGTAAGGAGCCTCACCATGACATGTTGTATTAGTTACATTTCTCATTGCGGTGATAAGAAAATGCCTGGCATTATTCAGGAGAAATGATAACATATAGCTACATATCAATTTATACATGACTGTTCAGGGCAGCTTTATTTACAGTGTCCATCACTTCAAAACAACTCAAATGTCCACCAGCTGGAAATGAATAAACAAATTCTGCTATTAGAATCGGTTGCAACATTCTTTCTTTTTTTCATTTGTTACCTTTATTGGCTTGAGTCTCTTTTCTCTTTTGGTTATTGACTGACTAGGAATTTGTCAATATTGGCCATTTCTTAAAAAAATACTTAAATTTTAATTGCTTCCACGAAAAAGTAAAGAAAGTGCCTCACAAGAAGCAACTCTAGAAAGCAAGGGCTTATTTTTGGCTCACAGCTCTAAGGGGCTCACATTCGACTCACAGCTCAGCACCATCATGGAAGGTACTGAGACCAAAGCATGAGTGAGCTGGTCACGTGGTCTCTGCAGGTGGGAAGCAGAAAGCAGTCAGAAAATAGGCCAGACCCTAAAATTTCCAGTCCCATCCCCAGTAATCCACTTTCTCTGGTGACGCTCCACCTCCTAAAAGGTCTACAACTTCCCAGAGCCACCAGATGGAGACCAAGAGTTCAAACATATGGCCCTGTGGGGGCTATTTCATATGTAAATCACAGCATAGGGATGCCTAGATCTTGCCTGTGGCCTGCAGAATTAGGCATGGGGTCGACCTTGAAGCCCTAGGGACTTCTGGCTGATACCCTTAAAAACTGTGTGGAGCAGAACAAGGAAGAAAACTCTCGCTGAGGAAAGGAGTCCCGGCTTCTTAGTTCTAACTTGCAAACCTTCCACTTAGGGAGCTGAGCCCTGCAAAGTTCCAGGGGCACATTGTGAACACCAAAGCTCGCGACCCATTCAGAGTTGCACTGGTATTGTTCTGCTAACCTGCTAAATAGCTATAATTAAAACCGGGCTATTATCATTAATTGTGATCTTTCCTCTTCTGATTGGCAGGTTGGTATTTTTCACCAAGTTTCAAAGAGCAGCATTTCTGTGTCTCACAGGAAGCAAGGGAGATAGATGGGGTGCACTGTGCTGACTTTGGAGCCAAAGGCTGACATTGTCGGGTGCAGCAAACTCTCATGCCCATGGGGCGGGCTTCCCTGTCAGCTCATTCAGACATGACAGGTTAACTGGCTGTCTCCTGTCCCTGCCATAGGCTGATCTGCGCTTTACAAAGGAGCAGGGTAGATGGAACAGGAGAGAGGGTGAGATTCTGAAGGTTAAGAATGGGACCAAAGTCTTCCCCAACATTTAAGTTTCAACTGAAATGCTACCTCCTCTGTAAAACTTATCATAATCCTTCCCTCCCATCTCCTCCACCTTTTCCAGATCCAAAGGACTCACTGCTCTCATCGTATCTCGCTGTACACGCTCCTCCACTTCCCTTAGGTTTCAACCTCCCATTCCTGTCCTTTCTACTCCCATCAAACTGAAGAAGCAAGCAGACTGTCCTCAATCTCAACCTCTTAAGCGCCCTGGAAGGGAAGCACAGCTTTTGTACCATCTTCATTTTTCCTGCTCCCAAGCTCTGGAGCAGTTTGTTGAAGACTCGTGTCCACCCACAGTCCTACCGGATGTGTTCATCACACAAAGTCTCTGCTTGAACTCGTCTGAAACTGAGCCTCGCCAAAGTTTGCTGCAAAGCAGATAAGGTTGTGAAGGAGTCTGCATGTAAGACTTTGGTGGGGTATGCCCTCGCGGCAAACCTTGGCTCAAGGGAAAATGCCTTCCAGAATGACAGTCGTCAAGCATGAAAATGTGACGATAAAGAGTATAGCCCCAGAGGTTGAGGCAGGAGGATCATGAACTTACGGACAAATTGTGCTATGTACTAAGACTCTCTCAAAAAAGAAAGAGACGGGCCAGTAAGATCCTGTTCACAAACCTGAGGTCAATCTCCAGAAGCTTACATAGTGTGTCTCTCTCTCTCTTTTCTCTCTATGTAAATAAAATATAAAAAAAGAAAAGAAAACATACCCTTAGGGTTAATCCCAAGAACTGCAAAGGATTGCAAAGGGAACAGGGATGAAGGGGAAAAGAGAGAGAGAAAGGATGGGGGAGATACGGGTCAGGCAGACAAGAAGAAACCAAGTAACGGGCTCTCTCTGTGTGTCCCGGATGCTCCTCGCCTCCTTTATCCATTGAACTCTTTCAAGGCCCACAGTACGTCACTTTCTCGGGAACAACTCTATGAACTTCTCAAATATTCCATCCGCTGACTCTTGCGATGTTCCCAAGCCACACAAAGCTGAGTTTCTGGAAGAGGGTTTCTGGAAGGGGTACCATGACTTCTCTACCATCGCTTCCCCCAGCAGTACCTTGCATGAAACCAAGGCCACAAAGACGCCCGGGGGAAAATGCTCAACCTACATCCCAAACATGGAACCAGGCTGAATAACTCAGTGGGATAATACCTAGGTTCAGACCTGCCCACTCCTTGAAGAGCAGCATAGAATTTTAGACAAAATTGCCTTTGAGTCTGTTGCCTAGCAATCCATCGCTTGTGTCCTGAACCTCTCCAGGATCTCGGTCTTTGTTAATCCTATAAACCTAGAGTGAATATGGAAGAGAAAAAACTCCTCAAAGCTCAGATTAGTGGCCGTAGTCATGTGTCTGTCTTCCTAAATGTATCTCAACCTTATTCCATCAAAGCCAAGGGAAAGGAGACCTTCATTAAACTCTCATTCGATCCATCATAGACATGCTATCTAGCATGTCAGTTTCACCATTTACAACATGGGAATAATGACTCTTAGCTCCAAAGTTATGACAACTGGCTGATATTACACAGTATAGCATTGAGCTCAACAACTAACAAAGAAGACATTTAATAGAGGCCGAGATGTTTCAGATTCTCATCCCAAGCTTTCCCATGATTACACAGTAACCGTGAGAGGAAGCGGAGGAAGGCGCGTTCTCTCGTGAACAGGAGTATCTTTGCCTCTCCGGCACTGTGATTGCTTCTCGCCCATGTGTCTGTGTGCCTCCCTGAAGTCATCTGTCATTGCTATTTTGTCCAGCGCTTTTTGCTTTTCCCTTGGGCAAACAGTTCACCATGGTATCTTGCTGCCTAATGAACTTCTCCCCACCTGATTATGTCTCATGAATTTCTGTGGTTTTGAAATCCAAGCTTAGCCTCCACGTCTGAGAGTATTCGGGTATCTCACACGCTGCTGCTTTCTGCCAGACTGAGCGTTTCGCCCAACCCAGGAGAAAGACGCATGGCTTTTCCTTACACAAGATCATTTCTGCCACATACCAATGGTCAAAAGAGTCATCGGCCTGCTAAAATTTAAAAGGAGAAGATAAAGAGACCAACTGCCTCTCAATGGGAAGAGGATCAAAACATTTGAGCCAATATTTCTAACTCACCCTGGGACCCTCATACCGAACCTGAGTTAGGGAGTCTGGGATTGGACCTGGACTCCACATTCTCACCACCTCCACAGTGGCACTGAGAGTGAGATCATCATTTGATCGGTTACACTCTGAGGAGGAAGGGTTGCGACAAGCCATCATGTTTGCATCTCCCATTGCAACAACAACCTTGTCTCTTGTTGTTTCGTTGTCTGAAAGCTTCGTTGAATGGAAGCCTGAGCCAGTCTATCTTCTCCCGTGCTTACTGGACAGACCGCTGTGTTCAAAGACATTTATTCAAAGGAAACGTCCCTGTGTTTAGATTTTAAAGGGAGCCCAGAATGGCTAACAGGAAACCCTTGGACAAATGAGGGTGGCTGACCAGGCCACTTATCCTACTATCCACATTAGGATGAGAGAGAGAGAGAGAGAGAGAGAAGAGAGAGAGAGAGAGAGATGACTGTGAGAAGTGGCACCTGTGTCTTATCACCTCTTTGAGATTCAGACAGTACCTATAACTCAGCTAGTCCCAACAAGTTCAGCATGATAATGCAATAATCATGGCTGTTCCTAGGTGGGTCGAGAGACATTGAACACTTAGTCCAATTATTCTTTTTTTTTCTATTGAAAAGAAGGTCGTGTGTGAAACTAAAGATCAATGCTAACATAACTTTCTTAACTAACATTTACTTGCTGACCAAAGGACTGAGAATCCAAAGCAGGATTGGAGGAAATACATATGTCTGGACACAAGATGGTAGAGTCTGGATTATTTCTCAATGTTATAAATTACTGTCTTCATAAGAACTATTTTCTCTAAAGGTACTTTTCCTCAGCTATACCGAAATGAGAGCTGACTTTGCCCTGTGAGGAACATCCAAGTTCTCCGCTGCTTCAGCTACTGAACAAACCTCAGAACTCAGAGGTACATAGGTGCCAGTGGCCTTGAAATATATGCTGCAATTTACCTGAAAGAAGTCATTAAGCCTTCCTTTCAGCGTGCCTAATTACCTCAGAGCACTCTAATTTCATAGAAGTCAAATGGAAGATGTCTGTGAATTCCTGTTAATTTCCCCAAAGTACTTCTGCCTACCCACAATTTTTGAGTCTTTTACCCCCTCATTCAAAAAAGCACTTAAAAATACTAAGCTAAATGTGAGTTTCAAAGATGGGTTCTTTCTAATCAGAAAGAAATATTTCTACCAAGCATGGTGGCACACACCTGTAATCCCAACTTTCTGGAAGCAGACACAGAAGGACAGGAGTTCAAGGTCATCCTTGGCTATATAGCAAGTTGTAGATCAGCCTGGACTCCATGAGACCCTGTTTCAAAGCACATGATAGATAGATAACAGATAGATAGATAGATAGATAAATAGATAGATAGATAGATAGATAGATGATAGATGGATAGATAAATGATTGATATATAGATAGATGATAGATAGAGAGATAGATGGTTGACTGATATATAGATAGATGATAGATAGATAGATAGATGATTGATTGATATATAGATAGATGATAGATGATAGATAGACAGGTAGGTAGATAGATAGATGGATAGATAGATGATAGATAGATGGATAGATAGATAGATAGATAGATAGATAGATAGATAGATAGATAGAAAGACAGATGATAGATGATAGATAAATGATAAAAAGAAAGAAGGGAAACAGGGAGGGAGGGAAGAAAGGAGGGAAGAAAAAAGGTAGGAAGGAAGAAAGGAAGAAAGGAATTTCTAGAACATTCTGTACATCTTCTCTCTTTCTAACTTCTAAGGAACTCACAATTGTAAAAACAGGATTTACACAAGTTTTATCATTAACACTTTGCCAGTGAAATCCTAGGGGGCATCTCAACAAATAAAGCACATGAGTAGCTGCAACTGAATCAAAGATGGGGGTATCTCCACCCCCCCACACACTTTCTGAAGAGCACTGGGCAAGAGTTAATTAGAACTCAAAGGTAACTTGGAATGAAAACAGAGCCTAGAAACCTCCTTCCAAAAAGTTCTCTTCTTTCTTGCTGTAAAGCCCATCTGATGAGAACTAATGACTTCTAGAGCCTTAGGACGGTTCTTCACAGAGGGAAGTGAAAAGATAGATTAGATGAGAAAGAATAAGACCATGGGGGAGGTGGAGAGGAGCCCCCTGTGAGGATGGGTCAGGGACTCCTAGTCCTGGAAGACCAAGTATTCATTTCACCTATTCATGAAGCAGCGTGTTTAAAGAAAAGAACAACCAATTCCTGCTGGACTCCATTGTGAAAACCAGCTGATAAAATGAGACGGCAGCACGCTTTACAAATACGTGATAAAAAAAAATGCAACCAGGGGAAAAAGAGCCTCTAGATGCTTCCTGTCCCCTGGACAAGTAATTCCAGATCGTGCGCACCTTCAGCTGAGCGCAGTGGAGCATCTACAAGCGGGAGAGAGAGCAGCTCTTTCCTGCCTTTCAGTAAACATGCACTGCAGCCAAGACCCCAGGAGCCAGTCCCTAGGCCCCACTGGGCCTTGGTTTACTGCTTCGAAGGTATGCCTTTCCCCATTCCAGCTGGACCATACGACACTAGAATGCAGAGGGCCATGTCTCAGGTTGCCCCTCAGTGTCTGGCTACTGTCTTCCTTGAGATGGGTTTCTCATTGGCCTAGATTTTGCCAAGTAGGCTAGAATGGCAGCCAGTGGACCTGGGAATCCTCCCGTCTCTGTCTCTAACACTGGGATTACAAGTGCAAGCTGGCATTCCTGGCTTTGTTACACCTGGGCAGAGGATTCACACTCAGGTCTTTATGCTTGTGCCACAATCACTTTATTGACTGAGCCAAATCCCCAGCCCCCTGTACATTACATTGTCTTTCTTTTTAAGTGATTTTTATTGACACTTTTCATACATAAATACAATTCATTCATGTAATTTCAATCCCTTACTCCACAATCACATCCTCCCTCCTGTCACAACTTCATACTTTCTCCTTTCCAATCAGTCTCCCTCCACTTTTACATTTTTTCTGCACGTGTGGCTTCACTGGGATGTCTGTACTGGAATGTATCTCAGTACTTACTGGGGTATGTTTGACTGATTAGTGCTTAAAGAAGCTTCCCTTCTCTTGTCTGGCACTAGCCTTAAACATTTTCTAAAAATGAAGCCAAAATTCTCTCTTGCTCTTTGCTACAAAGAAACCTGATTCTTTCTGTCCTTTTATCTCAGAACCCTGAAGACAATTTTTGGGTTTTGTGGGTAGGATTTCCTGTTCAAAGAGAAACCTTACCAGAGAAAGTGGCAGTGAGTTTGTTGTCATTATGTTCTACAGAGAATCTGCAATGACTATTTAGCCAAATAATATTAAACTGTTTCAAAGTATGTTCACAAAGACTCTTCCCTCAAACTCACTGATCATCTGCTAGGTAGACATGGTTCATATCCTAAGAATCACCTTATGCCTGTGACAACCAGGGTCACTGTGTTTACCAAACACACCCCTAGCTTAGAACCATTGGAATATCAAGGTTTTCTGATAGCTGTCATTTGCTTCCTTGCCTCAGTCCTGTGTTGCCAAAAAACTTGTCTTGGAAGGAGGTCCCCCAACTCTCACCTCAGAACATCTCGTCAAGGTCTAATCACAGGAGAACACAGCAGGATGGAAACTGCAGGAAAAAACCTAACATTGGCTTAGATCACTGCTCCTGCTTCTACAACTCTGGACGAGTTATTTTCTCTGGAATTCAAGTGTTCTCATCTCTAAAAAGGGGTTCCAGTGTTTCTCTCAAAGGAGTATTTTAAGGATTAAAAGCTAATAAAAATGAAACATACAGTTTGGTGAAAAAAGTGGGTGCTATGGTCAACTGGCATGTGTCCAGAAGGGACAACGCTCCAGTTTCTCACACATTCTCAGGGTTCTCTTGTAAGAAAAATCATTAACCATTCATACTTCGAGCATATCCTATTGTCCATACAGAGATTTTTGATAAGGGGAGGGGAGGAGCGAACAGCACCCAGGGTAACAAGAGACCTAGAGAACCTGTTGAGTGGCAACTGTCCAGTGATAATAAGTGGAGTAATGCACCTTAGTGAACGTCGCATTGGAATCACCATTATCTACAATAGCAAGTGTCATATCAAGCATTTCACACATGGCTCCGCCCCACCCATCACATCATTACAAACATAGACCATTAGGAACTGGAAATGGCCTTAGAGATCCCTCTACCACACCCCACTTTAAAATGGACAAATTGAGGCCCATAAAGAGCCCCTCACAGTTCTGGAGAGAACCGTAAGAATTGTAAGAAAGGGCTGAGGACCGAGGCTGCCGGAAACAAGTTCTGCCGTCCGCATCCATCTGCCTGGGCCACGCTGACTTACCACGCATTCAGAGCAGAGCCTCTAGAAATCAATACCTGTCTCAGGTGAACGTTTGAATGCAGCCAGACCACAGAAAACACATGCAGAAACAACTTGGACATGGTCCTCTTAGTGTCCTTTCCTCTACACAATGCAAAGCCAACATGAGATTTAACGAAGCCCACCTTCTCATCCCATCTCAATGGATTCACTTCAAGAAACATTGACTTGGCTAAGGTTACCCAACTGCCACTAGTTCGGCCACATGGCTTCTTAGGCACAGCTATGATCCAACCCTGAGGTAGACTCCTACTGTCCTGCAGATGTTGGCCTCAGCCTCATGATGACCTTGGCCAACTAGGATGTGTGCTGAAGGGACAACGCACCAGTTCCATGCAGATTCTCAGGGTTCTCTTGCACTCGCTGCCTGTGCCATGATAACACTGAGGCCTTGACAGCAGATATTCCTTATTCCGAGATCCGGAATGAGAAGATGCGTGGAACCGGTGTGAATCTATAACTACCTGCAACAGGGCAACAGTCATTTTCCCACTGCACTGGCAGGCAATGTGAATGAAAGCCAAGGCTTTGACCCTGATGAGCCACATGACCAGGTGAAAACAGTGTGCTGCATCCTTTATTCATCAGACTATGGTTCCTGAAAGAATGGGACCCCTCCCCTCTCGCGTCCTGGCCATGAATGCTCAGCAGACCCTGAGACCCTTCTGAGAGCTTTGTGATCTCTGGAGTGTTTGATACTGACAATGAGAAGCCGTGGAGATACTCTGTTGGCCCCATTTCACAGATGATAAACTGAGACTGAGCAAGCCTGAAGGCTGAGAGTTGCATCGGCGGCTCAGTGGGCTGACAAGAAGCAGGACTTGAGGCCAAAACACGCATGCGTGTCTCCAAGCTCTCTTCACTGGGGGTGGCCTCCAAGAGCATGAATGGAATGAGACACACCCCTTCCCCTTCTCCCCTTCTCGGCATGCATACTACCCCTCGACAGAACATTCTCTTCTTTCTTTGAAACAGACTCTAGATGACAATGATAGCAGCAGCATGAGCCTGTTTGTAAAAGAACATTGAATTTTGAACCATTCTATGGTTGGCACGTCCACTGCACCCGGAGTCCAGCTAACCCAGCCTTATACAAATCCTCCGGCCCATTTCCCACCAGTGCACAGCAAGCCTTCCAGGGAGCACAAGGCTTCCCCTTGATTTACTGCCCCCATCTATCCCTGACCACTGCTGATGGGCCACTAATGTCCAAGCTGCCTGATGGCTTTAAGGAATTTTCTCTGGCCATCATTTCAGAATATTCCCACCTTTTGCCACCCCTGATCCTGAAATTTCCAGCTGCTTTCCATTCAGAAAAAGATTGCTCCATTTATCCTCAGCTTCATGATCCTTTTCGTATTTATCTACCGCTCAGCTGCCTTCCTGATCAGGTGTTTAAAGATAAGGCCCGTCTGCTTCTGACCAGTGACCCCACTTCTTGTTCTCAGGGCCCACAGCTTCTCCCTGGCAGACTCAATATTATTTTATATATGTGCAGGCTTCCAACGCGTTCCATTATTCTTCGCTTCTTATCACATGCGATAATGGACGTGGAACATCCTGGGAAATTGTGAAAAGGTGTATAAATACTAGTTCTTTCTGGGGCTGTTATTGTTGGTAGAACCTGCGGCCTCCTAAGTTCGATTCACTGTGATTCCAGGATGGTGAGATGTTAACTCTCACTGCTGGGAAGTTTCCAGAATTCATTCTCAGCTTCAAAGACACCCCAGCCCCAGGACTGAAGCTCTCTTCAGTTCTGAATTCTCTGGTATACAATACTGCCTATAAAAAGCAGATTGTTGTCCAGGCTTCTAAGTGAGGTAGATTTCTACTTCCGTAACATCTGCAATAACAAGACTTTGCTTATTTAGTGACTGTTGAGTGTCAGTCTTAAACAGGACATCCATGTCACTCATAAGGCTCCATCCCTCCTGAGGAGCTATAGGCAGTCATATTCATATTTCCAGTGCTGTAGTCACTGGTAAGTTGCACACACTCATGTAAGCAACCATAATTAGGTGCATTAGATCACTAAAACCAAAAACATAAAGGCAGGAGAGGAGCTTGTTGGGAAGAAGAAGGGAGTTCACTGGTAGGAAGGAGATGAGAGAGTGTGGAGAGAATATGATTATATATATATATATATATATATATATATACACACACACACACACACACACACACACACACACATACACACACACATGAAATCATGAAAGAAGATATTTTTTAAAAAAGAACTCATGAATGGAATTCCTTGAATGTCAAGAACATAATCTGAAGAAATTACTCAAATAGGGGAAAGCAAAAACGCTAGAAGAGCTGGGATGGTGGTCTCTCGGTGGCATCCCACTCTCCTAGAACCAAATGTGCTCGTTTCTCAACAATGCTGAACTCGTCTGGTACCAAATGCATCCGTTTCATCTTCTATTGCCAAATGAATGGGGGCCCCAAACAACTTAGGAGAGCACTGGATTTATTCTGGTTTAACAGTTCTCAGTTATGCTCATCAACCTGACTGGAGAGTTCATACTAACATCAAAACCACACCACACACCATATCCACAGGAATTGCTGAAAAAGAGGCAAACTCCCATGCATGCTGGTATGCCAGTCACCAACCAGTCCTCTCTCTATATCTTATATCTATATATCTTATCTGCTGCCCACCAATAGACTGGGTATTTCTACAACATTAGATCATATGGTTTACTGAGGGGTTACCCTAATTCTTCACAGGTGTGTCTCGGGGCTTAATTTTCAGATTTAAGTTGACACCTGTATCTAACTGGTACGACTGGGTTCAATCCCACCTCTGATATTTGTGAGCTAAATAACCTTAGCCAAAGTAACCTCCAAGAAGTCTCTCTTGAGCTGCTATGAGCTCTAAATTCAGGTGTCCCATTAAAAAAAACCCTGAGCAGAATGCCTGACGCATCAGATCTCCAATAAAAGTGGGTGACTAATCATATTAATAAGAAAATGGAAGACTAGAAGTCGCTGCAAATAGTTTAAACCCTCATAAAATTGCAAGTTCCAAGTGATGTCAATGCTTTTCTTATGCTAAAAAAGGTCAAGGAATCCAGAGAGGATGTAGCCCTCTTAGTCTGCACATTCTAGGTGGGGCTGTGTCTGCACTGTGCCCCTGGCTCACGGCTGTGGATATGGGGGATGCGGCCAACGAACGCTGGACATCTGTGATCCTAGAGCACAAGCTGCAGTTGCACCAGAAGAAGATAGGACCATGGCAACTTCCCCAAACCTCTGTGAAATGGGGGAAAACAGGACTCCATTCCCTTCAAAGGGCTGTTAGGAGGGCTATGCACTAAATAGAGGCTGAAGTGAATCTTTTTGGTCTGGGAGGAGGAAACACCCAATAATGTTTAGATCTTGCAATAATCAATAACCTATAACTAAGACCACTGATTTAATTAGGAAGAGACCAGCAAGGACCCGGGTGTCTTGATTTCTTATCCAGGACATTTTCTTCTATTGCACAGAAATGAAATGTAAGAAATCAAGATTTCATTGGTATCATTGATGGATATCATTGTTGCTTTTGGTTCTACTCCTGAGCACTTTTTTTGCAACATATTGTTTGACTTTGGACTTCCTTTCAATTCTCAAACATCTTGTCTTTTAAGGATGGTGATACTTTAAACACACACACGCACACAAGCACACACCACACATTTCTTTGAAACTGCACTTTGGTGGGGGACAGGGGGTAGAGGGTGTCAGTGCTTCCTATAGAAAGATACAGTATTTATTGTCAATGGGAACCATTAAAACCCTCCCATTTCCATCTGAGGTGAGACCTCCATGTGTCATAGCCTGCGTTCAAGCTCCTTTCTGAAGACTTAATATCAGGTGCCACCATTATACATAATGTGTTTTTGAATCAGGTCTTAAAACTTAATGTAGCTTTTATGCTTGGAGATGGGCAGGACTTGAGTTTGGCAAGTTAGAGTAACCCATGTGAAGGCTGCTGGGTGATCCTAATTCTCCAGAATGATTTAAAGCCTCGATTAGCTCTGGAAGTTATTCCTCAGGATGACCTTCTTCTTCCTCCTCCTCTGCATTTTGCGATGAGGTTGGGTGACACTATGGAAAAGCAGCCAGCCCTGGAGGGAGTCGGGATTCCATTAGAAAGTCTTTTTTACATTCTGAAAAACACTGGAAAGGAACAAGGGTTAAAAGACAAAGATTTCCATTAAAAAAAAAAAAAAGAATGAGCTATGTCAACTGGAGTCAGTAAGACTCAACAGCTTGGATGGAGACAAGAATGGACTGTGGGAGCAGGAACCAGCACTCCCAGGATCCCTGTGTGGACAGGGGTCTGGCTGTACCACCATCTAATTCTGCTGCGTGCTGATGCCTTCAGAGACCTGCTGAGCAACTAGCTAAGTAACGTGGGCTCCTTACATGAGCGCTACATCTTTAGCTATCCTTTCCTGTTTTATCCCGTCTCCATAGTATTTGCATTTTAATAGTTCGTCAGTAGTTTAATTCAGGACATCCCTAACCATCTCGATTCAACACTTAATTGTGAGATTCAATCCGGTCAATTACCAGCTTATCAGCTGGTCTGTCAGCTCTCCTCAGCCTGCTGTTCTGGCCAAGGGGTCTCTGGAAACAGGATCACAGGAGTGAGCCTGGAGCAGTTGAGAGAAAGAACAGAGCTGGCGCGCACTAAAGAACAATGCCGCAACTAGCTATAAGTCTGTTTCTCCTTCTCTAGCATCTCGAGCCTTTTGTTTGGTGTCAGAATATTTTGGCACATGCAAAGATTCCAGCATAAGGCATAGGTTCCTCAGCACTATTTTTCTGTACTGGGAATTGAATGCAAGACAGCAGGTTCTCTGCCACAGAGCTGTATCCCCAGCATCCTACTTTATGCACACCTGCATGTGGTGTAAGTTCATCTCCGTATGTGTGTTCTTACATATGTGGGCCCTCTGCATGTGCCGGTATGCATGTATACATGTGTTTGTGAGTGTAGAGGTTGATGTCAAACATCTCCCTCAATTGCTCTTCCTTTTTATCCAATTGAATCCAGAGTTCACCAATAACTTGTCTTGCTAGCCAGCAATCATCGGTCTCTACTGCTCCGGGGGTGGGGTTATAGGCAGGACACTATGCCCATCGGGTATTTATGTGGGTTCTGGGGATCTGAACCCCAGTCCTCACACTTGCACAGCAAGCACGTTAACTAGTGAGCCGTATCCTCAACCTCCCACTCTCCCACCCCAAGCCCTCTTTTACTTTTTATTTTGATAAAGGGTCTAAATTGCCCAGGCTGGCCTTGAACTGACGCAGTAATCTAGGAAGACCTTGACATTTCAGTCCTCTTGCCCTGGCCTCCTAAGGAAGAAAAGATTCAAGACCTGTGCCACCAGCCCGGCTTCACAAACTCTTATGAGATGTAGAATCACGCGTTCTCACACAGCTCAGAGGAACAGAGAGGCTCACAGTCTGGGCGGGGACGCTCAAAGAGGGAGCAGGTCTTTCCTCTGGAAAGAAGCTGTGCTGCAGAGGAAACACAAGAACACACACAGATAGACGAACTTACACCACATGCATGTATACATAAAGAAGAATTCTGGGAATATAGCTCTGTGATAGAGAACCTGCCGTCTTGCATTCCATTTCCAGTAAGAAGTAAGTGCCTTAGGCGAGCTAGCATGTGTATGAAAGTGTAAGATACTAACAGCGCTTCCCAAGATGGAGTAAAAAGAAGACGGGAAGCCTAAACATGGAAAGAGAACATCTTAACAGAGCCCAGAGAGAAGATGGTGAATTGAGTGTTGTTGTGGACTGAATTGTGACCCCTCCCCACCTGATTCGCCTGCCGAAGCCCTAGCCCTCCCTGGGGATGCGTTTGGAGACAGGGGCTTGAGAGTCATCATTTTTAGGTGGATCAAGACAATGGCCCAGGATCATTACACTTGATTTCAGCCAAGAGGCCAAGAAGCAACAAATGTCTTGAGTGTTCACTTGTGAGTGGAGAAAAGACCTGAAAGGCCTTATGCGGACACAGTGAGAAGGTGGCTCTCTGCAAGGCACGGAGAGAGGTCTTGCTGGAAATCATCCCTCCGCTCCCTGGATCTTGGGCTCTCAGCATCAAGAACTGTGAGAAAATAAACTTCTTAAGCACCACTCTGTGGCATTGTATCACGCCCGTCCCACCAAGATAATACACACGGTCTTCAGGGAATGCGCTTGTTCACCCCCTGCCATTCTGTGTGCCAGTATAAATCTATGCTAGATAACATGTGATCATTGCTGCATTGGCTAAAAAGGCATCTATAAGTTCTGCACAAAATGCGCAGAAAATATTTGAAAGAATACCCATCAAACTATTAACATGGGCTGCCTCTAGAGAAGGGAGGAGGATGTTTTGAACAAAGGGAAACTTGGATAAATAATCATAGAAAGAAGTCTACTCTACCTTTCAAATGTTGGGAGAGAGGATGGGGCGACAGTCAGGAAAGCAGCTGTCTTGCAAGCATGAGAACCTGAGTGCGACCCTAAAACCCACATGAAGGAAAAAACCCACCTGGCTGTGCAGTGCCCACTTGTAATCCAGTGCTTGTTTGGGGGGGGGTGTAGAGACAGGTGGATGCCTGGGGTTCACTGGTCAGTAAGCCTACAGGGTGAATTCCGTGCCAGTAAGAAATCCTGTCTCAAAAGAACTAAGGGGACAGTGTCTAAGGAGCAACACCTGAGATGTTCTTCTGGCCTCCACGTGCATGCACACACACACACAGACACACACACACACACACATATACACACACACACACGCACATACACACACACACACACATGCACATACACACACATACACACATATACACACACACATACACACACACATACACACACATACACACATATACACACATACACACACATGCACACATATACACACATACACACATACAGATGCACACACATACACACATACACATACACAGATACACACACACACATACACAGATACACACACACACACACACACACACACACACACACACACAGCCATGGTTTGAAATGTGACCCCCACAGTCTCATGTGTTTAGGAAGATCATGGTGCCTTTGAGAGGTGGAGCCTTGCTGGAGGAAGGCGGTCACAGGGGGTGGGCTTTCAGGTGGGTTAGCGCCATCCTATCTTCCAGAGAGGTGTGCTTTTGCAGCAAGCAGTCCTGTAGCTCTCAGCCTTGCAAGTGGGTGTGAAGTAGCTTGTCCGCAGCTTCTACCAGCCAGCCATGCCGCGTCCACCATGAGAGATCGTATCTCCCTTCTGGAACCATAAGCTGGATAAATCTCCCTTTCTCCCTTAGACTTTTGACTTTGGGTGTTCATTCACAGCAACAGATAAGAGTAACCAGTACATACATATACATGTACACACACATGCTTGCGCGCGCGCGCACACACACACACATACACACACACGAAAGAATACTCATATACTACTTTTATAAATAAAACTTAAAAGTGGTTATGAAGAGGGAGTGAATGGCATTGCTGTCTGTGTTCCCTAGTTCAAGAGGCTTCAGGTGAGAGGAACATAGGAGGAAAGACTGGGAGGGGCCTTAGGGGGCCCTTGAAAATCCTGATTCTTTCTGGCAGGATGACCTAGCGGTCCCCCTCCACTGATCATCTGCGTCAGCCGTTGGATGGACCGAGGCCTCCCCTCTCAATCAGCTCTCTGAAATATGCTCATTAAATCCCCGCCCACCCTGTTTTCCCAACTTCTTATCATTGGGCAATTCAGTTTTGTCCCCCTTCGCCTTCCCCTTTCTCTCTAAGAGAAGCCTGACCCTCAGCAGCTCTTCTCTGGCATCGAGGTCCCTCCCTCCTTGCCATCCCCCCTCCCCTGTGCAGTGAGCAGCCATCTCTCAGTCCTGGGTCCGGCCCGCAGCCACTGGAAGAAAGTCCGCAGTTACTAGTCAGCAAGACAAACTTGAGAGATGAGGCAAGACCAAGAGAAGACAAAATAAAACGGATCCATGGGCAGAACTAAGAGTGTAAGTGCCAATGAGATTGAAGACTGGAAAAGGGAAGATGGCAAAGTTAGGTGATGGGAAAGGCATGGGGAAGATGAAATGGAGAAAGGAGGAGGTAGAACTAGGAGGAAGAAAAATAAGGACCCAGTTTCTATACTGCAGATCCCCCCACCACAGAACCTCAGCCTGTCTTATGTCATCAGGCCCAGGCCAAACTCAGTGGTTCCTGCCGCCCCCCAACCCCGGACACCCCCGAAATACCCTTTCCCGCTGACTCTGATTAGGTCCCAGATAACATTTTAAGCAAACCCATCATGATCCTTTCCCTGCTAGATCTTAGGTGTGAAAACACAGGGAAAGGCCAGTGTCTAACCAAAAGTAAAAGAAAAAGGGTTTTCTTTGAAACTGATCAAACGCAATTAAGGCAGAGTATCCAACCCATACACTGTTGATTAACCTTAATGTGGAGAGAAATGACTGGTGATTAAGAATTAGATGAGGTGACTAATTATATCAAGAATCTGCTTTCGAAGAAATCTCTTTCAGTGCCAGCGTAAATGCTGATAAAAAACAATCATGGCTGTAATGGTGCCTTTTAAGGAGAATGATTAACCTGTAATAACAATTTGGGCCTGGACTTAAGCCCTGTAAAATAATCCTTTTTCATTAACTTCAAGTTCAATTAGCATCAATAATGAGTGCTCATTTAGAAGTAACCACAACTTCGAACTCCCCAATGGGGCCGAGGCTGGGGCTGGGGCTGCCTGGCTTTCAGCAGAATGGCCAAGGGGCCTTGCTGCCCAAGGGCTGAGTTCCCCCAGATGCGAAACTATGGGCTTAAATGTGGGGTGGGGTGGGGTGTGCATGTGTGCATACACATGCATGTGGAAGCCCAAGATCGATACTGGGAATCATCCTCCATCAATCTTCTGCCTTTTCCTTTGAGGCTGAGCTTCTAATCAAATCCAGAGCACTAGTAGTTAAAACAGCTGTCGCACTGTGTAAGGTGAGAAATATGTTACAATGGAAACTTGTGTTCCTCTCCCTCTCTCTCTCCTAACTTCCTTCTCCTGCTCCTCTTCCTCCTCTTTACTCTCTGTACTCTCTGCTCTCTCTTTCTCTCTCCTCTCTCTTATTCTCTCTCCCTCTTTCTTTCTTTAACCATAAATAAAATATTGGCCTAAGTCATCAAACACTAACTGTTGAACTGCTTTCAGTTGGGTCTTTGCTACCTGTATCCAGAAGCACTCACTGATGTGGAAGAGGTTATGACTGCAGGACATGTCTGTGACCCCCTGAGCCACATGCTCAGGGCCCTGGTGGCTGCTTCCTGAGGGTCGCTTCAGCTCCTCTTCACAGCTGTCCTTACCATCTCATCAGTCTAAATCACCACCACTAGCATCGCCCTCTGGAAGGCTGAATGGTCTTCAGTGTGTGAAGGGACTCTGGTCCTTCCCAGTTCCCTGTGGTGCCGGAATTAGCAGCCTCCCTCCTGAACACTTACACAGCTTTACCTTCAGGGTAAACACAATCATAAAACACATTCGTACTTCCAGTCGTGCACTAGACGGAGAAGAAAGAGATGAAGCTAAGGGAATGGAGAATCTGCGTGGGGTACCGCCCAAAGGAGACTGGCTATAAAATAGGAAGATTTGAACACATAAGAACAATAGGTAAGTCAGTGAACACACAGTGGGACAGCCACCTAGCACCTGCAGTGATGTCTTGCATGTAGGAGGGATATCATTCAATGTCTACCACAATCAAAATGAAAATCAGTGAAAATGGAGATTCTGCCAACAGACCTTCAAGGGAGACGTTTAGCAGGTCAGCGAAAAGTGCACAGGACACCATAAAAAACTGAAGACTTGATGTTTGCTTCATCTAGCATAAAGTAGATGTTCAATTAATGACAATGCCAACTGTCCTTCCTGGATGAAACCCACTCCCCCACATCACGATCCTTTCTAAAGTCAAGTTGGATACGCTCTCTGTGCTAATGTATGTTTGAACATGCCTAAGTACATTACAATAGATCTTCCTCTTTGAATGGGGAGGAAAGGATTTCGCTAAAGGAAATTGAATTTTCGAGTGCTTCCCTTACTACTTTGGTAAACTTATGTCCAATCACAGTTAAGGCTCGGTGCCAGGAAAGGAGTCCCGGCGTCCCCGCCCATCATCCAGCAGGTTCGGAAACCTACTTCATCACATCACATTATCTCCCAAGCAGTGCGTCGCTTGCTAAGAATCAGTGCTTTACTTAAGAAAAGCTGCAAATCAAACAACAGGGCTGTCCAGGGAACTGAAGATTTAGCTCTTTAAACATTTCCTCCTATAAATATAAATGGTTGCTTTCCTCTAGAGAAAGCCCATCCCTCTGATCTACACAGCCCCGGGAAGGCGGCAGGAAGGACCGGCGTGGCTTCTAGCCAACAGTGCTGATCACCTAATCTCTCCACTGACAATCCTTTGATCTGACAGAAATGGAGGTTATTGTGTCCCTCAGTTTACAAAGAGGGGGAGAGGAGTGGATCAGAGGGAAGAACAGAACACTGAAGTCACCAGGGAGACGAGGGAGATGGGGAGGAGAGAATCACTCTTCATACCGTTGCATAATCCATAATTCAGCGAGCTTTTCATTTCTCTTATCTTCTGAAAAACACAAAATTAAGTTCTAAGCAAAGTGCATAATTTATGAGAAGTCTTTGTGCTGATGACTCCCAAATCCCCAGGCCTCACCCCGACTTCTTACACGTCCCACCAGCAGTCTCACATCCCCCACTGCCCACACTGTGAGGATGCCTGGAGCCAGCCTGTGATGGCAGCTACCCACTGGCACATGGAACGCCTCGTCTCCTTCTGAATTACTTTTCTCTGAGGTTCTTCTTCCTTAAAAGTTGAACAATTACCATTCTAAATATGTTTTAAAATGAATTATCTGTTTGGCGATGCTATATATTGCATGGGTGGGTTAGAGTGGGTGTGACTGTGTGTAGAAAAACACACTCGAGTGTGTATGCTGATGGAGGCCCAAGGATGACTTTGGGAATTTGGGTGACCCAAAGTTGGATCACTTTGCCAACCTATTGCTTTGCTTAATGGTTCCCATATTCCACCTTCTCATACTCCACTTTCCCATACTCCATTCACCATTTCTGCCTCGCATTTTTACGTGGGATCTAAGGATCCGAACTCAAGTCCTTTTGCTTGTGAGACAAAGATGTTATTTAACCCCTGAGCCGTCTACTCCAGTCCAGTAGGCTGTATTGTTAATGTTTATTTATTTTATTTGCCTATTTTTAATTGTATTAACAATGAACCTCTGTGCTTCATTACCCACTACCTACCCCACATCCCACCCTGCCCATTCTCCCCTCTAGACCTGTGTCTCCCTGGCAGTGTAATTATGTGGGTCCATCTAGGATGCCTGCGCTAGGTAGGTACCTGAGCACCCGTGGGGAGTTGGTTTACCAGTGGGTAAACCACAGGGTACAAGAGCCCCGCCTCTGGTCCAGCATCAGTCCCATGCAGCTTTCAGGGTAGTTTTGTGCTTCATGTGATCTTCCCTGTTCCATGGTGAGGATTAAAGGGTCGGCTTGTATGGAGGAGTGCTGGAGGGAGACACTGCTGCATTATGTCTTGGGTATGGCTGCCTTGATCTGAACTGGGGCCTGAGGGAGGGGGAGAGAGAAAAGGAAGGAGGGAGGGAGGTAAGGAGGGAGGTAAGAAAGAAGGGAGGCAAAGAGGAAGAGAGAGAATGTGAAAGCACATGCATGCACGCTATGGTGTACCTGTCCTCTGACAACTTTCAGAACTCGCTTCTTTCTCTCCACCATATGGGCTGATGGGGTTATGGGGATTAAACTCAGGTTGCTAGGTTTGCAAACAGACACATTACTCACTGTACTATCTCATCAGGCCCTATTATTCTAATCTTGATGGCAGAAAATTCTAGAAGCATTTGGATTCTTCCTCCTCTGCACTCCTCAGTCCTCTTACATCCCCTCGGTCAATACTTTGAAGATCTTCCCACTCCTGCCCTACCACCTGGACCCCAGTCTATCCACACTGACCTAAACCGCACACCACTACCAGTTCATCATCCAAAAATGCTGTTCCCATAAGGTCACTGAAGGCTGCCTACTTCCTGGCTGCCTACTTCCTGGTATGAAGGGGTGAAATTGCCACTGCTTGTTCTCCAAGGTCCTGTGCACGTATGCGTGTGTGCGCATGTGTATGTATGTGTATGTATGTGTGTGTATGTGTGTGTGTGTAGAACCATGGACGAACTCTGGAACCACCAGATTCGAGGAAGTCCAGGTAGTTCAGGAAAATAGGAAGACAATGTGAGTCTCTTAAATGCACTGACACTACACGCAAACACACACACACACACACACACACACACACACACACACACACACACACACACAGAGCTCTCCTTTATACTTTCTAAATAGAATGCTATTATTTTGGGGCTGGAGAGGTGCTCAAGGGTTAAGCCTCTGCCTTGCAGGCGGAAGGTCCTGAGTTCAGATCCTAGACCCCACGTATAGACGCCAGGCGGAAGCAGGGGCAGCCTGAGTTTCTGGTCCTGGTAGGGCGGAGCCTGTGAATCCCGGGGCAGAGTAAACAAAGAGAAGGTGGAGGTGTCCATGGTGGTTCCATGAATTCGTCCATGGTTCTACACACACACACATACAAACACATACATACGCACGCGCACACACACATACATGCACAATTGAATAAATAATAAATAAAAAAATTTGAAAGAATGCTATTATTTCATCCCAACTACCCAAACCCTTTTAGAGGATGCTCCAGGGACCAAGAATGAGCTCCCTCCACAAACCTCTACTCACTACTCACTATTCTTTGCCCCAAGACACTTAGCCATTAAGTCTACACCATCTCATATTACTTTCAGTTCGATAGTGTCTCATGTTTACACTTCTTTTGATTCCACCATGCACATTCTTACTGAATCTTGTAGAGTTTCTATCATCCCCCGTGCCTCACTCACACTCAGAAAACTGAAATGAAGATCATGAAACTGGTGGTGGTGTCTTGAACCTCCAACTTCAGACTCCCAATTCCATGTTTTTGGTCTGTGTTTACATAATCTGAGTTCTTTAAGATCATGGGGTACATTTTGTCACTGTTTTGACCTTTTAGAATATGATCTGTCTCCTAATGACTCACATGAACATTTGGTCTCCAGTTGGTGATGCTATTTGGGGAAGTGGCAGAAACACTAGGAGATGGGGCCTGGCTGGAAGAAAGGGGGTCAGTAGGTGCTCACTGACGATTGAAAGTAATACCTGTATATCAATCAGTCAGGGTTCTCAAGAGGAGCAGAACCAATATAAAGAATACATACTGGGCTGGAGAGGTGGCTCAGGGGTTAAGCCTCTGCCTTGCAGGCGGAAGGTCCTGAGTTCGGATCCCAGATCCCATGTATAGACGCCAGGCGGAAGCGGAGGCGGCCTGCGTTTCTGGTCCTGGTAGGGCGGAGCCTGTGAATCCTGGGGCAGAAGGAGGTGGAGGCATCCATGGTGGTTCGTGAATTCGTCCGTGGTTCTACACATACACATACACAGACACACACACACACAGAGACACAAAACACACGCGCGCGCACATACGCACGCACATGCGCACAGTTGAATAAATAATAATAAAAAAATTTAAAAAAAGAATACATACTGTAAAAGGGGATTGCTGTAGATTGGTTTGTATGGTAGGGATTTGGGTAGATTTGCAGAATTCAATGACCCAGTAGCTGCTCAGTCCATAAAGCTGAATGCTTTAGCATTCCCAACCTGGCACTGAAGGTCTGGAAGATTCTTGGAGTTCTGCGGGTCTTTAGTTGTGTTAAAAGGGATAAAGAAACTGGGTTATGATGTCGGCAAAGGTAGGCAGCAACAGCAACAGGATTTAGACTCTCTAGCAAGAAGCAAAGAGGAAAAGGCAAGAGTACCGCACCATCCTTGGACCTGAACCTCTGTTGATCCTTCCTGGAAATGCTTCACGGACATACCCAGAGGAAGATCTCTTGATTGAATCAGATCAAATCAAGTGTCACTCAAAATTAACCATCATATTGATATCTGGTCTGTCCCTTCCCCCTCTCTCTCTCTCCTCTCTCTCTCTTCCTCTCTCTCTCTCTCTCTCTCTCTCTCTCTCTCTCTCTCTCTCTCTCTCTCTCTCAATCTGCTTTCCACCCACTGGAAAGTGAGCAATCTCTATCTTAGGCTCTCACCACCATGATGTTCTGCATGACCACCTCCCCAGATTCAGAGCCCAAGAACTATGTCCTTAAACTCCTGGAAATTTATAATAAATCTTTTCTCTTTTTCAGAAGGACATCTGATGAAATATCCTTCTCCAATATTTGGCCCAGGGATGATAAAGCTAACCCCGAACTTTACAAAGTTCTGGAAATCCAGAAAGTCTCAATGGTTATTTGTCAAATAGAGAACTAAAGCTAAGGAGAGAGTCAATGAGCCCTTAAGAAGTGAGCGCATAAATTTGTAAGATGCACACTGGGTTTGCTGGGGCACGAGGTTGTTAAAGATGGAAAGGATCTGCTTGAGCAGCCCTTCACATAGACAGTGTTTACATGGCTTTTCCGTTCACTATTCCTTCCTTCCTCAATTCAGCCAATGCACAAAGCACCTCCAATATCTATCAACAGAGACCAGTGAATCAAACACTTCCCCAGTCCTCAGTCTCAACACTACTAGAAGCCTTAACCCAAAAAAGAAGTGGAAATACAGTGTTTCTATGCAGGTAGGCAGGTGCTTATTGATTAGCTCATCTGTCTCTTTCAATGAATGGGTTGATCAATTGCCTCTGTCTACATAACCAGTGTGTGACAGGTTGTAATGATTAGAACAGAGAACTGTAACAGAGCAACTCGAGTGAGTTGGCGATCTATCTAGAAAAATGCCAAAATAACTTAGGTCTTTCTTGGGTGCAAGAAATACAAATAAATCTCCTTTCTTGTACCATAGTTTGTAAAGTACTAGCTAGAGGAAAACTGTCGTTTACCAATTATACAAGAATCAGGGTTTTTCTGTGACATGAACTGATGCTGCAGCTGCTTTTAGAGTCAACACCTTCCCAGTGATGCTACATCTATACCCAGAATATTTACATAGAATTGCAAAAGGTTAATGCCTGACAGAATGTTAGAGCTCACTTGTTTGATATGGCTGACACCAAGACTTGGGGCATCTAGGTGTTCTGTCCGGGTTCAAATAGGACACTTTTGCATAGCTTGAAAAGAAGCTTAACCCCAAACCTGTTTGTCCAGAATGCTCTTCTTCCTTTCGACTGCTTCCACTCACATCACAGGACCCAAACTTCATAATTATTGAAATAAGATTTTTCTACTATGAATATAAAAGATTATCTTGGGCTTTGAGAAATGCTTTTGGCATTTAAGTACCTTTAGGGGGAAGGGAAATGGGTCGATGGCTAAAGTGCTTGCTATGTAATCATGAGGATCCGAATTTAGACCTGCAGCATGCACAGAAAAGCTGGACAGGGAGACATGCACCGTAATCTCAGAGATGGGGAGCAGAGACAGGAAGACCATTGACTAGCCATTCTAGCCAAAACACAAATTCTAAGATCAATGAGTCTGTCTGTTAAAAAAAAAAGTGGAGAAGCAAAAGGACGACATTCCATTGTCAACATCCAGTCTCCATACCTGCCTGCACGTACAAGGACACCCACAGGACATACATACACACGCCATTCAAAGAGCGGGAGGAATAAAAGAAAAAAGAACCTCTGTCGTGAATGATGGATGAACGAATAAATGAATGAAGACTTGCTGTTTCCATACAAACTCTAAAGGCAATGGGGGTGGGGGCAGAGCCTAGTTTCTGGCAATTTGAACTTTTCTGATAAAAAAGATACTTTAGTCTGTGACATCTAAAATGTTCACTGGGGTCCCTTTCTTTGCTATATAGTCTACATAAGCTCTAAATGCAAGGACTGTTAGATCCAGAGAAAGAGACACAGAAAGGAAGCCACAAGACCACTGAGAAGAGACTCTTCTATACAGAACAGTAAGACGATAGAAAATCATGGATAATACCTTCAGTGCTTTAACTGTGGACCAAGTGTTCATCTAAACTCTTAAAAACTGCCCTGCTCTTCTAAAAACTCTGTACAGCTAGTACTATGACCTCACAGAGGAATCTAGGCTCTTTTCTTACTAGCATAAGAACTTTTAAATAGTAAATTTTGGAGATGGGTATTTGGTCAGAAATTAACTCCTCAATCTTTCTTAAGACAGTGTAATATTATCTCCTTCCAGAAGTATATGAGTTAACTAGTGTTCAAATTGTTTTTAAAAAAATATGTGCACACAAAATAATAAAATCTCCACCTTTCCCATCTCCAAAAAGGACGCTAGTGCTTTTGATACTAATTAAGAATGAGGTTGAGTAGAGAATTGCACTCTAGGCTAGAGGATTAGATTTCTATCAGGATTTACGCAGCTGGAGCAAGATAATCTCCCTCCTTCTGTTTTAACAACAAAGTGCCTTTACTAAAATGAGGATGAATAATACCAGTAAACATGTACCTATAAAACACTTTGCATTTAATCAAAAAACAGGACATAGTGCTTGTGAGTCTTTCTCTGCATTCCACTAAGCAATATCACTCAGCTATGGAATGTGCAAACACAAATTTTGGGCACCAAAAGACCTTCTCCAAGTCATCAAATGTTCTCATTACCACTAATCCATTCTACTGTGATTTTTCCGATTTTCTGTCTCCCATTTTCTATTCTCTTCAGTGTAAACCACACTATTCGGGACCAGTCCTTCAAAGTGCTCAGAGTTCTCGTGGGTCAGGCTCCTTATGCAAATGAGGCTTAAGTCTAAATTATGTGTCTTGCCTAAATATTTAAGCACATCAATAATCTCTAGGAGTCCTGGCTGTCACTGTAAGCTAGCTGACATTTATTGTTCTGAAGAGAAGAAAGGTCAGATGTATCAAATCTGCATTTCTCTTCATGGCATTTTTCTCTTACCATATTTTTTCCAAATTACAGTATTGAGACTAATACTGACAGAGAGAGGGGGAGAGAGAAGAGAAAACGGGGAGGAGGAGGAAGTTAGAGAGGGAGGGAGAAGGTGAGAGGGACAGAAGTCTCCCTTGTAAATGTATTTCTCACTTTACTCATCCACAGTGACACCGGCCTGTTTAGTAAACTCTCCAGCTTTCCCTCTCAGCTGCATTTGTCAAACAGATGTGTGGGTACCAGGGGGCTGGAGCATGAAGGGAAGGCAGCATCCGTGGAAAGGAAGGGGATGCACAGCTTCATGATCTATTTAGCATAACCTCTGGTCAGGCTTCGTGGAACAGATTGAGACTGTCTGGCCCAGCTCCTGGGCTCGCGTCCTTCTCTTCTGAAAGGCTTTCTGCACATTTATCTTCTTGTCTCAGACAAGGCAGTTGTTTCCTTTCCCTCCAGTTCCTCCCCCGCCACCCCAAAGCTGATGGTTTTACCTATTTCTGCTTCTAAATTTCCAAACTCAAGGTCTCCCACTTTGAAAGCCTCGCCAAGCTCAGAAAATACAACCCCACTAGAGGAATCCTGCCCTCATTTGAGGGCCACACTTCAAGAGGAAAGGTGTGAATTCTGAAAGCCACAGTTCATGAGCGACTCTAGAAACACCTGTTTCCTCCACAGCACGCCTCACATCTTAAATTACTTATTTTCACATTTCATGGGTGGCTCTCACCGGCCTCAACCCATGAGGGTTCAAGTCCACGTCTGTTCTGCCCATTGTTCTTTGAACAGCACCTGGCATTGTGTCTGTTGAATTAACAATTAACAAAAGAAAGACACTGGACATGGGGTCTCGCCCCTGTAATCCTGGCACTAGAAGCCCAAAGCAGGAAGAATTGCTGGAGTCCAGGCCTCCCTGAGTTACAGAGCCAGACCCTGACTCAAAATGGAACAAAGGGACAATATTAAGAACATGTGGAATAATTGCCACCAGACATTTTAAGGGACCTGGAATCAGAGAGAGGACAGTATTTGTGGGCAGAACTAAGACCTTAGGTAAGAGCCGTAACACAGAGAATATAGGCGTGGAGCTAAACAGGTTGAGGTTCAAAGATCCATGACCTGGTCATGTTGACTAACCTCTCTGAGACTTAGCTTTATGTATCTTTAAAAAGGAGAGGTGATACGAAAGTCAACTTTCCAACGTGATAAGACTAAGTCAAGGGATCTCTGTGCTGTCATGTTTAATATTGTTTCAAGTGAGTAGGATTCAGCCACAATTAAATAACTTCCCTGAAGATCTGTCCAGGAGGTACAAAAAATGGTAAGTACTGCATGCCCATAAAAATCTTTTAAATGAGATGAGGAAATTCTACTTAAGGAAAGATTCCAGGAGCTGACAGGGATCTGGAGGGATAGGGTGTCAAGAGACTGTGATGACAGGGTAAGGAGGAAGCAACCTGGAACAGGTCTGGAAGCTTCCTCTCTGCTGGTCCTCTGACCAGAAAGTACCATGCAAGCTGCTGGGGGAGAAAAGCAATTAATGGCCTCATCCACTTGTGAAAGTTTCAAGCTATAATAACAAACACATAGAGAAGAGGCAGCTATCAGCGCAATAGTGACATGAATGTTAAGGGGGGAACCAGCTGCTTTCTGATTGGATTTAAGGCCTGCTTTTCAATAGGGAACACATTCCTAGTACTATGATCCAAGTTAAGAATCCAAGCAAGAAGAAGATATAGGATGTCTAGAGGAACAAACTATTAAGGTTTACCTAGAAAGACTTTATATGACACAATCTTCTAAAATTGATCATTATATTCATAGATTACAGTTCTCAACACTCAACCTAGAAGTTGCCTTTTTCTATGGAATGTGTTTATTACAGAGACTTGCAACTGGTCAAAATGCAGAAAATAAGTGTCATAGTTAGTTAGGCACAGGTGTCAACTTGACTGTTGACGGATTGCGCTCTGGGCACATTTGTAGAGAATTAGTGGTTGAGTTAAGCTCAGAGCAAACTGCAGGAGATTGTCTAGTTGCTGGGGAAGACCCAGCCCATGGTGGGTGGGACTAGGCCCTGGAATAAATCATGGAGAGTTGGTTGAGAGAGTTGGCATCCTTGTGTACACTTGGCCAGACATGCTGGTCTGGCAAGTAAGGAGCGTCCCTCTCTCAGCCATTATGTAGTTATAGTGTGGCTAGTTCCCCCGGCCCTGGTGTTGGCATGAGCTCTCCCATCAATTGGATGGAGAACTGTAACCAGTAATCATAAGAGAAAATAAACCCCTTGTTCCCTTAAGCCATTTGATGGTCATTTATCAGCAACCATGCAGGTGAACTGCAACAATAAGTAAATGCAGACTGCTCACTCCTAAATAGGACCTCTAAACCACTTCACCACCCTATGATTCAGGGAACATCACAGAAGAAGGTGCGGTGAGAAGGTAAGAACCTGAAGGCAGAGCAGGCACAGCCAGTTGTGACATAGCAGGACCTCTGCAACCATGAACTCACTGCAGCTGAATCTGCTTCTATGAGCCCTACACAAGGTTTCACCTATCTACATTACATCATGAAAGGGAAAAGACCTTAAGAAGTACCACAGGCCTCCCTCGGAGGCTAACGAGGTTAAGGATGCATGGGAGAGCAACGTCCCAGTGATATGCCCACTAGTATATTGTCCTTGTTTAGCAAGTGCCCTTACATGTCATTAACAGTAACCCAGATGGGACTTGTTACAACTCACAGGATATCAGAGGAGGAGGGAAATAGGTAAGATAGATGAAAATTTGTAGTGGGAAGAAATGGGGGATTGGAATTGGGTAATAAGGGGTGAAAATGGCACAAATACATGTGTAAAGTCCTAAGAGAATATAAATGTTAAAAACATATAAAAAAGAGCTTGCCATGAGCAGGGCATGACATCACATGCCTGAAAACCCAGCACTAAGAAGGCTGAGGCAGAAAATCTCAAGTTTTAAGCCAGTTTGGGCTCCTCAGCAAGACCCCCCCCCCAAAAAAATAAAAATCTTTTTTCCATCCCATCCCTGAAATCTCCTTTCTCTTTAGCTTTTCCTCTTCTGACTTTTAACATAAAAAAAATTTCATCTATCTCTAAAGCCCCTCCTTTATTCTGATGGACAGTCAAAAGGTACTTCCCTTTTCTCACCTCCATTCATAGACTCCATGAGTGACTGGCTCAGCATCCTCTGCTTTTCTGTCTTTAGGACTCTCTGTAAACTTCCTTCTACCCACAGGCAGCTCAGTGAATGACTCTTCGCCAAACTCAGTGCTCTTTCCATTCATCTGAAATCCTGCTTCCCTGACATCCCACGAGGCGCAGGTCTCTCTCTCTCTTTATGCAAAAACACTCTTTCAAGTGATAGCGCTATACGCTACTCTGTAATTGTGAACATCCCTAATCTAAGATGCGAACTACTTTCCTCCTCTTCCTCGTGCCCTTCTTTAAAAATGTTGTCTGTTTTCAAAATCAAGCCACCCGGAACATGTAAAGAGTTTCTGCATCTAGACCAGTTTTGACATCTCCCTGGTCCCCAGAGTAGTCACATGCCTTCACATGCATACCCAAAACTCCCATCTTCTGACGGATGCTGCCATTAAAATGCTACCAGCACAACCACTATTCTCTCAAGCCACGTGATCCTGATTGTTTTCTTTATCAACAATGTCAGACTTCAAGAAACCTACATAAAAAGACTTGAATTCCTTTCCCATTGCTTTCCACGTAGATGTGTATCTCTTGGCCTAGCTGTGACTTCACTCTTGATGGACTGCAACAACAATTTCTTGAGGCTTCAATTCAGCACTGGTTCTCCGTATGGTTAGGAGATGAACTAGGAGCACGTTCTATGAAGAATATTCAGTCAACTTGCATCAACATGCATCTTCCCAACAAGAACTAAATGCTTTCTGTTTTTTACTATCAAACATACATTACAGACTATATTTCTCAGCAACCTTTCTCAGCTTATTTTAAGCCTCTTCATTCTGATTGCTCCTACTTTCTTACACACACACACACACACACACACACACACATACACACACACACGTGTGCACCCGCGTTTTCTTCCTTCTCTCTCCTGTATGTATCCCTTTGCTTTCTTTATTCTCCCTTTCTTTAGCCAGTTCTTCCTCTTCTAGACATCATATTTTGCAATTGGCCCATATTCAAAGGTTCTTTGCTTTTGTCTTTCTAAGCAAAATGTCCCTTTTGCCTTCCAAGACATTGTTCTCAAATCACCTCCTCCTGTCTCAACTCGTGTTCAACTCATGTCTCAGTCCCAGCAGAAATTCATCATTTTAACAGATACCCTTTGACCTGACTCCTGGACAAAAGGCAATACTAAGTTTATGGTTTCTAAAGTTCCAGAGCTGTAACTTCCTACTTCAGAGGCGCATCGCCCACCCAGCACTCACTCAACAAGTGGAGTTCATCTGTCTCTAGCAGAATGATTTCCAATATTCTGGAGGGACAGAAAGAATCTGCCCTTCACCATCCCAGGAGGCCTCGACCTTCCCAAGCCTTCAGTGAGCCCTCTCCTCTGTCTTCTGTTTCAAGATCTCACCTTTTATTGGAACTACTAGCATGTCTTGTCTGCCTTTCTCCCCAGCTCCTTCTGAATTCCTCTTAACAGAAAGATATTGTACTTCAGTCAGCTTGGTAAGTGAACAGATAAACTGAAGAAATTAAGAAACATTTTCCCGGGGCTGGAGAGGTGGCTCAGGGGTTAAGCCTCTGCCTTGCAGGCAGAAGGTCCTGAGTTCGGATCCTAGACCCCATGTATAGACACCAGGTGGAAGCAGGGGCGGCCTGCGCTTCTGGTCCTGGTAGGGCAGAGCCTGTGAATCCCGGGGCAGAGTAAACAAGGAGGAGGTGGAGGCGTCCATGGTGGTTTCCGAATTCGTCCGTGGTTCTACATACACACACATACATACACACACCACGCATACACGCACAATTGAATAAATAATAAAAAATTAAAAAAAAACATTTTCCCCTGCAGCACTGCAAAACAAGAGAGATCCTTTAAAAGGATTCCTTTATTTAAGTTGCTCTCACATGGATCTGCTTGGTGTCTCAGAAGAGAAGCCAATACGGCCATAATCTCAAAACTCACCATTCTTTGGTATTCAAAGCTAAAGTGGCTTGAATTTCTAGGAATCAAACTAGAGGGAAAAAAGGAGGGAGAGAGAAAGAGAGAGAGAGAGAGTTCATAAAACTATCTAGAGGTTCCCCCCAATTGTTTGGAAAGAATGATAGAAAGAGAAAAAAAGAGAGATAGAAAAAGAAATAGAAAGAAAAAAAAGGCAAGAGAGATGACGGGAGGGAAAGGAGGAAGGAAAGGAGGGAAGAGAAGAGAGAAAGAAAGAAGAGAGGAAGGAAAAGAGGTTGGAAATAAAGGAAGGAAGGATGGGAAGGAGGGAGGAAAGAAGGAAGGAAAATGTAACAAAGAGCTGTAAGCTGAACAACTTCTGCTACAGCTCACACAAAGTAATAAAAATCTCAAATGCACAGGAAAATGTAATAGTGATAATAAATAAGATATGATACAAGATGATCAGACATAAAGATGGGAAAACATGAGCTATCACCAAAAGAAAAGATGGTCAATATAAACTGACATTGAAATACAAAAATAATTAAAAGAAGGAACTTTAAAAGATTTATAATAACTATGTTCAAGAACTTACAGAAAAACAGAAGCATAATGAAGAGAGCAATAAAAAGGGAACTAAAACCTAGAGCTGAAAATATACAATAAAGTAAAGTAAAAAACATGCCACAGGCTGGGTTAATCAGCAAATTAGACACTTCTGAAGATGAAAGGGTAAGCTCTAGAACAACAAGAAAATATACCCAGACAAGTAGAGATAGAAGTCTTGGAGACAATTTTAGATCTGAATTCTAATACAGCAATATATTGCATTGCATAACACAATTGTAATTGGATCCCTAAGGAGGAAAGCCAGGAAAAAATTGAAAATTATCTAAATGTGAACTGGGTATTGTGGTTTATGCCCAACTATTCATGAGACTGAGGCAGGAGGCTCACAAAAGTTCAAGATCTGCCAGGAAGATAGAGGGTGTTGGAGAGAATTTAGTGGGACCTTCTCTCAAAACAAAAAGTAAAATTAAATAGGGAATGGGGACATATCTCAGTGGGAAAGGACTTGCCTATCATGTACAAGGTCCTGGGTTCAATCGCTAGTTAAAAGAAAAACAGAAGGAAAGAAAGATTGATTTTTGAATGCGACAAAAATATAAAACCATAGAACCAAGAGCCTCACAGTAAATCCCAAGCAGTAAAAACATTAAGAAAAACACATTAAAGCACACAATCAAATTGCTGAAATCCCATGACAAAGAAGAAATCCTATGGAAACCAGAGGGTGAGGAGATGAAAGAGATAGGAAAAGATACTCTGTGACTTCTCTTCAGAAACACCGTGTACCACATAACGATGGAACAGTTTCATTTGCATCAAAAAAGTGATTTTTGTGAGATTCTCAGTACCCATGAAAGTACAAGGACACTTTTGGGAAATAGAAGCCAAGAGAATTTAAATGTAGAAGAAGAGCATGATATTACATATTAGAAATGGAAGGAAAAATATAGATGAAAATTGATTCAGAAGAAGATGTTGCCAAGATGGTCTGAAAATAATAAATTCTATTTATTCTGCTTTTTACACCCCCCAAAAAAACTCTGGTGCACACATGCGCACATGCACACGTGTGTGCATGCGCGCACACACACACAAACCTAAGAGTCCTGAGAAGTAAATAAAACCAGGAGTATTGAGGAAGAAAGTCAAAATCTGGGAATACAACCCACTCAGAGGTAAGTGGGTTTTTTCCTTTTTTTTTTTTTTAATCTCTTCTCTTACATTCACAAACCAAATGCAGGCATCCTACACAGTCATGAGGATGATATCATGGGGGAAATTGCTCAGAGAAATCCTAGCCCTGTGATTCATGGTATGGGGAGAAATCTGTTTCTTTGCCTTTTCTCCTCTATTTTTAATTCTTCTTCTCCTGACAGTGAGTCCTCAGTGGGGTTGGCATGACTGAGAGATCAGCAGCCAAGATTTCAATAGAAACAAGCCAGGGGCTGGGAAAAAACTTCAGGCCAAAGAGCACAAAGAGAACCTATTTTACCTTCCACATCATGACCCCATTTGGCCCAAAGGTTGCCTTAGCTCTATGGATGTCAGCAGTAATACAGGCAGGTATAGCTCTGAGTTTAAGGAGAAGTCTTAAGAGAAAAATGCAAGAGAAATCCACAAAGGAACTAACCATTGGCATCCATTTTATCTGAAAGGTGCCTCTACAGACAGACTTGAAGAAAGGGCTTTTAGACTAGAACTAAGGCTCAAACCACACCCAGGTCTCAGAAGAACTACCATAATGTCTGCCATTTTCAGGACACATTCTAAAATTACTTAGCATACAAATAATGTGCTCCCCCACCCCATGTGATCATTTCTTAAGATGAAGGGAATCATCAACAGATGCCAATAATAAGATGAACCAGATGTTGGGATTATTAGAAGACTTTAAAGAAGCTATTATAATTATGTTCTAGTAGCTAAATGTGAAAATTCTGAAAAAAATGAAAGGAATGAAGAGTTCTTAAGAAAGAAATAGAAATCATTTTTAACAAAATAGAAATTTAGGGCTGGGGCGATATCTCAGGCAGTAAAGAGCTTGCTATGCAAATATGAGATCCTGCGTTCACCTCCAGCACATCCATAAAAATCCATGAGTGGCTATGGGTGTCTGTAATCTCAGCACTAGAGAGGCAAAGACAGGAGGATCCCCGAAGGTCACTGGCCAGACAATTAAGTCAAATTGATGAGTTCTAGATTCAGTGAGACACCAAGTCTCAAAAAAAAAAAAAAAAAAGTAGGTTGAAAAAAAAACTGAGAAAAAACTTAGACATTAACCTTTGGCCTTCACACATTCATGCATATGTGTGCACATGTACTTCCCCATATGCACTATGTACACATATACACACACACGTGCACGCTAATAAACACACATATAAAAGAAAAAGGACAAATTAAAACTGAAAAATTCACTATCTGAGTAACTAATGGGAGCAGAGTGGAGGTTACAGAGAAAAGGGACCGGTAGAAAGGATAATGTGCAATGACCGTGTGGGCAACGCAAAGCTGATTCAGTATTAATCAATGCAATTCATCAGGTTTACAGAGTAAAAAGAAAATTACACATGATTGTCTCTGTAGATGCTCACTCTGATGGGCTCCAGATGCAGTGCAGGTGGGTGTCAAAGCACCCTATGAACAAGACTGAGCACGACTGGAGACCTCCCATCCATCAGCAGCCCCAGATGGCCACCCCTGTGAGCAAATCCTCCTGCAGACATTGCTGCCTGGGCTACCATGAGGAGGACTGCAGCTTATACCACATCTGACTGTGATCTCATGCCACATTCTTCCCAAGTCCTCAACTGGGAGAGATGAATTATTAGTCTATACTACTGACTTTTGGGTTGATTTGCTATTCAGTAGGATATTCCATAGGAAAAAAAACCCACGAAACTTTTTTTCTAGTTGACATACCTGCAATCACAGCTACAAGAGGGCTGAGGCTCCTTGCAACTCACAGCCTCATCTGCTTGCATACTGTTACACAGATGATCAGCATGTTCTGGCCTACGTGAGCTACAAAGTAAGACCAAGGCCATCCTGAGCAACTTAGTGATATCTAGTATCAAAAGAAGAGAGAGAGAGAGAGAGAGAAAGAGAAAAAGAGAGAAGCATGTAGTTCAGTGGTACAGTACTTGCTTAAGCACAGGTAAGATCCTGGATTCAATCCCTTGTACAAAAATAAATAAATAAAAGGATTAAATTAGAAAGGGTAGATTAAGACTGCCAAGAGACAGGACTGCATGCTGACAGCACAAAGAATCTTGAAGAACAACAAGCTAATTAATGAAACTCTTGTGATTACTGGTGGGTCTTTACAGTAACACAGTCACTTTGAAAATCAAATTGGAAGATTTCAATATATATTTATCATATAATGCAAAGATTGCAGTGTGAATGTTAAGGAACTAACAACACATGGTCACGAAATTATTTACACAAAATATTCATGACTATTTTATTCATGAGAACCCCAGACAGGAAGAACCCATCAAATGATTGAATTGACACACCATTTTATGTTTGTATATGGAATATGACCCAGCCATAAAAAGAAACAAGCTACTAGTATATTGAACCCAGAAAGACCTTAAAATCTTAAAAAGTGAAAGATAACCCAAAGAGGAAATGATGTATGACCCCATTTATAAGAACGTCGTATAAGAAGGCATGGTAGGAATGTAAAGACTGGAGAGTAAAGAAAGGTACTTTTAGACAGTATCTTAAGGATACAGTGAGGTTGTTGCACCCTCAACTTTCTGAAGTTGTATCTACTTCTACATTAACTGTACAAGATTTGGCCTATATAAGACTAACTATGGAGACAGAAATCACATCAGAAGCCTCCTGGAGCAGAAAGCTGATGGAGCTCATTGCAAAAGGTCAAGCAAGGCTGTTGAGGGGGGTGGAAAAAAATTCTATATCCTAATTAGGGGAGTGGTTATGTTAAGTATGTGTATTTATCAAACAAATCAAACTATATATTTAAAAGGATGCATATTTTATTACATGTGAATAACAACTCAATAAACTGAGAAATAATCACAATATGATCTTGGCTCCAGATTGGGAGTATGGAATTTTACATTATGTCAGAATTCTTTGAGACCAAATTAAGAAAGTGTTCCCTCCCTCCTGTTCACACTGCTAGCCCACCTCACTCTCGGCCATCACTTTGGTCTTTTTCTATGTACAGGAACCACGGAGTGTAGAAGATTACATTCCAGAGTTGTCTCTTATATACTCTTTGCTCTGATTGTTCATTATGTTCACGTAAAACTCAGTATCTCTCTTTCTCTCACTCTTCTTTTTCTCTCCCTCTCTCTCATGTAATTGTACTTGTATTTCTGTCCAACATTTTCTGTTTCCTCCATAATATTCTCTATTTTTCACATTTACTGTAACTGCAGCACCAAAAAGATTTTACTGTTATACATTGGTTACATAATTTATGTCTTCATGTTTAAATTAGACATAAGAATCTTACTGAGAATAATTTTGTTTATAAATAAAATGATTTATTAAAATGATCACATGTGGGCTGGAGAGGTGGCTCAGGGGTTAAGCCTCCGCCTTGCAGGCGGAAGGTCCTGAGTTCAGATCCCAGATCCCACGTATAGACGCCAGGCGGAAGCGGGGGCGGCCTGCGCTTCTGGTCCTGGTAGGGCGGAGCCTGTGAATCCCGGGGCAGAAGGAGGTGGAGGCGTCCATGGTGGTTTGCGAATTTGTCCGTGGTTCTACACATACACAGACACACACACACACACACACACACACACACACAGACAGACACACAGACACACGCGCGCGCACATACACACACATATGCACACAGTTGAATAAATAATAATAATAATAAAATTTTAAAAAATGATCACATGTGACTTAACGTGGTCATTGGTTGTTACTCTTCCATCTATGGACTAATTGTCTCCCTTATAAAAGTGTCTATCCTCCAGAAGCATTCCTGTGGCATCCATTCTGGACACCAAGAGAAAGAATATGATGCAGAAGTAAGGAGAGAAACTTAGGCTCACTGGACACCAGCTGCAAGTCAGGACTTTCTCCGTGCTTTGGATCACAGAATTTTCACAACAAATCTAAAGTGGCTGCTATTTCTTTCTCGCTTTATAGATAAAAACACAATGCATACTTCTCCTCATTGTCTTGCTTTCACAGTAGCAGAAGATACTATGCAAGTTGTTGGGAGAGAAAAGCAATTGATAGCTTTACCTGACTGTAAATGCTGTGAGCTGCAATAACAACTACTCTGGGAAGAGTGTAATAGTGGCATAACTCTTAAGAGGGTGATCAGTTTTTCAGCATGAAAAACATGCCTGTAAATCAGGCCAAGACCCTTTGGAAAAGGAAACCATAGACCCTAGAAGAAAGAGATTATTGAGGTTTAATTATAGGAACATGGTATCAAACTGCCATTTAAATACTTAACATATCCATAGATTACAGCAGCTCTCAGTCCTTGACAAAGAAAATTCCTTCTGCAATGGAAGTTTTTTAATACACGGAATCACAACTGGCCAAAATGCAGAGATTAAGGGACTGCTCAACCCTGAGCAGGACTTCTAAGTCAGCCCCCATCCCAAGGCCCAGGAAGCCTCTCAGAAGAAGGTGTGGTAGGAATGTAAGGACTCGAGAGTAAAGAAAGGTACTTCCAGACAGTATCTTCTGGATACAGCGAGGTTGTTGCACCCTTTAACTTTTTGAAGTTGTATGCACGTCTGCATGAACTGAACAAGATTTGGCCTATCGATATGTCACCATGGAAAGGGGGAAGATCCCATGCAGCACCACACCTCCCTGAGAGACTCCGGTTGGTCAATATCAGATAGTGGAAGAAAAGGTTACTGTTCTTTACGGATTACCCACTGATACATCATACATTCTCCACATGTTCAGCCACGTGCCAGTAAAGGCAACCCAGATGAAACTCAATGAATCACACGTGCAAAAAGACACAAAATAGTAGGAGACTGTGCGGGAAGAAAGTTTTCACTGAGGAAGGAAGTGAGGCTGGAATCAGTAGTAGGGTTGAAAATGACATAAGATCATTGTGCTTACATATGAAATTGTCAAAGAATAAAAAATGAATCATAGATAAGAAAGAAGTAAAATCGTTTGGGTCTGGCAAATGATAAAATGGGGTTTTAATCTCAGAACTGTGGTCTATTCTATATATTATTTGGAATAGAATCTTCTATTTTGAATCCTATAGATCCAATACCTTGGGGAACATATAAAACTAATAGATGGAATATATTGAGCAATACAACACACCCATAAAAAGACATAATAACCAGACATGGAGGTACATATCTGTAATCCCAGTACTCAGGAGACTGAAGCAGGAGAATCTTATGCTTGAGACCAGCCTGGCCTGGAGTGATCTTCAGGCCAGCTGGACATATATCAAGACCCTGTCCTGCAAGAGCAAAAGAGTAAGAAGGGGAAAGAGACTGTATACTCAACAACACGCATGAGTTTAGTCAAAGAAGCTAGATACAAAAGTAGACAGAGGCATGAATGAGTCCATTGCAAGAATGATCACAATTCACTGATGGCCTGTGAGTCAGTTGATAGCCACTCTGGATAGGGACAAGGTATAAACTGACAAAAGATTTCTTGGCCCTGGAGATGTGCTGAGTTTTTTTTTTTCCTGAGTGGTGATTATATGAGTGCCTCATGTAAATTATCATCAAGATTATACTCTCAATGCATTTAGTAGTGTCTTTTAAAATTACTTTCTATTTTAAAGGAAAATTCCCACATTCTACTATCACCCAGTTCATTGCTAGAAGATTCTGAAAACAGGGAAAAGAACTTGAATGCAAGGACATCATGTTAAGACACTCCAGGGAGGAATACAAGGATGGCAGGCTGTTGGCTGACGAGCCGTCTCACCGTCTAGGCTCTTGCACTGCTGATCTGAACGCCAAGGGGGGGTTGACACCATGTGTCAGTGCAGCAGAGTCTTCGCACTTTTCAGTGGTACTTTCATTTTCCTATTGCCTTTTATACACACTTTGTCATAATCCAACCTGGAGTTCCCCAGGTAGGTCATATCATACAGCACTCCTAATATTTCCATGAGATAGTTGAGACCTCAGGATGCCTGCCCTTAGGGAGAAAGGCCTAGAGGGTCAGCCAGCTTAAGCACTTACACAAGATTTCAAAGCTAATAGCAAAGCAAATTCCATAATAGACTCCAGGTCCTCCAGCTTCTACTATAGACTTCTCTCCACCCTCAGAAAACTTACCATTATATGTGTGTTGAGAACACGGAAAAAGGTCTACATACCGGAGCCCTGCCCAAGGCCATCCTCACAGGCTCACATTCCAATGAACATGGAATGAAAGGTAAGTAAGAGGAAAAGAAGGATCCATTGCTTAAATTATCCTCCTGGTTTCTCTTGGCTAGTTGCCTGATTTCTTTCAGCTTGATTGCATTCCGTGTGTCCTCCAAGCTCAAACTATCTGCAAACCTTCCCATTAGCGTTTCCTATCCTCTAAGGGACTCCAACTGCATATCACTCTGTGCACCTGTTGTTACTTAGCCAGAAAGGTAAGGTACAAGGACACAGACTTCATTAGCCAAGCGGTTGGGTGCATCAGTCTCAAGGGAGTTCTCCTGCTCGCTCTGGGATCTCACACTTTCTAGAACATGTACTTTTTTTTTTTAAATCGCCAAATGAATCTGATAGAATTTCCCTGGCAAAGGATCCAAGCTCAGAACAGCCAGCTGGAAAATTCATTTAAAAAAGTCTGAAGGAAAAAAATACAGTTCTGAAAAACCCAGCTCAGCAAAGAGGGTCCTGAGGGATATTCCCACCCCCTCACCCCCGCGTCGCTAGGCAGATATTCCATTTTAACTCCTCCTCTGCTCTAGTTGCTTCCTCATGGCTGACAAATACCTGACGAGAACGACTTAGGGAAGGAAGGGTTTGTCTGGGCATGCTTTGGTAATGGGGTACAGCCCATCCTATCAGGAAGTCATGGTAGCAGAAGCCTGAAGCAGATGGTCATATTGTATCCACAGGCAGGAAGCAGAGAAAGAGATGAAACGCTGATGGTCAGTTCACTTTCTCCTTTCTAGCCAGTCTGGGACCCTGTCCTGTGGAATGATGTCACCCACAATTAGGATGGCTCTTTCTGCCTAAACTAACCAAGTCTAGAAACTCCCTCACAGATACGCCCAGAGGTTAGCCCCCTAGGTGATTCTCTGTCCTGTCAAGTTAATGACTGATGTTGACCTTCATGTTCTCCCTCTTCATAGCTTCGCCTCAAAGATGCTCAAAGGTTAGTAACCAACCAACGGTCGCACCTTAGGCCAGAGGAGCATCAGTAGGAGGCACCTTGATATCTGTCATTCTCAGCTCTTTCCATGTGATCCCCATCCCTGCCCCCCAAACCTATAAACATCCACACTGACATGCCCTACTCTTTAATTCCAAGGAAGATGATATCCATGTGTGTCTTTTAAAGACAGTGACTCAGCTATGACTCATGAAAAAGCTACGGCACTTTGCTGAAGAAGCCTCCGCTTGAGGTTAGAGGGTCCCACAGAATCTCAAAAGCGTAGCTGCTGCAATGCGCTCACCTTCAGGAATTTGTTGGTTCTTTGCATTTCTCTCTATGCACTCCACTTTGACAGTAAATGGTAAGGCTAAACTCAAAGGAGGACTCAGTCCGATAAAAGAGAAACAAGAGCCAGGTGTCCTGCAGCTCGATGTATGACAGAGTTTGGACTAGTAGTGTACATGTGACTTTCAGTCAAGATCTGCCATCTGAAAAAATGCCATTCTCTTTAGTTTCTGTTTTGTTTTTCCCCAGTACTAAATTTTATGCTTTCATAAATGTTAAGGATAGTTTCTTTTGCAGAAAAAAAAAATAATTAGATTGTGAGTATACTCTTGACTCTGGACTGAATCCAAGGCAAAAAAAAAAAAAAAAAAACCTGCAAGAAGATACATGCTGATTGAAGTAAAGTAAATGCTACACCTCAGTCTTCTCTGTGAAATTCCTGGGAAGCAACAGCCTTCCATGGCGAGACAACTGACACTATCAACAGCCACTCTTCTCTTTTTGTACCATCTCTGGGGAATAAAAAAGATTAGTTTCATTCTAGACAAATAGCTCAATGGTTATAATGTTTAATAGACAAACAAGAGGCCCCCTAAATTGGATCTCTAGATCCCATCAAAAATGTCATGTGGGTACAGAAGGCAGAACTCGGGAATTGTCAGACCAAGCCTATTGGCAAACTCTAGGTTTCATTAGAGACCTGGCTTCGGAAAGAATAAGATGGAACAGCAGTTGAGATTTTCAGTATCAACACTGGATCTTCACACAAGTGTGAGCACACACACACACGCACACGCACACACGCACATACGCATGCGCACACACACGCACACGCACATGCACATGCACACACATGCACACACGCACACACACACACACATGCACACATGCACACACGCACACACACACACACACGCACACACACACACATACATTCACAGAGGAAAAAAAAAGTTATGGAGAAATCCACAGCCTCGTTGTTATTGCCAAGGTCACCACATGTGCCCTCCACAGGGATTACAGGGCTCCAAGTGGCACCTTTCTGGTACACACCATGCATATGGAGTCTTTGGAGCTATGGAGCTAGAGAGCACAGAACAGAGGCTGACATTCTACTGTCGAGAGGAAAAATATATTGACTGTTAAAGAGTACTTAACTGTTTATCAGGTATTGGATTAAGGATTTACACAAATTGCCTAGATCAATCTCTATGATAACAACTAGATTGTCACAGCCTCCACTTAGAGACATTTAGGATCTATCACTACCGCCATTTTTTTTGTAAAGATAAAACCAAGTTTTCTGATTTTCAAGGAACTTTTCTACGTTTTGAATATTGTCCACGGACTAGTTGCTCCATGGTTTTCTGATAAGCATAAGAGAGGTTTTCATCTATTTGCACGTCTTACTTTACCATAATTAACATCGTCAAACGATCCCCCTGATTTGAAGACTAGGAGATGTGTGGTTCTACTCAGAACCTGAAATGGTACTGAGCATCTTGTAACCTCCCAACACATAAATGAACAGCTCCAAGTCTCCTGTTTTGTGCCTACGACCTTGAATAGGTGTTATCACACCTACGGATTCCAGTTCTTCCATTTATATAATGAAGCCAACGCATGACCTGCCTACTGTATGATTAATGAAAAATAATAGATGTGAAGGTGCTTTATAAATTGTAAAGTGCCATGCAACTAGAAAAAGGCATTAATAATGGTTATAAAAGAAGGGAAAATACCCTTTACCAGTCAGGCTGAACAAATTTCTATGTAGTGAGGTCATCAGGCAGCAACCCTAAGAGTGGCCTGGCACTGAAACTCATGCTGGTCCAATTCTCACTCTCTTTTTACACACATGGGCCAGTCTCTCCAGCCCTTCAGCAGACAACCTCCTTATAAAGATAGTAGTTCATTTTTATTAAGGACAATATTCCTTTCAGTCCCTACCTACAAATGGGTCTTCTGTCTCTTCTGTTCTAAAATGCTAACTTAGATGGGGATTAAACTTCCATCTTTCAAAAAAAAAAAAGCTATTTGAAACATTTCAAAGAATTTTCAAGTAGTCAGTAGGAGTCTACTCAATCTAGGGCTGATTTCATCTCTAGATCAACTTGTACTGCAATGAGAGACAGAGAGAAAGAACTGTTAATCTGGGGTTTGGGAAAATAAACCTGGGAATTACAAAATATTTTTTCACTTACAGTCCTTTAGTATTTCCCCCCCACCAACATCTGTAATGTTTTTCTTTTCCTCAGGCCATGCAAGCGCCTGGAAGTTCTTAGGAATGAGATACCAAAAGAGCCCGGCGCCTGCTGCCACTCAGCATCCCGGCTCTCCTGCTCGTTGTGGCTTTTCAACATTTGGAAATATCGAGCTCATTAATGTTGAAGGATGTGGCTTGTCTGACCCACATCTCACCTGACTCTCTGCTCCCTTGGGATTTGGACTCAGCGGAATATCAATTTCAGAAAATAAGATTCCTTGTTATCGAACCTGAAGTTTCCTTCCACAAGTCTCATCTTATTACTTCTATGGGCCACGCTAAGTAACTCCTGTCCTTATTGACAGTCTCTCTCTCTCTCTCTCTCTCTCTCTCTCTCTCTCTCTCTCTCTCTGCTATCATGGCTTTCCTTTCATCACGATGTATATTTAATTTTTTCCATTGTTCATCATAAATCAGTCACTTCAATTCTTAAATCCACGCACTCTGTTCTTCTCTGGATGAATTCCCACTCTCCCGATTCATCTCCAATAACTGACATGCCTTCTGGGAGCTCCAACTTCCTCTCTGTCTTCCTTTACTTTCTCTGCCCTACTCAGATATGAAATGGATGGGGATGGACAGATACGTGAGGTCAAGGGTCAGGTGCATTGCATTGCTTACATCGACTCTAAAATGCCCAGGCTTCTCCCCAGTACACATAAAGTCTCAAGTCATTTGTCTCCTTTCCTGGAGTGGATATGGGGTCCATAGAATAGCACAGTCTCATACCCCATAGCATCCTCTAGAGCTCCAAGTGTGGGGTGGCAAAAGTAGATCTTAAAGCATCTACACATCAGTATATAAACCAGAAATATGGCAACATATTAGGCTCCAGGCAGGTATCCTTTATATGATTTGAGCCATCTGGGGTGGTGCAACGCTATTCATAAACTCTTCAGCAACTGCCTCTCTGTTCCTTCCTTTTGAATATGGAACTTCTGGCTTTGAAGCATTGATCCCCTTTATGAATTCACAGTAACCCACAAAGAAAAACCACAAGCACATCATTCACTATAAGGCTTCTCAGACATTCCTTTTGTTTTCTTAGACAGTCCAAACCACAGTAGCACAAAGGTTTTGTTTTGCTTAACTGGGTGCTTTTCAACTTTACCTCATGGTCATCTTCAAGTGTAGGGAACGCTCATCCATCTAAGACAAATGAATTGCTGAAGACCATATGGCCATAATGGGTGGCATAACAGTACCTTCCCCAGAAAGATCCTCATCAGCACTATTTCTCCCCTCTGGACTGGATCACAAGCCCCTTGGGCCAAAGCAGGAAGAAATACACTGAGTTTTGTCCACTTCTTTTTATATAATTGAAGATCCTATGTCACAGTAGAGTTAAATGCTCCTTTCCAAAAGTCAGTCCACAAAGATAGAATAAACTCACCCCCCACACACACACCCAACGTGATAAACAGAAAAAGCAATCAAGGGGGCAGAATCCAAGTCAGAATTTTCATGCAAGATAATGAATGGAGCTGTAGTGATGTGTGTAAGTGGAACATGACATCAAAGGGCATGTCCACTACATGGGAAGGCCTTCAATGAAGGCTGATTCTGGTGAGGCTGGGGAGGCAATAAGGCAAGAGGCTAGTCCTGCGTGTCCAGCTTCCTAACTGTGGACAGCATATGTCCTCAGAGACAGAAGAGGCATCCTGTTCCAAGTGTGATCACCATGAGACCTGAAGCGTTTTCCAATAAGCTGTCTGTCTCTCTGGAGGTCATGGGGAGCTCATCCAGTTACACTTAGTGTCTTATTTGATTCCATCAATAATCATTTGATCCCCATCCTGCTGAAAAATGCTTGGCCAAAATTTCTAGCCTTTAATGGCAGAATCCTGGCTTCTTTCTGAAACCACCATCTCTAGATGTGTCAAATGATGCATAAGAGCTTCATCCAGCTGCCAAATGGACTGCGCTGCTGAGGGAGGGGGGACCTCATTACTTCCCTGTAGCCAGTAGCAGAGCAGTTCTTGGAAGACACTCCTTTCTGTATAAAGCTTTCCCAACTCAGCAGCTTCATTTCCAAGCGTAAGGCTTAACCAGAGCAGTATGTTCTTCAAATGCATGTGTGACTCAGAGACACGCACTGATAGTTTCTTGGAGCCTGACTGCTTAGAGTTGGCAAGTTTGGGACTGAAAAAGAACCCCTTTCATCTACTATCAACATGAGACAACAGTTGATACCTACTGCCAGTGTTCATGGTCATTTCACAGGAGGCAATTGGGAAACTCCATACATGCTCAAAGATGTGATCCTCCTTTCAAAAGAAGTAGTTTTTACATTGACTACAAAACACTGAGCACTAAAAGAGAATGTTCAGTGTATAAACCACAGAAGCCCCTGTGGCATCAAAGCCCAACTTTTCTCTCCAGAAGTGTCCTTAGTGGGACCACAGATCCATTCTCCCTTCTAATTTTCTCAAAACACTGCCACTCTTATCAGATCCTGCCTTACACTGTGCAGTATACACATTCCAGCACAGAGCATAAAGGGTCATGTTAGGTGTTGATGCTGTCAAATGCTAATGTTGAAATATTCACGCACAGTCTGCTTTTCTTGATGATCACAACCTGTATGTTCCCTGTGCAATGTTCAGTGATTTGCTACCTGAAGTAATGAGTGTGTGGGGGAGTGGAAGAGCGCATGTGAGTCCATGTGTGTGTGTGTGTGTGTGTGTGTGTGTGTGTGTGTGTGTACAAGCATGACAGATAGTTGTAGCTCTACAATGGGCCTTTTTCAATGCTTTCCATCCAATTAATACTAGACATTAGTAACCAGTGGAGCATAAGAACTTCATTTATTTCTGATGATGAGAACGATGGAGAAGAAGCTGAGTTTGCTCAATGGAATCAGTGTGGGCATTTTAAGAAACACGATTTCTCATTCATTTACATTGAATATTTTATTCATTCACGAATTCTATTTCAGCAATCCTAGGAGAGAAGCATCCATTCAAAACTATCTAGTTCTCCTGTCAAAAGACGCTGTGGGAAGACTTAGAAGTAAGCACCAATGCCAGGCACATACGCCCCCCACTCAGTCAATGTGGGAAGAAACGAGGGAGTAAATGAAACAGAAACCTGGTTTCAGGAGTCTCCAGCAGAGAGTTCTGCAGTGAAACGGGCTTGCCAGAGAAAATTATCGAGGGCTGCTGCTGTAGACATTAAGGTTAAGAATCAGAGGGAAACTTAAGAAGAAGGAGGGAAAGAAAAGCAGAAAAAAAGGCTACTGTTTCTCCCTGGGTCTGGAGAGACTCCCGCAAAGCAAGAGGAGCTTTACGACTGCCCTCCCTCTCTCTTGTTCCTTAATTTCTTGAGGGCTTTCCCATGCCACATGAGCAGTACAATGAGAGTCCCAGAGTGAAAAGTGACTGGGAGTGGGGTTTGGTGGGGGGGGGGGCAGAATGAATTACCAAGAAAGGGGTAACGTCTGGGCAAGTCAACATTGGAGGAGGTGGTATTTGGGTGAGATTCAATATGAGAAAGGGATTCTCTATTTCCTGGAAAATTATACCACAACCTCCAAATCTATGGTAGCTAGGGAGAACAGGGGTCGTGAGGGAGCAAGAGCAGTAGCTCCAAGGTTCCGTTAACTTGGACTCCGCGGGTAATTAGGAAATTTCGTCCCGTTCTCAGAATTCAGAAAGGAGGGCTTAGGCCATGCGTAAGTCCGTACAAGGCATTCTTTCGACGCTAAGAAACTTTTCTCCCAACTTGGTTATTAAAGAGAAAGGAAGGCGCTATGGGAGAAATGAACATATTCTGGCACAAAATAAGAAAACATAGTCTAACTTTAGGAATGAAGAGAGATGGCTAAGAAGGGCAAAGATAGGAGTTAGTTAACAGTGGTTGAAAGTTGATGTAACCCAAATATAAAGCCCAACACGCTCTGGTTGGAGCTACTCACGGGTTCCGAAGATCTGGAAGAGAAGGCGGGGCTGGGAGGCGCGGATGGCAGCAGACAGTCTTCCCTCTCTGCCCGCTTCTGATGCCTTCTTCTCGGGCATCAGACGGATCCTCAGCCTCCCTTCGCCGTGGTGAATCCACCAGCTGAACAGCTCGCTGAGGTTGAACTGGAGCAGCCCCACAGCCACCGCCTCTTCTGGGGGTCCGATGCAGCCCTCCAGGATCGCCTCCTCGCTCAGTTCCAGCACCAGCTGCTTGGCGCGCCGGAGCTTGCGCACCGAGCCGCCCTTCAGCACCCTGGACAGCGTTGGGACCCCAGCTGGAGTGGGCGAGCTGCTGCCGGTAGCCCAGGAAACCCCGGGTGGTGGCCCCAGGAGCCTGAGCAGAGGGGCGCAGTCCAGAGCCAGCGAACCGCGCGCCTCCAGCCGGCCAGCTGTAGGCTCCGAGGCGGATGCAGGCGGCAGCAGCAGGTCTCGGGCGTAGACCCGGAACAGCGAGGGCACCACGAAGTCCACCGCCAGACTCTTCCTCTGCAGGCGGGAATAGCTGAGCGGCTCCCGGGGCTGCAGCGGTGACCCCGGGGCGGGTGAGCCCGCGTGGGGACCAGTCTCGGTCCCCGAGCCCGAGGCTACCGCGAACAGCAGCGGCAGCAGCAGCCACGGGAGCCCACGGGCTCCCATCATGTCAAAGGACAGTTTAATCAAGTCCCCCGCGTCTGCCGAGCCCCGTCTCACCCTTTGCTTTCCTCCTTAGACAAGAAGGGGGGCCCCCATCAGTCTTTGGTCGCCAGAGGCCCCCTTCCACCTGATGTCTTGGGTGCTGCGTGCGCTCGATTCTCTCGCTTTCCCCCAACTGCAAAGAGGCGAGTAAACAGAGCTAGAAGTCAGGGGTGAGAGTCCAGAGACCCTGAAGTGTTCTGGGCTCACAGCTGGACCCTGAGCCAGTCGCCCCACTGAGCCTGCTGCCGCACCCCCTACACACGGAAACCAAAGAAACTCCTCGGGCTGAAGCGCGGAGAAGCCACTGGGTACCGTGCTCTCCTGCTCCCCGCGGCGGGAGCTGGGGTCTGTCCGCTCTCCCTGCAGCCTTCAATCCTCCGCTGTGAACAGTGGCCCTAGGCTGCTGCCACTGTCCTGGACACCTCCGACACCTCCGTGCTTGTCACCTCTTTGGTCCTCTTTCCCAGATCTGGTGGAGACTCTCTGGAGAGGGGTTGCTTTCTAGCGCCCCCTCAAGCGACCACAGCGACAAGAAGTCTTCTGACTGTACTGTCCACTGAACTTCTCCGGGCGTGAATGGGTGCCTCCGTGCTGCGGGGCGCAGGCTCTGGCTGCCACCGCACACACAAGTTTATGATGTCCTTGTCTTGGCTCCTCCGAGTTCACTTGCAGACACCCGAGCGGCAGCAGAGTGGAAGCATTCCCAGCCAGGGAATCCGAATTCTCGCCCCTTCCACACCTATCTGCAGTTCCCGTGGCATCAGTGTCTGGCCGGGGGCGGCCGGAAGGTCTCTAGGTGACCCGAGACCCTCTGGATAGTAGCAACGGGAGGTGCCAGCTGCCACTGCCACTGCCGCCCCCAGAGCCGCTGGATCGCATCTGCCCGGGCGCCCGCCACTTGCAGCTGGCTGAGCCCGGAGCGATCTGGGAGGGGGCGGGGCTGTGACAGAGGCGGGGCTGGCTCCCCAACTCCAGGCAGCTGCTTTTGTTGGACAGTCCCACCCCTCCAGCATCCGTCCCCCAATGGCGCAGCAAGTTCGGCTCCTATGCAAATCTGCAAAGGCGGCTGTATTCATTGAGAAAAGAAGAGCACGCCCCGCCCACTCTGTGTTGGTCCCTCTTCCCTTCCTGCAGATCCTCTGCCCTATTTCTCTGCTGCGTGAACAAGAGCATGTTTTGGACAAATGGGAAAAACTGGATGTGATCTTTGCAATCAAGCACTCTCTCTAATTATGCATTTAACAGATTAAACGCGACCAACTTCAGAAAAGCAGGTTCCGGAATAAAACTGATGGCAAAGGGAAGCCAGCCAGGAGGGGGAGGGCGACAGCGCAGCACTGCAAAATCCAGGATCCTTGTAGGGTCTTGAAAGAGATGGTCTCTGACTCCCCGCTATTTAAATTACATTCCGGATAGCCTGGTGCTTCCACAATTTGCATAAGGAAAGTTAGTGGTGCCGCAGAATTGTTCTGCAGCTGTACCAAAAGCCTTTCAGACCCCTGTCACTGTTCTTTCCTTCCCAGAAATGTGTCTACCCGCTATGAGCTTTCAGAGTAAATTTGCGGTACTGAGAATCGAACGCAGAACTTTTCACGGGTTAGGACACCCCTCTATCCCTGAGCTACACACATGCGCAGCATGAAGACAGTTTTTGATGGGCTACTTTGTCTTTTTGAGACACTGTCTCATTCTGTGGCCCAGATTGGGATTGAATTCCTGACAAGCTCCTGCCTCAACTTCCCGGATCCTTGGGATTGCAGACGTCACTGCCCAAGCCTGAGATAAACACATGCAACTCCAGTTTTAAAGATAAAGAAAATGAGTTATAGATACTCTCTGGGTCAGACAGTTGCACGTGACTCCCAAGCCCCGCCCCCTGAATTTTCACCATACTCCTTCATGAACATGGAAGTGCAATCGCTGGAAGGAAGAAGGAAGAGACACTTGCTCACAACCCCTGGGCCTTTTATTAACTCATCTATAAAGTCAGGACTCTCCCTCTGAGCTCTCCCTTTTCTTTTATCTTTCGGGAGCTGCCAACACAAAATTCAGATAATGTTTCCAACAAGGGTGTCGCTAGAGGTCCAGGTAGACTGGAATCCTTGGTTCAACACAAATCTCTCATCTTGCCCACTGCTATTCCCCTCCATGAGCCGCAAGTGAGAGCCGCACTGTCCACATGAGGGGATAACTAAGTGGAGCCCCTGTTCTCCCAGGGGCCACCCCAGTCTTTTCAGTTCTCATCATCACCTTTGGCCAGTGGAAGATCTAGCAACAAAATAGTATTACTTCTCTGATTTCTGACTTCTAGTTCTATGTTTCAAACTATTATCTCCAGCACGCTTAATTGACAGGCATTTGGCCTCTGCCTACCCCATGACTAGATACACTGATGCTACAAGTTTAAAGGCAACAATTTACTTGACAGAAGAAGAAAGAATGCTCCTATTTTAGGAGAGGGACAGGAGGGGGGGAGGAGAAGATGAATATTGCCCGGATATGTGCATGTATGTATGTTTGGATTCACCATTTTGATAGAATACACATTGGCAAACAAGTACTATTCTATGTAAAACGGGAATACACTAGTCCCTTCACTCCATTTCAGCTCTTACTTCTCTATACAATTGTGCTGGGAAGCAAGTTGCCTCCTTGAATATGTTAATGACTATGACCTGTTCTCTGAAATCATCAACCGGCCACTAGAGGGCTGCAGAGACTTGAAACTCAGATGAGCGCCTGGCACTTAACCATTTCCCTCACAATTTTCTGAGTGTTGCGTTTTTCATGGACGTTGGGGTTTTGATTAATTCTCATCCTCTATTAAGCTCTCTCAGACTTCTCCCAAGAAAGGACAAGTGACTTTCCCTGTAGGTAAAATTACGCTTAATCTCAAAAATGCTCCTTTTTTCTTAGATAATTTATAAAAAGAGACAGGAACAGCTATCGACAACCTATTAAGCCCCATACATAAAGCACTATAAATGTTCATGTATGTCCTGTGTATGTCATGTATGTCACATCACACAATAGTCTTTGGGGTATATATTATTATTTCTGTTTCAGGCTAAACAGGTAAGGGTCAGAGAGGCAAAATAATTTCCCCAAGGTCAAATAGCAAGCACATAACAGAGTTGGAATTCAAACCAGTTATTCTCTTCCTCTAAAAATCACACATCCCACTGAGACAAATTAAGACTTTTCACCATGACTACAACTATAATTTTGACATCTCTATCCCATATCATTACCATCTGAGGTAAAATTACGGAAAAGTAGAATTAAGAACAAACAGTCAGAAATGTAAAACGTGTGGCCAGTAATAATCAGCATGTCTCATGCATTGATTATGGCCCAGTATAATTCAAGAGAACTGTCACATTGTATCTCATTTAACATTTGTAGTAATGTGATTGGAGCTGTGGCTCAATAGTATAGCCCCTGTTTGGCATATCCAGAGACCCTGGGTTTAATTCCCATCACTGGAAATAATATTCTTAGTCATATGATGAGAGGAAGCAACAGTTATTTTATAGATCATGAGTGAGAATTCAGGAAGGGTCACTTCTCATCAAAAATATGTAGGTATCAAGATTTATTGCCCGAGTTGACCAAGATACTCAAACAAGCAGGTCAGCATCTTAAACCCTGGGTGACCTCACAAAACAGAAGATGGATGGGGTAGAATGGACTAATGGACCAAAGTGGACAGAGAAAATCAGGAAAAAGCTGAAGGTCCAAATCAGAGTGGATGGAAATGGGAATGGAGTGTGATGGTTGATAATAGAAGCTCCACAAAGACAGTCATAGAGAGTAAGCTGCTCTGGGTCACCTTGCATAGGACTTGGGAGGGAAAGTGGGGCAGGAGAGGAGAGATAGGAGGAAGAGGATGAGCAGAAGGAGGGGTGGCTCAGACAAGTGTCAATAAACAAGGAGCCAGGGAAGTCACCAAGGCCACCAAGATCTTCCTTGGGGACTTTGCAATTTTTAGAAACAAGGAATTGTATAGCTTCAAGGAGGACTTTGAATTCTCCACAAGGGAAGTGATAATAAAAATGATAACTTTCATTCGGGTTATGGGACTCAAGTCAAAACACACCTCAGAATTGTAAAAATGAACTAGTGTTCAGTCAACAAATATTTCTTGGGAATTTAATATATGGAGTAGGCTGTCTGTGTTCCACAGGCAATGCTGTGAGCAAGATGAAATCTTTCGCCTCCAGATTATCGCATCCTAATGCTGTGAGACAAACGATATGCATGCAAGCATGTGAGGCCGTTAATGAGAGTAATAAGTAGTTAAAAGGGAATAAAATATAATCATGCAATAGGCTAAAACTTAGAGCATAGATGGGTTGTTGCTGTAGCCTGACTAACTAGTTAGAGAAGAGTCTTTGAGAAGGTGAAATGGGAAGAAGAAAGTCTTTGTTGGTAGGAAGGAAGTCATCTTCCAAAGATTTTTTTGGGGGGAGCAATCTAAATGAAGAGACATCAGGGAAGGATTTGTGAGATAACATGTTTGCATGTTCAAAAAAGGCTGAAATGCCTGGAATAGGGTGAATGGAGGATACGAGGCTGGAGAGGTGTCTGGGCGCACTCTGTCAAGGCTCGCCGACACCCTGGTAAGTTTGAGTTCTATTCTGTGAGAGGTCGCTGGATGGTTGGGTGGGGATAATCTTGCTCTGACTTGTGCTTTAGATCAGTATTGTCGGACGGAGTAATTGGATGCACTAGTTGCTTTCATCGTTGCTGTGACCTAATACGGGCAAAAGTGACTTAAGAAATGGCAGGCTCTTTCTGCCTCACAGTTGTGAGGTCCCTCATAGCAGAGAAGCCAGGGCACGAGAGGGGCTCTGGCTGTGTTGGTAGGAGCGGGCAGTGGCTGGTCCCACTGCATCTGCAGTCAGGAAACACCACGTGCTTGCTTCTTTGTTTTTGTTCCATCTAGGATCCCACTGCACGGAATGCCATTCACATTCAGGACAGCTGTTCCCTCCTCGGTTAGATCTCTCTAGAAACATCCTCACAGACAGGTCCGTAGATCTAAATCCAATGAAGAGTACCCACCACCTTAGCCATTTAACCTTCTGCTTCTGAACACCTGAAATGTGCCTAACCCAAAATGAAAGGTACTTTGAAAATATTTAGTTTAAAAATGTCGAGAGCTGCCTGGGGCCAGACAGGCCTGGACACCAGGTGTCAGAGCTGCTGTTGGGGTCACCCTCATGCCACCTCCACAGGGCGCCGGCAACAAGAACCTGCAGCCAGCCAGGAGGGGGAGGGGAGTAGCCACGCCTTTGTGCAGATGGAGCCCAGAGACCCTTATCTCATTCCAAGAAACATCACGGCCCAGCCAGACTATATAGAAGACCACCACGGTGAGCTCACTAGGCTTCAGAAGCAGATCAGTCCAGTCAAGACGTCATGGAACCATCAAGCCCTCACAGAGCGCTCCTAAGGGATCAGAAAAGAGGTCTTGCGCCTCAGAATAAACCAGAACTGCAGAAGGTGATGGAAAAGAGAAAATGAGATCAAGTCATAAAACAAAAGGACAAAGTAGTACAGAAGAAGACATCCGACCTGGAAACAGAACTATTAAAATGGCAACAGAAGCTGGAGCAGCTTGAACTCAAGAAGCAGAAATTGCAAGAAAAACAAGAAAACGCCCCGAGTTTGTGAAGGTCAAGGGCCCTCTCGGGAGAACAGGCCAGGCGGGAGTCTAGGCCTCGGCTGCCAGCGACCTGCGTGTCCCTCCATCCGCACAGGAGCTGTGTCCAGACGCCCAGGTCAAAGCCCTGAGGGAAAGAACCCCCGCAGCCGATGGTGACTATCAAATGATTGAGGTGGATTTACCGTCCTGGTGGATGGACTGCCTAACACCACTGCAGTTCCCATGTGCCAAATGAAAGGCATTGATCAGCACGTAAGTTTGAATCATGGACTTGTGTGGAGACTGTAAACAAAACCAACCAACAAAGCAAAACAAACACAAGCAGAGAGAAATAGCAAAAGGACGCTGGAATAAATGCTTGAGAGTTGGTTTTTCTTCCATCTCAAGTTTGTGGGGTCAGGCGCCTTGTTTCTTTTAAGAGCTAAATATGCGGTATGTAATTCTTCTTGATGCTTTGTTAGACGGTTAGATGGCATTGGAATGCACTTAATCTGTTACATCCAATATTTGTATGTCTTGAGATTCCAAAATTTTGTCATTTCGTTTATATTTTCACCCATGTTACAAATTAAGAGCAGAGAACATTAACATAAAAGTTGAGTATAGCTGTTACTGTCATTGTCTTTGAAGTTTAAAAATGGGATAAGAAGGTTGGGAAACACCTCTGCCCCCATCTCTGTCTCCCTATAATTCCTTTGTTCTTAGTGTGACCGTGAAGATACAATGTGTAGTAGATTTATTTACTGCTTTTCTGACCAAGTTTTCTGTTCAGTTTTATTTCTGCCTTTCTTGCTCAACTCGTCCTTCTAGAGGAAACTTCCTCAGCCCTTTGAAGATTGAAACTAGACTATATAGCCGAGTTTCTGTGTCTAGACATAGAGAGCCAGGACTTCCATGTAGGAGACTGTTCCCATGAGAAGCTGGGTGGGTGATAAAGGTTTCTTTAGCTATTTGGTGTGAAGCAGGTACAGGATGCCAGGCTTTGCCCATTTCAGAGGAATGATGAAGTGTCTCTTCTCTCTTCCGCTTGTTTTCTGTGCTTGTGAAGAATGACCGCCGTGGCACTCTGTGTGATGGTGATGTAGATGGAACCGTTGACTTCCAGATCACGTCTCAGGAAAAGCCAAGGTACTGAGAAAAGTGACTCGGTTTCCTCTTGCTAGCTAGTGTGCTCCTCAAAGCAACATCCAAGCTACAAATAACAGCCAAGTTCTTCTGCAGAACTAATTTTACACTGCTCATGCAGAAGAATTTTGTGTATTTAGTGGGCTCTCCATAGAGATGATTTAACCAGCAATTTCTAGCCTGATGACTTCTGTTTCCTATAACAGTACATGGAATATTGGGTATAGAGCTTTGGAATCCAAGATTAGCACAGTAGACGGCAGCCTGCTTCGGAACACTTTAGTTTGGTAGTTAAAGGCTATAATTCAGTCCAAATGTCACCAAGACGAAACTCAATGGATGATAAGACACTGCTAGTTAGAGAAATGCCTTTGGCTCTCCCTGAAGTGGACCGTTGACCCCATCATTGCGTATCACCTGAACAAAATGTGAGATGCTAAGGAAAAACAGTTGCTTTTGAAGATTGGAGCTCCTTTCTTCATTCTTCCCTGTAAGAGCAGAAAGTGTGCTAATGGGTCATGTGGGTGGATCATTCTAACAGTCATTACCCAGAGTTGCTTCTCCGTATGTTGAATTCATGATGTCATCTGTAAGTGAGGCTTTGGGATGGACTGACATCCTTCTCTCTGACTGGAAGTTAGAACTTGAGCTCTGCTTGAAGTAATTCCACCACTTGGCAGAATTGTCAAAGGCCTCACCCTTGGCTCCTTCAGAAGGACCGGCTCCCTAGCATCCATCCGTTACTAGAAGAGAGTTAAGGAAAAACACAGCTCTCTCTCATTCAGATCTGCAGATGCACTGGAATGTCATATAAGACTGGGTCGCAAGAAGACTTGTCACTAAGGTGCTGAGGCCTGTGCCACGCGAGGAGTGCACAGCTGGTGAAGTTCTTACCCAAACTGGACTTAGCCCTCAGTGTTCAAACATGGCCACAGTCTCCTCATACCTAGTGTCGGACAGTCCAAAGCCCAAGGACTTACAGACATCTAAGCCCCTGTTGTGCTTTAAGCCACTTTTTTTTCTCTTTATTTGGACAAAAACTGGCTCCATTTTCCAGTCCATAGTTTTCTTAAACTAGTTCAGTGTTTTATAGTCTCCCAGTAATAGGGTTGCTTTCTATGCTATAACAGTTTATTCTTCTATTCTGAGCAATTTCGGCCTATTTGAGTATATATAATATATATAAAAGGAACTGTCATGGTTAGGCATGGGGGTCAACTTCACAGTTGAGGGTTTGAGCTCTGGGTACATTTATAGAGAATTAATGGTTGAATTAAGCCCAGAGGAAACCTGCAGGAAATTGTCTAGCTGATGGGGAAGGCCCAGCCTATGGTAGGTGGTATTAGGCCCTGGAATAGAAGACAGAGAACTGGTTGAGAGAGTTGGCATCCTTGTGTACACTTGGCCAGATATGCTAGTCTGACCAGTAAGGTTTGTCCCTCTCTCAGCCGTTATGTGGTGATGTGGCCAGTTCCCTCAGCCTGGTGTTGGTGTATGCTCTCCTATCAAGCTGGACTAAGAACTGTAACCAGTAATCATAAGAGAAAATAAACCCCTTGTTCCCTTAAGCCGTTCAATGGTGATTTATCAGCAACCATGCAGGCGAACTGCGACAGGAGCCTTAATGGGTTTGTTTTCATAATTTAATATTTTTGTATTTGCTCTCGTATAATTGTTTTTAATGGAGAGTATTACAGAATCAAGGGTGGAATTTTTAGAACCAAAGTTATTCTTAATAAAAATCATCACATGCTTGGACCATGAAAAGAATGTAAATTTTTCTCTGGTAATTTTTCATGGTGGTTTTATGTTTAAATGATGATATTCTAGATGAGCTGGCTAAATAAGATCTATTATTACAATTCATTTAACTTTTTAATGTGGCTGTTGGAAATGTAGTTCTGGTCCCAGACAAAGATTTTAACCTCTTGGGTCCTCACATTTAAAAATAGATTCTGACAAGGTTCTTGCAAGAATTCAATATGATCCTAAATGTGAAATTTCCTAAGTGAGAGCTTGCTACTGACAGGTGCTGACCAAGAGAAAGGATGGAAGTAATGGTGGTTAGGTTTAAACAGAGGATGAGGATGCGGACGTGTTCTGGGCATGAGAAGTCACGTTACATGGACCTGATTTTGCTCAAGCTGACCTTCTGACTTCCTTGGAATAATGGATTGGCCTACAAATGATTCCTGAATAACATATCAGTATATCATAGGCACTTAGACATGAACGCATGTGAGAGAGGAGAAATAACTAACCAGTAAGAAGAAGAGGAAGAGGAAGAGGAGGTGGAGCAGGATTTTAAAATGCAGGATAAGAGCTGAGGGTATGGTTAAATGGGTAAAAGTGCTTGCACCACAAACATGAAGACCCAAGTTCAAACTTTCAGAATCCACATAAAAACCAGACATACAGTGCAAACATCTGTAATTTTAGTGTTCCTCTGGAAAGATGGGAAATGAAGACAGGAGAATCCCAGAATGTTCAAGGGTTGGCTCACCTGATATATGCAGTAGAAAAATAACAAAAAGATTCTGTCTAACATAGGGAAGAAGGTGAGCATCCATGCCTGAGATTGTCCTCTGATCTTAACATGTGCACATGTATACTGTGACACACTAGTGCTCTCTCTCTCACACACATACACACACACACACACACACAAATGCACGTGTGCGCACACTATTGAGAAAATGATCAGTACGTAGAGCTACTAATCACTAAGACATTTGGAACCCACAACCAGAAAATCCTATCCTGTGCCAACAAGAACTGGAACCCAGCTTTGCTTCTTAGGGGCTGCATGACCTTGGGGAATTACTCAAACTTCTGCAACAAATTAGGAAAATAAGAAGGCTTGGTATTTTAAGATATGAGTATGAAAACTTATGTTGGGGTCTTTGGGTGACCCAGAGGTCTCATCCAGCCCTGGGGAGCAGAGTGGACAGGTGTTAAGAGATTTAGTTCCTAACAGAACCAGGAAGAGAGATTGGACATAATGATGAATAGAGAAAAAACAAAATGTAAGTTTATTTAAAAATGTCTTGTCGCCCATAGCTAAGCCTATAGAGCCTGTCACTGCTGACCTGCCATGCAAGATATCTACTATGTTCATCATGTGAAGAATGTGTTATATCGTCATTTCAACAGCAAAGCCAATACTGATCAATTTAATCATTATTTATTAAACTCCTACTATGTGCTGAGTTTTGGATGATATACAGAAGAATGATATTGTAGTGAATAAAATATTGTGGGGGCTTACTAAAATTTAATTTCAGAAGCCTAGAATACAACATTGAATACATGCTTATACTGTAACTAAACAAAAAATTACAAACCAGCTGCAGACACTGAAACACAGACTTACTGGGGTGACAGAAGTATCTCTTTTTAAACAACAGATGTCTATAGTTTTATATAATAAATAATAGAATTGCATATGCGCCAATAAATAGCACCCATATGTCAAGCTGTAAAGTAGTGAGATCTAGCCATTCCATAGTCCATGTGCACTTCTGTGGAGCAAAGGTCTCTGGTCATCATAGTCACTTAGAGGTCCAGTCCATGGGACAGTCACTCTTAGCAGGTGGGACATAATATAGCATCTCACCAAGTAAATACCCCAGGCCATTAGTAGTATATGACATGTCCATTCACAAATGCTAGCTGTGTCCATTCACACACACACACACACACACACACACACACACACACACACACAGAGTCCTGCTCTATCATGAGAAAGCCAGGTAAGCGAAGAGTCAAATGTATCTAGTAAATAGCTTTTCAGACTCCCCAGGAAGGGTAAGATCTCCAAGTTGTATCGCAGGATGATGTAAGCTAGGAATGGTCCAGAAAGCTAGAATCCTCCAGAAGAAGCATATTCTTAGCTAACTCACTCCCTGGCGGTCCACAGTCATCAGGAGAGGTCACATACCATTTCAAAGTGCAGCTTTTCTCAAGACATGCTTCCAGTCTTGCAAACACCAGTGCAGAGAACATGAAAGCCCTTGGCTGCAACCCTCTCTCCCGGGATACCACGCAAGAGACAGCACGGACTCCAAGAAATTCTGTGCCAAGGACTCCAAGAAATTCTGTGCCAAGGACCAGAGCAAGTGTGCTCTTCTGCAAGCTAAACAGCAACCTCATGTCCCCAGCAGACACGGGAAATGACAAAAAAGATAAAAGCACACTGTGTGTTCACAGGCGCCCAGCACATCAGGAAAGAAGGGCAGGCGCTATTACTGTAAGTCACGTGAGCTGATCCTATCACCTGCCTCTATCCTAATGTGCTCTTACCTTTTTAAATATCCTTTTTGGTTGAGGAAGATGAAAGAAAACCCTTTGGGGTAATTCAGTTGTCAATGTAATCTTCGCAGAGTCTTCCAAAAGGCTCCCAACCAACACACACGGCAGCTCTTCTGGTTAGTTCTCTGATTTGCAGTCAAGACAGATGGGTGACCTGGCCCATGACTTTTAGTCGCATCAGGAGCGGTGGAGCATGCTTGTGCCTGCGTGATGGATTGGATTGACTAGAAGTCAATCTCGGAGCAATGGTCTAAATCCAATTGACCTGCTCCCATTGTCTTAATGATCAAATCAAGTTCTCACTGGCCAGTCTGCTCTGATCCATCATTCCACATCTGCACAGGGCCTTGCCTCCCTTCCTTAGCCAAATCCTGAATGACTGGTGACTTTGGAGTAAATCCAACCCAGGTTTGGACACCAATTGAAAGAATTAAAAACAGGTGCTCACCATCCCCTCAGCTCTCTTATGAACCCCTCTCTCACTTTGGAATCCTATTGCTAATGTGCTGAATGAATCTTACTTTTGTCCTACCGCTGCTGAATGCACTATAAACCTTTCTCCAAATTTTCTTTGTGTGCCTGTGTGAGGATGTTCATGTGAGTGCACGTGTACACGTGATGTGCTGGAGGTCAGAGGTCAACATTGGGTATCTTCCTGGATTGGTCTCCAACTTATTTTTGAGGCAGGGTTTTCCATTGAATCTGGACCTCATCAATTCAGTTAGGCTGCATGATTCCTGAGCTCCAAGGAGTCGCACGTCTCTACCTCCATTTTCCCTTGTCCAGCACAAAAAGACACTATAAATGGGGTGATGGATGTGTGACACTGTGCCCAACTTTCACACGGGTGCTGGAGATTCAAACTTGGTTCCCAATATTTGCTCAATAGGCACTATGCCAGCTGAGTCAGGTCCCCAGCCCTGTTTCTAAATCCCATAAAAGACAGTATTTTCAGTGGGATCCTTCCCCAGACTTCCTCTGAGACCTGCTGGCCATTGATTCATTCACTCAAAGCCAATCCCTTGCTGGCTTAGCTTTGCCACACAGGGTTCTCAGTCCTCTAGGCATATGGATTAGGTATTTATCTTTCCCTCGCCTCCCCTTCTGACAGTTTCTACAACTGGGTGTCGGGCGGTGCTCACTGATTCCTGCCGGGGCCAAGGCAAAGTCTCCCAACATACTCTAGAGGAGTCAAACCTAGGCTCAGTTGAACCAACAGGATTTTCTCTCCCACACTTGAGTTAGGAAGCTTGGGGACTGTGAGAGCTGACGTGAAGTCATTTGAATACTGGAACCACAGAATATTCCTGAGAAGTGATACTCCCCAGCCGATTTCTGTGATTTTCTAATGAACACCACACTTTCTCAACAAACTTGGTTTTGCTTGTAACGGATCAAACTGAGACAAGTTAGAACTTGCCCTTTCCTTCTCGCCAGGCCCACTTGGTGCTGAGTCCTGGGTGTAGGTCCTTCATGCACATTGTTTTGTAAATCCCAGGTCTGCTCATCTCGGCATGGAGGACTGGTCCCGTTTGTCCCATTGTGACAGCATTCCAGTGTTATAGCCTGTTCGTATGCTGCCAATAAATCATGACCGAACAGCTTAGGGGACAATGAGGGGGGAGGGGTCATTCTTGCTTATGATTCTCCACTATATAGTCCAGTTTGGCAGGAGAGTTCATATCAACTCTAGGAACAGAAGGACTGTGCACACCATATCTACAGCAATCACTGAGAGACCGACAAACATCACTCACCAGGCTGCCAGTTCATTGAAGTATGTGCTCCTTCTATCTTATCTACCTACCTGTCCAGGTATGGTGCCAACCACTAGGCTGGGTCTTCCCACATCAATCAGACGATCTCCCATAGGGTTGCTTAGAACTTGTCTTAACTGTCAGTTCTTTACAAATATACCCAAAGATTTTCCTTCAGCTGTCAAGTTGACATCTATAGCTACCTAGCACACTCATCATCCTCGACTTTTGGCCCTTACTGAGTATGAGCTAATATGGATATCCCTAGCCACAGGGAAACCTATGTCTTCAATGACTGTCTTTCTAGTGCCACTAATCTGGACATGTAACCTGATGGGATTTCTATATACAGAAAAAGAAAAAGCATATTTGAGAAATTTGGTAGAATGAGTTGAAAGTTACAGTGTTTGTGGTGTATGGATATTTCCAGGCTTTATAGTCAATAAAGCTGCATCATAGATGACACAAGGCATTCAAAATGCAAGGTTATAGTAACACCAGCGACCAGTACCTAGGACCTCAGCCCAAGAGAGAACAGTCTTGTAATCAGACAGAACTATTTTGTTTCGGGAATGAAAAGCTTCCATTGTGCCAGCTTCCCTGGTCCAAATTGAACCCTGTCTGATGGTTTGTGGTAAACTTGGTTGTCTCAGAACAGCCCTGGTAACCAGCCCCCGCCCCGCAAAGCAGAATTGAAACTTCTCATCGGTACAGAATATCTAATCCTGAGATGCTAGCAAAACTCTAGAACCTCTGCCTATTATTTCGAAAAAGTCAAACATCCATCAGTCATCCAGCCTCAAGCAACAGCTCCACTACTTTCTATTTAAAACATTTCTACCAGGCCCTCACACACTGACAAGGGCTAACCAATGTCACTAAGATGACAAGAAAAAGTGAGAGTAAGTGACATCTGAGTTCAGTCAGGAAAGACATGTGACTTTCTTGGGATCACTCATTCTGGGGGATGCTAGCTGTTATGCTGTAAGATGTCCCAGAATTCCTGCAGAAGGTCCGTGCAGCCAGGAGCAATGGACTCCTGCAGCAGTCCCTTAACTTGCCAGGGATGTGGACAAGTCAACTGGAACATCAATCTTCCTTCTCTAATCAAGCTTTCAGACACCTGGAGTCTCAGAGAGAATCTGAGCCAGAACTGCCTACTCAGACCAAAGTCTTCACTCACAGGACAGAGAGACAATAAGTTCATTGTGTGGTTAAGATTGAAAGTTCTGATGAATTTTGGGCAGTAATTAATTATACTTCCACTTCTAATAGCTGGGTTCTTCTGTCTTTTTTCATTCCAAGCCACCAGTTGCAGGCCAGTCCTCTGTGTTGGTAAGTGCCACATGCACCCAAATACTAGGATTCAACACAACAGGCCACAGCTAAAGACAGGACACCCCAACGGATTATTCCCATTAACTCTTGCAAAAGAAGCTGCTGGGAAGAAGCGTGCCCATTTTCTTTTGTAGAATTCACTTTCTGATTATATAAAAGTGATACATACTAACTGCAGGGGATTTGGAAAATTCATAAATATATTTAAAAAGCAATATAAATAACCCCCACACTCACCACCCAGAACTAATGACTGAAAATGTTGCTATATATCGTTCCAGTATTGTTTTAAATTACTATAATTTGGCTCATGCAAAGTTATATCTTGTGCTATTTTTTAAAACTTAACACTATATTGTGAACAATTTTTCCATATCACAGAACATTCTAAGGATTTATGATTTTTAATGACTGCATAGAATTACAACATATAGATGTACCATAATTTGTTTAACCAGTCTCTATTTTGGGACATGTGGGCTGTTCCCAAGTCTTTTCTGTTATAAATAATGCTATAACAAATATCCCATGCACATCAATCTTTGTCCATGACGCAGATTAATTCTATAGGTCATAAATCTCTGTTTGCATTTCAATTCTTTTTTTTTTTTAGATCCCAAGAATGTGATCACTAACACACTCATAGAATTGAAATGCTACAAAAGGTTATGTAGTAAAAAGTACATCTTTCTCCCAGCAGGGTTCCCTGGTCCTCCAAGCTCATTTCTCCAGAGATGACAATTCTTACCTAATCTAGAATATTTATGCAGAACTTTTCTAAACATATATAATCACACAGGAAGAGATTAGCAGTTCTCAAAGTATGGAATACAGATTCCCAAGGTCTTCACAGACCTTTTGTGGACTCACAAAGTGAAAGTTATTTTCATAATACAAAAGCATTTTCCACCTGCTATACCTTGGGGAGAGAATGGAGTTTTCTGAAGTCTACATGCCATCTAATGGTTCTATCATTTTGACAGCTATTGGAATGTATGCTGTGTATTCTTGAGCTTTTTATAAGGTTCTAGGATAATCTTCTTGGCATCTTGATAAATTTTGAGATTATAAATGCATCTCCATATCTAAACATTTGAGACTTGTTAGTAAGGATCTTACAGATGGGCACAAAGGCACACACATAGGTAGACGAACAATTGCACAGTCTGTCACTTTTCTGAAATGACAACATGTCTTTGTGGCGGTCCCATCTAAGCACTCACAAAACAGCCTGGATAGGTGGTGTTTTGTTTTTGATTTTATGTCTACACAGGAGGCATGTGCATGTGTACTTCTTTACATGTGTGTGGGCGCACATGTGGGGAGGGTATGTGTGCACACGTGTGTGCATGGGTGTGGAGGTCCAAGGTTGATATCAGGCGTCATCCTCAATTTCTCTTCCCTCTTCTTTTGAGGCCGGGTCACTAACTAAACCCAGAATTCGCTGACAGGGCTGGTCCAGCTAGCCAGCTTGCTTGGCAGACTCTGCCTTTCAGGACTGGAATTGAAGGCAGACTGTCAATCTCCCTGGAATTTTCAAGTACATCTGAAGATCTGAGTTACACAGCAAATGCTGAGGTGTTTCCACAGCCCCAGTCAGGTGTTTTTTATTTTCTCTTTTTTTATTTTATTTATTTTGCATGCATGTGCATATGTGTGTGTCCCTGTGGGAGACCAAGGATGACTTCGGGAATCACCGTGGATTGCTTCTACCTCCTCCTTGCTTTGCTCTGGCATTTCCCAGGCTCCTTCCAACAGAGCCAGAAGTACAGGTCACTGCCTTTCTGCCTGGCGTTTTTGCGTGGGACTCTGGATCCAAACTTAGAAACTTCTGCTTTCGAGACGGTCTTAACCCCTCTCTCCAGCCCCCTCCCCAGTCAAGTGTTTCTAAGTATCTATATTCCATCCATCTTATGGTTGTTCCACATGTATTCAACCAGCACCAACTGATAGAATTTAGTTTCTTAAAACAGGTCTTCACTGTCATTATTACTAGTAGAGAATAATGTCTGGTGAGAGAGATTGTTTATTCACTTCTTCATATTTTCTGTCTATTCAAATTATTGATGATTAAAATCTGGTAGCTTGAACAATATCTGGAAATTTCAACATTATCCCACTGTACTCTTAAGTTCTATTTCTGTTGTTATGAATAGACCAAATAATTTTCTGTTTCAAAAAAATTTTCCTGTTTCAAAAGTCTGCTTTTATCTTCATTTTTAGGAAGTCTTTGCTTGTGTACTTTATTTTTGATTTATACCTGTATTTATTGATTCATTCTTCCTAATTGCTAAGCAATCTTTATTTATTGAAGAGATTTCTTTTTTCTTTTCTGTTATCTTACTTTCTGTGCAAACTTTTTGTAATTCTGAAATTAACAGCGATTTCTTTTGAGTAGTCTCAGTTTTTCTAACCTTTACCCACACACAAGATATTGTCAATTTTACATTATATTTCCTTCTAGTACTCTCACATCTGGATTTTTCAATTTTTTTAAAATTCATCGGATTTCTTGGGAGAGAATTGGACTGTACTCCAATTTTACCTGTATTTTCCTTTTGAAACAATATCTTATACTACTTTAGCAATGTTGTCCAGAGTGACCTTGAGCCTTAGCCTCAGGACAGATGTTCCCCCAACACATACACCTGGCCTCAACTTTACCTTTTATTCACTATTTTATTCACTATTCACTATAGATGGATTTTATATTGTACAACTGATCATTTGTATCATGCATCTATGCTAATGATCTTTCTGCACTGAGTTCGCACCCGGCCTTCATTCTGGATTGCAACTATTTTACCTATGAACACAACTGTACCACTCGCAAAGAAATATTTTAATGCTATATATTCATTAGAAAATTATTTCTTTACTTTAAAATAATTTTTCTACATTTGGTTCTCCTGCTGACTCCCTGTCCTGTGACCCAGATCCATTCATGTGTCCTTCTCTGCCTCACACCACTGGTAACAGGAAGCTTTAGAATAGGTGAAAGGGGCTGAAGAGATGGCTCAGGGGTTAAGTCTCTGCCTCAAGAGCAGAAGGACCTGAATTCGGATACTGGATCCCACGGAAAAACATAGGGAGCAGCCTGCACTTCTAGCCCTGGAAAGTGGAGTCTAGCAAACCCCAAAAGAAAGCCAAAAAGAAGAAGAGCAAGCCAAGATGATTCCTGAAGTCACTCTTTGGCCTCCACAGATACATGTAGTGCTCTCTCTCTCTCTCTCTCTCTCTCTCTCACACACACACACACACACACACACAAGCAAAAAATAAAATAAAATATTTATAATTTTAAAAAAATAGGATAGAAAGCCACATTCTCCTCACAGTCATTAGTTGCCCTCATTATATTCTCACACCTTTTTTTTATTATTCAATTGTGTGTATGTGCTTGTGTATGTATGTGTGTGTGTGTGTGTGTGTGTGTGTGTGTGTGTAGAATTCGGGAACCACCACGGACTGCCGCCTCCTTGTTTACTCTGCCCTGGGATTCACAGGCTCTGCCCTACCAGGACCAGAAACGCAGGCCGCCCCTGCTTCTGCCCGGTGTCTATACGTGGGGTCTAGGATCTGAACTCAGGACCTTCTGCCTGCGAGGCAGAGGATTAACCCCTGACCCTGAGCCACCTCTCCAGCCCCTATTCTCACACCTTTATTTTGCCATATGAATCTCATAACTGACTCAATTATTAAGGAGATCACATAAAATATACAAATTAACCTTAGAGATCTGCCATCTTCGCACACTGAGTCTTTCTGGCCAAGAACACAGGAAACATGCACTCCTCAAGTAACACTTAATAATTTATTCACAAAGATCTTACAAATTTCTTATAAGGCTGATTATATTAATTCTTTGGCGACTATAGATGGGATTTTATATTGGACAACTGATCATTTGTATCATGCATCTATGCTAATGATCTTTCTGCACTGAGCTTGCACCCGGCCTTCATTCTGGATTGCAACTGTTTTACCTACGAACACAACTGTACCACCCACAAAGAAATACTTTTCTTTTCTCTGTTTTCTATGTCTCTTTTCTTTATCTTATCAAACTTCATGGGTTAACATCAATACCATAAAATCCTAGAGAGGATATCATGAAATCCTATGTGGTTTGACTTTATGGGGTGATTCGAGTCCTCATGATTAAGCCTGACACGGAATTTGCCTGGAGAAATAGATCTTGTTATTAAAACTGCAGCTCTTACCTTTCTTACCACTGGTCAGATCTCTCTATGGGTCCCTATGTCCTGTACCTTCTAGGGGGTATGTGGATTTCTCAAACTGAAGGCATGCCTTTGCAGCTTCCATGAGATGGTAAGCCCTGGGTTACACCAATGTTAGGGATTTCAAAATATTTTGTTTTCATTAAAGGAGATTACAAAAGAAGTCCTAAAATTTCAACAGCAGGGTACTGTGTGAGACATTGATACAAGACCCAACTGGTGTTCAAAGAGCAGTTCAGGAAGAGGAGAGAAGGCCTGCAAAAAAAATCTTCAAGCCCAAGCTTGTTCGCCATACCACTGTTCTGAGCTTCCTCCCCTAAAGCCCCTAAGTTGGAGTCTGGGTCTCTGATTCATAGAGCAAAACAGCCCCGGCTTCAATTCAGACACTCTTTCCATCCTCACCCACAGCAGCTGTGCTGGCCTTGTAGGCTGCTGAGATCCACTTCACAACAAGGTTTCCGTAGGAATATGAAGAACAGCACAGTGCTTTAGAATCCCCAGGACCTGAGGCTTGGGGGAGTGTGCAAACCAATGCCTGAGAGGATAGCCCTCGAGTTTCATAAGGAAGCAGGAAAGACAAGGGACGCCTGGGGCCCTCTTCCGCAGCTCATCATTGACTAGCTCCTGTATAAAGAGTCAGATCACACTGAGGGTAATGAACGATCATGTGTGGCTGCTGCTTTCAGGAGAGTGGTCCTAGCGCCTCATCTTGGAGCCAGACACTGGAATTCACCTCGCCACATAAATGGTTTTTCTGACCTCCAGAATCCCATCAACTGGTCAGATTTCTCAATCAGTCCTCACCTGGCATGGACATGTGGATGTTTACATGTGATATGTAGACATTTCAAACTGAGAAGATTGAGTCTTTTTCTCAAAATCAGGTAGTTTGAACACCAATGTTAATCACCGGGCTGTCCCTAGAACTACTTAAGAGTGCTAGTTGATGCTTTGCTGGTGCTAACGAGTCAACTGGTGGATCTGCACGGGGACAGGGAGGCCATTTGCAATCTCCTTTGTCCCTTGTGTACAAAAACTGTGTGGAGACGTAATTCGGGGTTGTATACACATGGCCCTGCCCATGTGTGTAAGTCCTGGTACCAGTCTCTCTCTCTCTCTCTCTCTCTCTCTCTCTCTCTCTCTCTCTCTCTCTCTCTCTCTCTCATAAAGCCTCTCAGTTATTAATTTGGAAAAAAAGAGTGCTAGTTGAAATTCCTTAGGGGAATCTATACTGTTGCTAAGTTCTATTGGCTGAGGGTCCCTAAGGTTACCTATGTGTGGCAGTTAGCTACAGATGCCAACTTGACAACTGAAGGCTAAGCGTGTGGGTGCACATGTGAAGAATTAGAAGCTAAGGCAAATCCTAAGCAAGCCTGGGGAGAGTAGTGTAATTGATGCTAAAAGATGCAGTCAATTGTAGGTGGGAACATTCTCTGTGCAAAAGGATAAGGTGGAGGGAGCTGGTTTGTTGCTTTGGCACCCTTAGGCATACTTTGGCCTACAGGCATTCTGGCAAGCAAGAAGGTTTGCCCCTCTTTCAGCTTCTGAACGTAGCTATGGCCAGTTTCCTTAGCTCCTGGGGTTGGTGTGAATTCTCTTGCCAAGCTGGACATGAACTGTAACCAGAATAACAAGCAAGAATACAATCCTTTGTTTCCGTGAGTTGTTTGGTCATGAATTTTTCAGCAACATGTCGACAGACTACAACGCTATGCACTCACGTGGCAGTGGAGCGAACACAAGCAACCCCCAGGTTGGTGACAGAGCGCCCGATGAAGCAAGTGGGTAATACTGTCGTCCAAGATCTGAGGTAGTGATCTATGAAGCTGCTTCGGAGAAATCAAGCTTTACTGAGATCCTGACAGAGAACCTATGGCCAGGTCTTTCCAACCACAGAATGATGTGCTCAAGAACATTCTGGATGACCTCACAGTCGAGCAAGTCTCCATCTAGTTCTGCAGTTTCTCAGGAGCCCATCCATAGTCCTGCCTTAGGGACTAAAACCAACAGAGGCTGGAATGGTGTCTGCTGCCTTGGTTCTAGTGGTCCCTGGCTCCCACTCGTGTGGGACAGAGACAATTACCCTGCGTCCATTTCTGCTGTTTCTACTTCTTCCACTTTGAGACATCTGGGGATGAAAGCAAGCCTCCCCTAGCAGCCCACTGGGGTACAAGTGTAGCGAAAGTTCGCATTTGCAGACTGTCCGCTATCCAGGAAGTCAGCGCAAGCCACTTTAAAGCGTGTCTTGGGATCTCGGAGGAGATTTGCAGGCGGCCTCCTGCGGTGCAGTCACCACAACTGCTGAGCTACTTTTAAATTGGTCTTCAAGAGAAGGAGTAAAGCAGCCCAGCCCATTAAGGAGCATCGTCTCAGAAGCCATCCCAATGACTGGCCTCCAGCGCCTGCCGGACTCAGCTAATGAACCGCAGGCGCCAGTAACTTGCCCGAAAGTCACAGGGCATCAAGGAGAGTTTGCAGAGAAAGAAATGTGCTCCTGGCCCACGGAGGGGACATCTGGAGAGTGAAACTTTAGCTCCCACAGCCTGACATAAGGAGGCGGCTCCTCCCAGGGAGGCAGAGCATTTTTCCAGTCTGTCTGTCTCTTTCTCTCTCTCATTTCTCTACAGCCTTGATTTTCAAAGCCTGGGAAAGGTTCAGACATTCAGACAGGGCTAGATTTTCATCTTGAAGTTGAACTTCCAGCTACTTGGTAACAAATCCAACCTAAACAATTCTTAGAGTTGGAAGGGGAGTCTAACTCAGGACCCAAGGTAAAGTGAGGTTACTTCTGGGTCTGCTGAGTTCTGTAGTCCTACTGTGAGTGCGTGTGTGCAGATGTGTGTGTCACCTGACCCGTTAGCTGTTACATACAGCAGCTGTTGTTACATAAAGCTCCTGTCTGTCAGTGCTACTGTGAGTTACACACCTAACACCAGAATCTCAACAGGATTCCCAACTGGAAAGAGTTTATCACAACCATTGAGAGCTGGTGAGGTTCTAAGAGCTGCGACTTTTGCCTTCGAAAACTCTAAGATGCTATTCATTTAGCCTCATCATTATCAATTCAGCACATTATCAATTATTTGTTTAACCTAATCATATGTCATGATCATCACCGGCCTCCAATTTTGAACCCATAATGCTCCACTAATGAAAATCTAGTATCCATCATCTATATCCTCGTGCTAATATTCTTCTAGAAAGACACTTAATTTGGCATGTGCTGACTGTGAACTTGTGCCATTTGAACAACATGAATCTTCTGTCAAAGCAATTGTAATAAAACCACTAGGTTATTTTAGCATCACGGGGCACTGTTTCTACATATAGACTGTCATACATGCTCCTCTTCTTTCACAACTAGCATACAATGTGCTTCTATATGGCAACTAGCTTACTGTGAGGAATTGACTGTGTTCTCTAATTCATTCTTTTAATCCTCCCCAAACTCCTGTCAGTCACTGACAACGGCAACCAGCAGGTCTTGGGATCTTCTCTGTCACCCAAGTGGACTGTGATCAGAAATATTTGAGAATGGAAAAGTTGGAGGGGACACTGAAGAGGAAATCAGTGCCCAGGATTCCAGACCCCCAACACTCCACTGAAACTAGGTAGCTTGCCTGGAATGCCAGCATGCACTGGATTTCTGTGTTTGCAGGGACCCCATCGATAACACTGATTTACATCTCTGCACTATGCTTGCCTGTTTTTTCAAATACTGGTGACCATTTGAAAGATGCTAAGGGCTGGGTGGGTGACTCTGGGTAAGGCACTTGCCAGGCAAGTGGGAAGACTGGAGTTCAGTTACTCAGATTCCACGCCGGACACAAGGACGTGTTGTTGTTGTGCATCGGAGCCCATCATAGTATTTCATGTGGGTACTTAGTGTGGAAAGTTGTGATAACTAGCGTCAGGTGTCCACTGGACAACTGAAAATCGAGCTTATGAGGCATTAGTTAAGGTAAACCCCGAGCAAGTCTGAGCGAGATTATCTAATTGAAAGGGGAAGACCCAGGCCATAGTGGGTGGGATCATAACCTGGATAGATGTGTAAGACAGACAGACAGGCGGACAAGCGGACAGGCAGACAGGCAGACACAGAGAGAGAGAAAGTGAGAGAAAGAGAGCATGCATACTGGCTGGAACTGGCAGATTGGCATGTTGGAAAGTATACCCTTTTCTTACCTCTTCCTGTGACTGTGGAGTGGTCGGGTCCCTTGGATGTTGGTATGAACTCTCCTGTCATGCTGATTTAGTGTGACCAGAAAGTGAAACCCTAAGACAAGAACACACCCTTTGTTCCCTTAAACTGTTTGGGCTCAGGATTCATTCAGCAAAGGTGATGAAACTAGCATACCCACCCACTCTCACGGATCCTCTTTTTCTTCACAACTAGCCTCCCCCTCCCCTCTCCTTCCCTTCCCTCCTCCTCCTCTCCTCCCTCCCCCTCCTTCTCTGTGTATGTGTCAATGAGTTCCATTATGGTTGCTTACAGGAGCATTGAGTGAGGGACTATTTACAGAAATATGTGCAGCTTACCAGTGGTCACACCACCGAAGTCTTTCCTTCCTTAGCAACTGTTAGTTGTCCTACAGATCCTCAGGGTGGGTGGGGCCTTATGAGCCCCTCCCCAGTTACAAACATTAACTCCCTTTAAAGTGCTTTGCCATGACTTTGAAAACAAGACTACAGGACTCTGAAGACAGAAAACTGAGCCAGGATCCTCCCGGCCCTCTCGGAACTATGTGGACCTCAGTTTTGCCATTTATCTGGGATCTCTGAGTTTCCCAGAAGCATTTCTGAGATGAGAATTAAAACGAAAGTAGATATTCCAGGAAAACACCAGTGGGAAGATGGGAAGTGAGATGGGAAGTGACACAAGAAGGGAAGGGAACAAGTGACAGTGTGTCATCCGGCCAATTATCACCATGGGAAACTAGAGCTTAATCCCTGGACCAGTGTGGGAGCCAAAGAAGCACATGTAGGGGGTTGGAAAGGCTGCACTGTGGGGAGGTATTTGCCAAATCCCAGGCGTCTGGGGGAGGGCTGCCTCTGGAGCCACTCTCTCGTCAGCACTCTGGCCTGCCCCCTCCACCCACCAGACGCCTAGGATTGAGACTGGAAGTTTGCGCAGTAGCAGGAAGAGTTAGGTGGATGGTGCGTATACAGACAGCACCTGCTCCCCCTGGGAAACACATTCTGCTCTGGTCAAACACAACCCCAACTGAGACTCACCCCTGAAGGATTCTGATGGTTCTCACCCCTCACACCAACACACAGACAGACCGGGGAGCCACACTAGCTTGCGTGTCCGCAACAACAGCACACAAGGCGTTCTCTTAAGAGACCGGCAGCTTCTTCTTGCAAACTTTGAAACACTGTGCAGGCAACTACCTACTCTGCCAATCCAGGGAGCCGCCAGCAGGCCTCCCTACAATGCGGGGATTTTAACTTAACACCCAGAGCTTATAAATATGTTACTCACACAGAATACTTTCCCACTTAGTCTAGATTTTTTTTTCTTTTAGGTCTGGGGCAAATCAAAGAGACTTTCAATGAGTTCAGGAAAAAGCATTCTCTAGGTAGGGAAAACTCCCATCCTTCTAAATGATTAACATCCTTCTGAATGACCTAGAAAAAGAAATAAGAAGCTAAGTCCCTCCAAAGGGCGCACAGTACCAGGCTGAGACAAGGCAGAGATGGAAAGATGAAAAAAGCAACGAGTTCACGGACTTGTTAAGGGTGGAAGCTGCAAGGGAGCGCGCCGAGCGCCGTCTCTCATGCTCCGAGAAGCCCCTGCTGACCTCCGGGAAGGAAGCAGTGTGGAGTAGGGAAGTGCCAGAGACTTGGCCCCCTGTGAACGGTCCAGGTCCCCACTCTGTGCAGGGGTGACTGCAGCCACAGCAGCATGGACTAGTTCAAAGAAAAACTCAACAGAGAAAGCAGTCGGGGGGGGGGGGCAGTAAGATAGCTCAGTGGGTAAGACTTGCAAACATGGCCACCTGAGTTCAGTCCCGGAAGCCCACATGGTAGACAGAGAGAACTGACTTCCAAAAGGTATCCTTTGACCTCTACCCATGTGCCATGGTCTCTCTCTCTCTCTTTCTCTCTCTCTCTCTCTCTCTCTCTCTCTCTCTCTCTCTGTGTCTCTCTCTCTCTCTGCAATAAATTTCAAAAAAAAAACCACAAAGAACAGAGAAACCCAGGGAATGAGCTTTTTTGAGAGGCAGGACAAAGACCCACTGAGTCAGAAAAACAGTGAGTCCAAGGTTATGGAAGGGATGGCGGGTTGGAAAGACAAGCCAAGGGTTAAGCTTTTGCCTCACAAGCAAGAAGATCTGAATTCAGATCCCAGATCACATGTAAAAATGCTGCGTGGAAATGATGGCAACCTGTACTTTCTGCCCTGGAAGACAGCACCTAGGAAATCCTACAGCAAATCGACAAAGAGATAAAGCAATCCAGAATAATTTCCGAGGTCACTCTTGGGCCTCCAATAGGTATACTCAGTGCCCTCTATTACAGACACACACACACACACACACACACACACACACACACACACACACACACAAATTAAAGCATGTGAAGAACTTTTTACAGTTTTAAATATTTCCAAATAAAGTTTGCACATAGTTAAAGGTCATGCAATTAAATAAATGGATTTCCTACACCAGGGAAAACAACCTGTTTTCTCTCTACAGTATAAACTGCAAAAATGAAATCCTCCCTCTCAAATCCCTGAAGCAACTCTCCTGCAGTTAATTTTATCAGTTCTCTCTTAGGTATTTGTTGGCCTGTGACCATATCTTTGCAATTTCTTTTTAACATGAGATATATCCATTCTTTCAACATCTTAGGGTCAACGCCCAAATCAAAACAGAGAATACCATAGACAGGCAATGGTGTAAAAGCAGCAAATAGAAATAAATTCTGTGATAATGAACATTATCACTGACAGTTAAGAATGTTTGGACTTGTGGTTTACATAGCATGATTTTTATTCATTGGTGTGACCGAAGATAATAAAATGTGACTGCTAAATGACATAATATGCATATAGACTTCATACATAATTAATGCTGGCTGTTGTTTTCATTAACATCATCACTACCACTATCACCATCATCACATCACCATCGAATTATCATCATCACCATCCTCATCACCATCATATTATCACCTCAGCACCATTACCATCATCACCATCACCATCATCATCATCAGAACACTATCATCAAGCATAGTTCATCTTGAATTATAAATGTCCCATGCCAATGGCTATTTTCCTCTCTCACTCATGGGCATTTGCCTTCTTATATTTCCATTTAGAGCCAATCTCAGAACCACCAATCAGCACTTTCTAAAAATGGAGACAGTAAGGCTTTCTCTGATGCCTTTGAGAAGCTTTTCTTCTCCAAAAGGTGAGTGATGAATGAATCTAGGATTACCTTGAAAGACAAATCACATCCCTTCCGTGTTATCCTTGCTTCGACCTAACGTTCATTGTTTTTGACAATCAGCATTCACAGGGGCATCTCACCAGCAAGCCTGAGGAAATGTAGATCTCAAACATTTCTCAACGAAGCAGTCATAGCATAATTTTTCCATGAGTATTGGAGTCAGTCTGAGGCAGTTTATCAATCTGAAGATAAATCAGGTGCATTCCACATTCATCACTCTTCCAAAGACTCAAGGTACCACAGGATGGGAATGCCCGGAAATGCCCTGAGCAATCCAGTCAACCCTTTCATTTTAAAGATAAGAAAGTCAGGACACTGGAAAATAAGGGGCTTATACACAAACTGAGTCGTGGGAATGGAAATCTCAATCTGTTTCACTCCTCATATTGTATTTTTATGGCCTCTTTTGGGGTCAGAGGGCGCTGTCTGAATCAGGTGGGGAGTGGAGGAAAGGTAGTCCACACAGGTGCAAGAAGCCAAGAGCAGCTGGAAATTTGCTGGTTGGGGTGAAGATGAAGCCAACATGAAAACAGGCCTCAGAACCCGGCAGAGCAGCTGTGCTCAAAGGGAGGGTGAGTGTCTAAGGGGCAGATAGGCACATTGGAGCTGGGGCCCGCAGAAGTGACATCTAGGCAATTTCTTGAAGATGTTCCCACGGATTTCTGTTCTTCTGTCTCCAGGAACTTGGGCCTCCACCTGGACTGACCAGAACCGGGTGCTGGGCTTCTATTCGCAGGCCTGAAGGGTTGCCTTTGGTTTCTGATGCTTTGGTTCTGATGTCTTGGAGGAAGATGATCTGACTTCATCATTCTGAAAGGATTTGTCTGCGAAAAACGTGTCCGGAGAAGATGGCTCAGTGGTTAAGGTGTTTGCCTTTCAAACAAAAGGCTCCTCAGATTCCATGTAAAAATGCCCAGTGGAAACGTCAGCAGCCTGCACTTCTGGCCCTGGTAGGTGGAGCCTGGGATACTCCAGAGAAGCAATGAGGAGGTAGAGCCTCCCAGATGAGTCTCGCTGTCACCCTTGGCTCTCCACAGGCACACACACACACTCAAGTACCCCCTTCTGTACACACACACACACACACACACACACACACACGCACGCACGCACACACACACACACACATACACACACACGCGCGCGCACACATACACACACACACACACACACACACACGCACACACACACGCACACATGCATGCATGCATGATTATGGAAAACAAAAAACTTAGGCCCACAAAGGAACCACAAGCCAGAGGGTGAACTACTCCTCAAATCTTTAATATAAAAACCTGGGGTTAAAAAAAAGGAATTGTCTGTCAAACCCTAAGTTTCCTTCAAGGTATTATTAAGAAAAACAAAAGTAGTAGTGGAAAATTATCTTTTTTTTTTTTTGTCCCAAGACTTACGTCCACTTTAAAAAATCTTAGGGTTGGGAGTCAGTTGGATTCGTAGGTAAAGTCCTTGTGCACCAACATAAGGGCCTGAGTTCAAATCCTCTACACTCAAATATAAAGCTATGCGTAGTGGTGTCTATGGCCCCGTGTGAGGTTGACAGAGGAAATAGAATCCAGCAACCTAACAATGTTCAAGGTCTACATGGAGGTCCATTAGAAAGGAAATGGCCGGGTAAAGACCTTGAATCTGTGCTGTATGAGGACTTGGTTTACCGGAGGCCCACTTCGCTAGCGCAGAGTGAGATGCTGGCTGCCCCAGGAGGCGCCCTGTGTCTTAGTAGCCCAGAGGCAGCAGCGCCAGGCAGCAGCTGGCAGCTTAGAATCACCTGACTGCTGTGCAGATATGTGCACATCTGACATTCCTTCCGGCGGCCCCACATCTCTCCTGTTTCAGAGTCTTGCTGAAATCTTGAGGAAGGCGAAACAGATTATTAAAGAGCCCCCCCCCCCAAAAAAAGAAAGAAGCTGTTCCGGGAAATAAGAGAAAAGCGCTCCAGCTTTTCCACTTGGCAAAATTCCTTTGGATTAGTAGACACTGATCAGTATTTGGCTGATCCACATGAAAATGTAAGTGCAGCTAGATCTCTCTCTCTCTCTCTCTCTCTCTCTCCCCCCTCTCTCTCTGTGTGTGTGGGGGGGCAAATAGAATTAGAAGCCAACAGATCAAAAGAAAGAATTTTCTCCTCTATCTGATATCTTGATAACACACTGTCTCCTGGAGCTCCCTTTGAAATCTGCCGAAGAGCAGAAAATCCTACTAGAGGATGTCCCCCCACAGAAAGAGACTCAGAGTGGAAAAGGGTTGGAAGAAGAGGCAGCATGCCAGTCTAAGCGGGAAGTTTGTCTTATGGGCCCCAGATTTCTAGGCTTTTTGTTTGTTTGTTTTTGGTTTGGGTTTTTCTTTTCTTTTTCTTTCATGGACACATAGATCCTCTTCTAATAGAATCAGGGGATTTGTTATTTAGCAGGACCCAACAGGCCAGCTAATCAGAACCCTCAGCCAGCATGAGGAAATAGGCTCTGGCACTACTAAGAGAAACTCTTTAGTCCTTTATTCAGATATGGCTTTCCTGGGGCAGTGGTGATGGAAGAGAGAGTGACCACTTGTATCTAACAGAGCCCACATAGTGCAGAGGTCTATAAACAAAGGTCTATAAGCCAAATCGAACCTCCCACCTGGCTTTTGTAAATAATACTCTACTAATAATATACTGCCCATGCTAATCATACACTGTTTGACGGAGCCTTCAGGCTGCCGTGATATCTGTTAACTATGACGGGACTATGTGGCACGTAAAGCCTACAGCATCTCCTGCCTCCCCCGTTAGAGAGGATATCCCAACTCCGCTGCTGATGAGTTATCTTACCTTGCACTGTGATCTGAAATATGCCCTGGTGGTCCTGGTTCTTCCCCTTCAATGCCACAGGAAGCTTCTCCATCAATCAGCTCTCCACTCCTCTCCCAGACAGACCACGTTCTATGTGCGTGCAACCAATCCCTCTCATTTTTGCTTTTAGGGTCTCTCTTGCTCAAGATGGAAGCCCCTTTCTTATTCAGTCTCTACTTGCATTGTAAAAGAGAACTCATGACCTTATTCTTAATCCTGTTTTGTCTATGGAAGTCATATATTTCTCAAGCCCACTCCCACCCACCTCTGGGTCCTTAAGCTTGAGAACTTTAAGCTTCCATGTAGCTTGTATTTATTCAACCATCAATCCCCTTTATGGAAAGCCTACCCAGGGAGGTTTGCTTGGCCTATTAATCAATGTATAGCCCCCAGCCAACTGGGCAGGGTAACCAGCAGATGCAGACAAGAAAAGGAAAAGATTCAACAGGGTATTAGAATCGATGATTGTTGTAGCCAGCAAAGAACTGCAGACCAATTCCTTTATTTGACAGATGAGTGGGCAGAATCCCAGAGCTCATGGAATTTGCCTAAGGTCACAGAACCAAGCAGCAGTGGCTTCAGAGCACAGTTCAGGAGTCCTGACGCCAGACTCATTCTTCCCAATGATACTCACTCTCCATGTAATCCACAGTAAAGGAAAAAGAATGTTTCAAATGGCATAATGATCATAAAATGGAAGGGGGTGGATCTTTCCTAGCTCATGTTATGTAGTATCTGAGAGAGCCCCTTCCTCCTACTTTCCCATCCTATTCTTCGAGGCTCCAGACTCAGGCCCAAGACATTAAAAAAAGAAGGATGATCAATGTTTGCTATGGTTTAGATGTGAAATATCTCCCACAGGCGAATGTTCTGAAGACTTGTTTCCCAGCTTGTTACTGTTTTGAAGGCCATGGGACCTTCAGGAGACCGGGTTTGACTGGCAGAAGTTCAGTTACCAGGCGTGAGCCTTGACGGTCAGACCCTCTCCCGGTTCCCAGAACATGCTCTGTGCTTCCTAATCTGTCATGTGACAAGCCTCTGCCACATGCTTTCACCACCATGAAATCTACCATGCCTTTCCCATCATGATGGACTGAAATCCCGCTGAAATCATTCGTCGAAAGAAATCCTTCCATCCTTAAGTTGCTTTTGCACACAGAGATGAGAAAAAGTAGCCAATACAATGCATATACTTAACGTAATTTATTACCCACTATGCTCCAAGCACTCTTGACAATTGCCGCTATACCAAACATTGCCTTTAATCTTTACAACTACAATGAGACGGATACCATCATTATTCTCATGGTTAGAGTTGGGAAATAAGATTTTTAAGAGCCACCTGAGCAGCCATGTGGTGGAAACGGGAGACTTGGAATCCTTCACCCCACTGCCCTCTTACCTCACACTAATGGAAACTGCATTTGAACTTGTCAACTGAATTACAAGAGCCCAGGCTCTTTCGAAGAGGTGGCTTCCTCCCACCAAGCACACTTCTCGCACTTTCATCGTTGTTGGACCAACGATTTTCTTTGTTCCATCAGCAAAGATCGATAATGAATCCATTGCAGTTCTGATGTCCTCTTTAACTCTTTCACTCTCTTCTCTGGAAGGGTTTAGATCTGCACCAACAGCCTCACATTGTCTCCAGCTCAGGCAGCCATTCAGGAATGGCTTGCTCTCCTCTGGGTTTCTAGCGCATCAAAGGCGCAGTTGATGACAATTGTTTTACTGCTCCCAGGCTTCTTGCACATCCTGAGTATCCAGAAGTTTACAGCGGAAAAATCAAACAAAATAAACAAACAAAAGAACACATCATTTTTTTTTAAATTAACAAAAGCCCTGAAGTCAGAGTTGAGGCAAAGCCCAGGTCCAAAGCAAGGCAGAAGAATTGGAGGCAGAAGCCAGGGTCTGCACCTCCTTGTGGGACCCTCGGGGGCCCAGAGGAGTCTAGCAGCCTGAGGATCAAGTGTAAAGGGGTCGGCCTCAGGGCCAAGTCTGCAATGGGCAAAGCAGGACTCCTTAACACAGAAGCCAGCTGCCAAAGTTAAGAGTCTTTTAAGGCCAGTAAGTAATGAGTTTTCCCCAGCGGTGCTAGTTACAGATAGGTCAGTCTTCTTAAATCAACCCCCATGTTCCCTTCCCTCTGGTCTTTATATCTGAGCAGCGTAACACTGTGGACAGTTTCCCGGGCCAGGTGTCCAACACTGGAGAAGTCAGGAGGGGGTAAAGGCACAAGAGACAGATGGAGTGCTGCCCTCTGTCTCCTGCTAGCCATGTGACTTAAGGGAACACCCTCCACCTCTCTGCTCACCTACAGAGTGAGCCGAGAATGCCCCACAGAAATCGCAGAGAACAGCCCTGCTCCGAGCATCAGCTGAGATGACCAGGACAGAAAGCAGACCAGAGTCGGGCCTTGGCTTGCTTCCCACTTGCCAGAAATATCCTTCGTTTGCTTTCAGAGCCATCAGAACACAACACACTGCGATCATGGTTTCTTTTTGACTATTTGACTTAGAATCCCTTAGGAAGAAAGGTTGTGTCTTTCTTATCTTTGTGTAATTTAACACACAGCAAATGCACCCTCCACAGGGTCTGCTAGCCATATGCTCCGTAGAATCTAGACATTCCCACATGTGTTTAATTAAAATCTCGCTCTCCATTGATCCCTCCTTTTCTTGCCCTTCTATCTTTTTCACTCATTGATTCGGCAAATGTTGAATAGTCCATAGGTATCATCCAGTCCAGACACTGTGGGGGACATGGACTTACATGGAGGGGAGAGTCCTGGGGGTACAGCAGCAGCTTGAGGAGCCCATGGACTGGAACAGGACCTCAGGATTTACATGACTCTTGCCAGAGCTTAAAATGTAGCCACCACACAATAGTGATGAGGTAGGAGAGGGGAGGCATGATTACAACGCAAATAGGAATGAAGAAAACGCAGTACTTAGGCATCACGCAGACCTCTACCACCATCAGGAAAAGCTTTTCAATCCATTCTCCTGGGAAGAACAGGCCAATGGTCAGCCAAGTTTCAAAATCTGAAGTCAGGCTGAGATCACTTGAAGCTCAAGGCACAGCCAGCACTTCCCTGGGCTCATTTGGTCACTCGTGTCATCTACGGATGTGCTCAGCTAGACACATGCTTCTCTGTATCTGTCTGACTCCGCCCATACTCTCAGCTATCAGCCAACCACCCAATGGAAAGTAGTAGATCCAGTGATTAGGGAAAGAGGGACTGAACTGAACGGGACTGGTGCTAGGCAAGGGGGGGAGCCTCTGTATTCTACAGTCTGCTCACTGGTGGGCTGTTCATGCCCTGACAAGTACCAGGCACTAGTGCAGCATCCTGAACTAGCTGCACATGAGGAGAGACACAGGAAAGGGAAGAAAACAGGTGAGGGTAGGGCAGTTTTAGAACAGCCATGCTGGGAAGGTCTTTGAAGGTCATGCCCCACTGCCGGGATTATCCTGAAGGAACACATTCTACTAATCTGGAGGAACTGGTTCTAATCCCCCACAGAGATAAGGTTGCCAGCTTCTCCCAACTGTTTGCTTTTGAAAGGATAAAAGATGAGCTATGCAACTCTATATCAACCACCTAGAACCAGGCCAGCCTAATCTCTCCCCATCCTAAAGCTCAGGGAAATTTGCAGAAGAGGGGGTGGTAAGATTGTAAGAGCCTAAAGATGGGGAGGAGCAACGATATGCAAGATACTCCACACAAGTTAGGGCCAAAGTAATCATGATAGGACTTTGCATGACCTGCACAATTACCAACATAGTATTGATCCCCCAAAGTCTAGCATGGATCACAGGCACTAGGATCCTTAGAGGCAAGGGATTAACAGCCACAATAGTGTTCCTATACTAAAGGGGAACACAAAAAAGAGATCTAGGTAATGCTACTGAGTCTTTATACCTCATCAGAGAGGAGGACCCAGAGGGAAATTTGACATTCACACTAAAGGATGCTCCATGGATGGGGGGGGGACAATGGGAGAAAGGGAGGGAGGGGGGAAAGAAGGGGAAAAGGGGGGAGAGAGCAAGGAGATCCAGAGAGGGGTGGAGGGAGGGAGGGGAATGGGGTACCTATCAAGTTTGTATGAGTGGAAAAAAATAAATTAATTTTAAAAATTTAAAAAAAAGATGAGCTCTCCATTGTAGATTAACTCCACCATGAAGTTGGCCATAAGATCAATTGGATTGGGCCCCAATATGAACAGACCAATGAGATGTAGGGGATCAAAAACCCCAACCAGGTTTGCAGAAAGTGGAGGTTCCAATAAAGAAAAGCCACTTTTCCTGTGCCAGCATGCCAGTCACTTTTGGCTTCCTTTCCCCTCGAGGACTCTATGTCTGTGAATTCTTTGGTCACATATGTGTGTGTGTGTGTGTGTGTGTGTGTGAGAGAGAGAGAGAGAGAAAGAGAGAGAGAGAGAGAGACAAGGCATGAGAGAGAGAGAGAGAGAGAGAGAGAGAGAGAGAGAGAGAGAGAGAGAAGGCATCTCCTAGGCTGCTGTCATGTATGCAGACTGGTTTTCCTTGGCTCATGGCCAATCTCACCCAATCAGCTATGAAGTAAGAAAGAGGAAAATCCCAGGATGCAGTGCGGTAATGGGGAACACCCTTCCCCAACAGGGCTCAGAGAAGACTCTTCCTCAGAAGAGAATACTGACAGAGTACAAGCTTTAAAGGGCGGAGCCTCCCAGTAGACCCTTGGAGCTCTGGTTTGGAGGCAGTAACAAGAAAAAGGAGCAAACATTCCAAGGTTAGGGGCTGGGAGTGAACAGAGAGCTCAGGACAAGATCATCACTCTAGACAATGTGATCTTGCCTTGGCCTCTGGAAAGGCAGGGTTCTGAGAAGATTCAAGAAAACCAAGATTATTTATCAAGTAATAAATGTGGTCTTTTGATGAAATGAGAACCATGATTCAGGAACAAGTAGATTTATTCCCTTCAAAGTTACAGAGTGTTAACTGTTTGTAGTTTCTAGCTCTACATTGACAATCAGGATGAGTCTAATCTGGCCAGGACTGCACAGGGGTAGCACGGCCTGGAGGCAGAGAGCTTGACCACAGATATCTGCAACAAGACTGCTGGTAATTAGCCCTGGCTCTCCAAGACCGAAGACCGTGGACAGGCACTTGTCCTATCGCTCAGAGGACCTCATTAAACATCAAACAGAATTGGAGGCAGCCATTAGCAGATCTGAGAGTTCAACAAAGGAAAAAGGAAATTGTTTGGGAAGTGCTGAGATAACAGGTAAAACTGCAACTGGAATGCAATGCAGGTAGAGCTGCTGCCGACACCGCCCACCAGTTTCCAAGGCAGAGCTCTGAGGGGCGAGTACAGTGCAGGCTGGAGTCAGAAAGGAGCAACCTTGAGAGCTTGGGTTTGGAAATATGTGACTCCACCTTTGTAAGCAACTGGCTGCTAGACATTGGCCCTGTGAAAAGAGACAAAGAAAGTTTCTTTTTCTAATGAATTGAACTTAGACTAGTCTGTACAGTACTTGTTTTACAAGAATGAAGACCTGAGTTTGAGCCTTTAAACCTATATTAAAAAAAAAAAAAAAAAAAGGCATGGTGGTGCATGCTTGTAATCCTAGAGCTGGAGAGGCGCAGACAGGTAGAGCTCCGCAGCTTGCTGGTCCAGCAGCCTAGCCAATTTGGCAATTTCCATATCAATAAAAGACCCTACCTCCAAAAACAAGTTGGATAACTTCTAAGAAACATTACCGGAAGTTGTTCTCTGACCTCCACACACGTACACACTTGTGCGTACACTTATACATGTGCCCACACACATGCACCTGCATAAACACACACACACACACACACACACGCATGCACGCACACACACACGCACACGCATGCACGCACTCACGCATGCACACAGTATCCAGAGAACACAGGAGCCTTCACTCTAGAGACATGTGTGTCTCCAGACAAAAATCTTCTACATGTGGGCATTTGGGGAGCCCTCAGGATAAGGGCTCCTGACCCTATGCCCGAAGGTAAGTTACCAGTCAAGAACCTTAACCAAGGGCCAAACAAGAAGACAGCTCTGTGGGCAAAGGCACTTGACACCAATCCCGACAACCCGACTTTGATCCCTACACCAACATGGAGGAAGGAAAGAATCAATTCCAAAAAAAGTTGTCCTCTGGCTGTCACACGTACGCCATGTTGATACACACACACAATAAATAAATGTGATTATGTTAGAAAAAGAACTCCAGCTAGGTATAAAGAGTTTTCAATCAGTCTTTCCCCAGTTTCAGTCAAAAAATGTGACCAGATAGGCAAAGGCTGCAGCATCATGCAGAAAATGGGGAATGAAACAAACACAACAAAATGAATAGGCAAGAAAATACTGCATCGGGAAAGCAATATCAGGGCACCTTTTTTATTTCCAGGGTACCAAGTATGAAGCCCAGAGTGGCTCAAGCTCATGACCCTCGTGTCTGCCTCCTCACTGTCAGGACTGCAGGCATATACACCACATTTGGTTCAGGCTACCATGTTTTAAAATATCAAAAAATAAATATGTCTTAGAAACCAAAATATTTGATTTCTACGAAGTGAAGATTAATAGGTCAGATCACTAGAAAATAAAGCAGGGACTCCTTCCAGAACATGGAAAAAACAGGCACGGGGATATGAAACATGAGGAGGAAAGGCATATGCAACCAATTCAGAAAGTCTGTGCTCAGGTTGGGGTGGGATAAATACTTGCTGATATGTATAAGTTCCTGGTTTGAACACCCAGTACTGAAAAAAGAAGTCTGTATTTAATGAAAAGGATTTCTAAGAGATAAAACACAGTACTGAAGAAAATGATAAGAAACTTACTCCTATCCAGAGACACTAAGCCTACATAGAAACTAAATGCTTTCCAGGGTAGAGGTAGGAGGTCGCCCACAAAAGAAAAAAGGACTTTGGCTATTCACCATTATTTCTCATCAGCAAAACTGAGCACTTGAACATAATAGGACACTATCTCAAAGGCTGAGGAAAACTAATTTGCAAACTAGAATTCTATAACCAGGTAACTGTGTGAAAGAAGAAAAGGGTATTTTGATACAGACAAAAACCTTAAGAAATTTGGATTCTATGGACCTGCTATTAAAACTTATTTTAGGGCATACTTTGACAAAGTACGAGTTGGAAATAAAGAGGAAAATACAAGATCTAGGAAGCATTATCAAAAAGTCCTGGCATGCTAGCCATGAAACAGACCTAAGCAACTAGTGAAGACTGGTTTACGGAGATGGAGCCATACAGAAAAGAGGCTCAAAGAAAAACACCCAGGACTGGGAGGAAGACTTGGAGAAGGGACAGGAGAGAACAGAGGGCTTGGAAACACTTTAAGAATGATAAAAGCCTGAAAAGCATAACGGTGAATAAAGAAAAGTACTTGGGTGTCCCAAGGGAAAAAGCAAAGCTCTCAAAAAACTGAAGGTCCCCCCCATGAAGCAGGTGGTTCAGCAAAGAATGGAAGATCATCGTCCTTGAAGAAGAAATGAAGTGGATTCTGAACAAGGAAAGCATAAGTGAAAAGGCATTGGTTTCTTCCAAAAAGAAATGTGTAAAGGGTCCACAATTGCATGATGGATGTGGTTGAAAAGAAGCAGGTATGAAGGGCAATGTCAAAATATGAAATTTGCAAAAAAAAAAAATTGACATGCTTTTGAGCAGTTGGTGAACTATAAGGAAGAATAGTCTATCTGAAGATTTTTCTTTGAGTTGCATAAAAGACACTGCAAACATGGGGGGAAATATAATTGGAGCAGAGTAATTAATTGATTGCAATAAACAGCACCTCCCCTCGATAATGAAGTCTTTGTATTGGTTCCACATTTAGACTGACTCAGAGTCAAAGCAAAGCAAACTTAATTGTGGTTCCAAAATAGAACGTAGAATTACTCTCAGTCTCAGCAGTATGAAAGTTCAGCTTGCAAAAACCAAGAGGTGAAGAAAGGGGAGGGGAAATGAAGGGTAGGACTTGTCTTCACGGGGATGGTGAGATGGAGGGTTAAGCACCATTTCAGAGAGGTAAGCACAGTTTAATGCTATCACGAGAGGCAGATTTTTTTTCAGCAAAAATTTTAACGCTAGAGGAACTAGAGGTGATGAGATCGTTCCCCAGAAGAAAGAAAAGGAGATGGCAGGAAAAGACCTGAAACAGGAGGAAGTCAGCCGACTCTGCCACAGGCCGAACCTGGCATCAGTGTACCTCAATAGTGTTTATAGTCAGGCAACCTCCAGGAAGATTTTGAAGCAATTGCTTTGTGAGGAGCAAGACTCAGGGGGATATGGGAAGGGAAGCGAATAGGAATGAAGTATTGGAGTCCATTATAAACTATGGATACAGATATCAATCTAGATATAGACAGACAAACAGGATGTAGATGCATATGCAAATGATACAGCTAGAGGTGTTTTACTTTTATATTGAAAGAAAAGATTATCTTGAAAAACATTACTGTAAAAAATCTTAAAATACAGAATCCAGGAAATTGGGTTATATGTCTTAATTTACTTTACAATGCGGATCTTAATAGAGCATTGTTTTCCACATATATGTGCATGTGCAACCACACACATACACACATATACACATACATATGCTCACCTACACACACACCATGTCTCCTGTACCTTCAATCTTTCCTAAGATTCTTTCCTGAGAACAGGAAACATCCATTTTATAAAACTATAGTAGAGTTCAAATTCAATAAATTTAATATTAACATATTTTAGTAAAGTACATATCATCTCTAATTCATTGACTGTCCCACTGTCTTTTATAGGAACCTCGTTTTCCTTCAGAAAGGGATCTACCAGCCCAAGATGATATATTGTACTGAACAGTCTTGTTTCTTTGGTCTTGTTTAATTGAAAGCAGGTTCTCAGCCTCTGTCATTCTTGAAATTGATGTTTTTGAAGAATGTAGGTCATTTGTCTTACAGCAGTTTCATTTAAATGGTGGTCATCTTTGATAGAACTTCTTTCAGTTTGGGTTTATTTAATGTTTCTACCTGGTCACATTTGTGCAGTGCATGTTTGACTGGAAGCCGTTCTCTTCCCTGAATACTGACTCTACTGATTCATTCTGCTGTCTTCAACCTGCTACAAAACCAACCTGTAGCAAACTACAGGAAAACAAACAAACAAGAAATCTTGTAGTTCTTCCACCCTGGAAATTTTCTTTGGCTTTCTCATGGTTTCCCTCTCTCCAATAAAAGGGTCTTTTGGGACATCTTATTTTCCTTTCAAGTTTTCTTTAGTTCTTTGAGCATACTAATGGTAAGTCACTCTGAAGTCTTTGCTAAATCTAACTTTTGGATTTATTCAGAATCCATTTCTGTCCACTAAGTTGGGGTGAGGGGTGTGATGAGTATGTCTGTGTAGGGTGTGCTTTTTCTTTACCCAACTCATATTCTTTTTAGAAATTTGATTTTTATAGGTAACATAAAAGTGACAAATTCTGATTTTTTCCTGGCATTTTTTGGGGGGAAGGGCAAGGCAACTTACCCTAAACTCCAAAATCTCTCTCTCCACCAAGGTGAGCAATTGCCAGTGTCTTAGTTTAAATGGTGCTCTCACCTTCCCTTAAAATATGGCGAGTGTTTCTGCTGCTGCTGCTGCTTTTTCTTCTCCATCTTTTCCTTCTTCTGCTTCTTTTTCTTCTCCATCTTTTTCTTCTTCTTCTTTTTCTTCTCCATCTTTTTCTTCTTCTTTTTTTTCTTCCCCTTCCCATTCCCCTTCCCTTCTTCTAGAGATTTTGGGTCTTTAAATTTTTTTAGGAGTTCTGTATTTCTTTTTTTTACTATTCTATTTTTCTAGCTTTGCAAGCATATTGAGTACTCATCCGTTTTCCTCCATCCTCCTTCCCTGCCATCCCTCTCCCTTCTCTTCATCTAGAACAAGAACCCCAAAAAGGGAAGGAACTAGATCAATAGGGAAAAGGAGCCAATGAACCTATAGATAGTAAGATAGTACATCAAACTACTCTGTAAATAATTGTCATTATACCCATAGATTGGAAAATATTTAACACTCAGCCTAAAAATCTTCTTCTCCAACAGAGGTTGAGGATCTCAACACCCTGACAGGATGCAGCCTAGGCCAGTAGAAGAGCAGTAAAGTGGACAGCAATGGCCAGTCATAATGCAGTGTATCAGTGACCTAACAAGGCTCACCCAAAATCAGGCCAACCTAATCTCTCCCCATCCTAAGGCTTTTGGGAACCTCTAGGAAAAGGGGCAGTGAGACCATAAGAGCCTGAAGATGGGAAGGTTCCCCACTGGACAAGACATTCCATTCAAGGCAGGACTACTACATCTAGTAACTCACTACAGAGAGACTTGTCCTTACCACACCTGCATAATGACTGACATACCAACATGCTCCCATAGACTACAGAGGAACTCAAGAGAGAGATAAAATCTGGCTTCTTAAGAATTGCATGGTGCAGTGGGCAATCAAGACTGTGCTAAAGCTTTCCTTGGACTCCCACCTTGGGCTGTGACTTCTCTGTGTCTATGCAAATTCATCAGGTCTCCAGACTTTCACTTTTAGCATTTAACTTTTATCAGCTTCTGATTGATTTCCAGATCCCTGAAATGACATTTGTCCTAGTTGTGTACTTAGTTTGAGGAAAGAGGAAAGGTCAGCTCCTTGATTTTGTAGTTGGAAATTCTCTGATTTTCCTTCTCTCTTCCTGCTTCATACACATGGGTTTTTATTCTGCACATTATATAGATTCAGCTCTATCACTTACTATACGACTATCCCATACCTCCACATTATTCTAATATTTATCTTTTCTCTGACATATGCAAATTAATTTTATATTAATTTGACTACTGTGTTCCAATATTACAGGTTTAATAACAGAGACTTTGCAGTATCCTTTAATAACTCCTACCCCTACCTACACAAGGCTATTTTGTTCCTACTGTTTCATGGCTATTCTTTTATTCATTTTATTTTTATTTTTTTAATTTTTTAAAAAAAGTCTGTTTTTTCTACAGAAATTTTTTGTGTCATTTTTGTTCTGGCTTCAGAATAAAAGTATGCTGCTAGTTTCACTCAAGTTATAAGTTTACTTAAGCAGACTCTACATTCTGACATATCAGAAAAGTCTAAGAACAGGGTCTATACTCTATTTGTTCAAGTCTATGTTTCTCAGAAGTATTTCCTGGCTTTCTTCATATGGTATTCACATTTGTATTGTTAAGCTTATTCCAACATGTCTCTCTTGTTGCTGTTACTTTAACCACATTTAAAAATTTTAACAGCAGGATTGGGGAGAGGGTTGAGGGGTTAAATTCTTTCCCTTGCAAACAAAGGAACCTGAGGTTGGATCCCCAGAGCCCATGTAAAAGTCCCATATGGATATGGAGATACTAGGATATTGTAGCCCTGGAAGGTAGAATCTAGAAAACCCCAGGGCAAAAGGATTAAGGAGAAAGAGTAATCTAGGATGGTTCTCAGTGCTACCCGTGGGCCTCCACAGGCACACACCCTCACTTACCCTCTTGTATCACATACCTACATACACACGTACACAATAAACATCCACAACAGCAAAATATAATTTCTAACATTGACCCTTAGCTCTAAGACCTTCAGGCTTAGTGAGATTGAAAGAACATGTATTTCAGAGTCCACTGAGCCTAGATTTGAATCCTACTTTTGACTTGAGTAACCTCTCTGAACGTAAGTTCCTCCACCTGTGAAATAGAAGTGGGTACATATTGTATAGATCCGAGTAAGTAGATTTAGATAAAATGACCTACACATCCCTAACATGCAGTATGAACCTACTTTCACAAAGTGCTTTGCATGGATTGCTTGCTAGATTTAGAAATCAGCATTATTCGATTGCCAGTCAAGTGAAGCATTTCTTTTATATTAACATTTAAATGAAATATTGGGGAATGTATGGGTAGAAGACTTAAATGTAATATGAGGAAACCAGAAAAAGTTAATACCCAAAACATCAGCTTAAAGAGCCATCTCATTTATTATTGCCCAAGATGGGCTGACCATCCATATTTGATACACGCATTTATACCAGTATCTCTGGGGACTCCTTTGCCCTTTCAGGGGCACAGAACAGGGGGCATGGGAAAGCAAGGGAAAAAAGAGGAACAACCCTAACCATGTCTAGCTGTACCCCACATAATCACCAGGCATCTGATTAACCCAGAGGAAAGCAATCTAGGATTTTAAGTCAGCAAAGTTTACCACTCAAGTGGACAAAATGTTTACTGATTCTTAGAAGACAGAACTCAAGGTCTGGAGTCTGGAGAGTGGCCTTGATGCTATATTTAATTCATGATATAAATGGGAATCTGTGACATCACATGATTGAGCCTCAGTCTCCCCGTTTGTCAGGAAGGCTAAATAAAGTGATCTTTTGGTTTTGTCTTTTAAAATTCTGTTTTGCTTGTTCACAACGTTAGTGAATGATTGTTACAGGTATATTAGAAAGTGCTATAGAAATCCTGAATAAAATAGAATAAAAATGACCCCCCCACAAAATTGTAACCACTGCTTCTTTCTGTAGTATAATCAGACTCTTAGACTCTGAGCCTTTTCTGTCATTGAGTTTCGGGTCAGTTTCTACCCATACAGCCCTGTATCCTGCATCTCTTACCTTCTTGAAAGATTGACAGGACAGGGATTGTGGATAAACAATAAAATGGTATGTGACATATTCTTTTAGGACAAGTCTAATGCTCCAGTACATGAATTGTGCTTGCTTTTTTAGGTACCTTGCTGATACCTAACCTCTACTTTAGGATATTTCTTTTTCAAGGAAGTTCAGATTCTAAAGTACAAAATCTATCCTCCTTTTTCGAGTTCCCTGAGGTGAGAACAGGAAGACATCCCATCAAATTTCCAGCGGCGTTTCAAGGTCTCCTGCAGCCCCGAGATTTATTCACAACCCATACTGCCCTCTCGCTATCTCATCCAGCGTGCTCTGTTCCCTTCTGTCTCTATTTCCCAAAATAATCAGCTTTAATGCCAGGTAATGTGCTTTGAGATCCTAAGATGAAAGGATTTGGATCCATAACATGGACTTGGGAATGGAATATGTTTCTGAACCTTTATTAGGCACTGAACAATTCAGCAATCCTGCTTCCTTAAAAGTAAATGTTCCTCGTGGGGAGCTTGGGATACCTGCCTTTCTAGACATCAATGAGGCAGCCATTAGTTGCTGCTCCAGATTTTCTGAGCCAAACAAAACCTTCCAGAACAGCTGTGGGATGCAGGTTCTTCCCAGTCCCTACAGATTCACACCTGGGTCAAGAATGGAGAACTGCAGAGGTCCCATCTTTATTGGCCTCTTGCAACCTCCAAGATGTCACCTGGACACCACAGCTACCCTGATCTGAGCTACTCACCTACGATCCTACACCCTTGGATGGGTTTTCATATTTTCTTTTCTTGGCAGTAGAGTCTTGTCAAATTTGGTTTCTTCTGAAATCACAACTACAGGACAAATATTAGTAGCCAAATTTAGACCCTGAGGTGAGAGGTGAGTCCAATTCCCTTACCCATCCCACACTACACTCACGGGATGGAACCAAGTCATAGTCACAGAACCAGGTCTCTTTGCAACATAAGCTGAAAACTAATGGCAGGGGAGAAAAGATGACAATTTTACAAATGAGGTTTAAAATAAGGAAATCACGAGGCTGTTGCCAGATGACACTCTTAACACTTATGATAAAAGAAACATGTAAACTCAAAAAAGCAGTGGAAGCTATGGTGCAGATTAATGACATCAACTAACTCCCATAGGCCTTCCCATGTGGTCATCAGCAAAAATCTTTCAATCCTCCCATAATCTTCTGTGAAGCATTATGGGGACTAATGAAAATACATCTTTGCACCCACCAAACTCGTGTGTAAGCCAAACTACAAACCCAATTATAGCTATATTTAAAATAATTATTACTTCACACATAATCACTCTCCTTTATTGGAATCTAAACCTGTACTTGCAATTGATTAAAGCTTCTGTACTTTATAGCTTCCTGTATGATACATTCCTTGTTCCTGCTTTGTAACCTTTCCCCACTAAAACTTGTTCAAGGTAGGTCTGACATTTTTAGGACATGATTTTTAAGTGGTATCTGTGTGAAAATTACATTAGCACACTCGAATTAAATTGTTTTTCCTTTAATGCACAGTGCCAAGCAGATAACTACCCAATTTGAATTCTTGGGCCTATAGAAAGTGGTATTAAAAGTATTAACATTATCACATGTTTAAAAATTGGAAATTTAAGGAAAGTTGGGAGAAACTCATTGTCACCTCAAAAATGGTCTTGGAGTTTCTGGACTGAAAAAAGAAGTCAGCAATTTCATGCAAAAAAGAGATGCACAGAGCCTACATCCAGGAGCCAGCAAGGAGCCCTTCCTCAAAGCTGTCTTCCTTCCTACCATGTTGCTTCTCATTTAAACATTTCCAACCTGGTCCCTTTCAGCTAGACTCTGTGCTAGTTACGTCATTCATTTTTTATGACTGTTTATAATGTATGCAGCACTTTCACACCTGTGTAATTCTCATAGTGACCCTGGGGCGGTAGGAACAGCCCTGTTTATACCCCTTCTTCCCAAGAGGACACAGCCTCTTTGGAATGACTGGCCAGTCCTGCTGCCAGGCCAGATGAGACTCCGCCCAGCCTTCCAGTCCTTGTGGATTTGCTCAGTGCTAATGCCTCAGGTGCGCGCGTTTTTATGGATATGGATTGGGGTCTAGGGGGTAACATCTGGGTTTGTGTCCTGGAAGAAGGAAATGGATGAGAATCATATCGATAATGACAGAAGCAGAGATAGTCTATCAAAAAAAAGGGGGGGGGGTTGGGGGGGCATTTTCAAACAGAGCCAGGAAAGACTGGAAATGCTCACCTGATCTGGGAGTTGTGATGACCCCTATTGGGGGGTTTCCAAGCTTTGCCTTTGTTTCATATGATAATCACGGCGTCTCTCTGGGCTCCCTTCCCCTGTCACAGAGCCGCCCCACAGGGTGTCATCACCAAATTGCTCCAAGCCACCCGCCTCTCAGGAAGACCAATGACTCCGGACAGAAGACCCACATCTCGGTTCTATTTCTGTTTCCTGTTTCCTCCGATGCTTCTTGTCTAGACCTCCAGCCCTACCTATCAACTGGAGATGTCGTTCTCAGTCAAAGTCACAGCAGGTCACTCAGCATAACATAACACAATACCTACAGAAGTGGATTGCAAGCTCACTGCCTCCCAATAGCCCCTAGTGTTTCCCTCTTTTGAGGCCTTGACTTGGAGGTCCTCATCCTTCTGAGACACCTCAGAATCCTAACACCATCTACCACAGGACCTTGGGAAGCGCTAGTGAAGGAGCCCCGACCTCACGCCGAGGACCCGCTGCTCCCCAAGACTCTTCCCATCTGTCAGTCCTGCCGGTAGCTCTTGAGTCAGGTCGTAGTGAGTCAGTCCTCTCCCCAGCTCCCATTACCATGTCTCACCTTGGCACAAGCTCTCAGCGGCTGGAGGAAGCTGAGGTCACAGCTCTGAGATGCGGTGAGTCACCCCTCAGCTTGCTCCCTGAAGCCTGCTGAGCAGTTCAGAAGGGAGCCTAGGGGCTGGAGAGGTGGCTCAGGGGTTAAGCCTCTGCCTTGCAGGCGGAAGGTCCTGAGTTCGGATCCTAGATCCTATGTATAGACGCCGGGCAGAAGCAGGGGCGGCCTGCGTTTCTGGTCCTGGTAGGGCAGAGCCTGTGAATCCCGGGGCAGAGTAAACAAGGAGGAGGTGGAGGCGGTCCATGGTGGTTCCTAAATTCGTCCGTGGTTCTACACACACACACATACATGCACACACACTGCACACACCATACATGCACAATTGAATAAATAATAATAAAAAATTTAAAAAAAAAGAAGGGAGCCTGGTAGGTGAGCAGGCAGATCCGAGCAGCAGCTGTTCCACCGCAGGTCCTAGGACCTGCTCTCCTCCTCCTGACGCCTACAGGGCCCAGCCCATTATGCCCCCCAGGGATTAGTAGGCCAGTCTTGACTCCATTATTAATGGAAGTGAGTAACCTGGGGCATGTTGAGATGTTGAACTCTTGCAGGAAGTGGGGAGTGGGGTGGGCTGAATTGGGGAAAGGGTACAGGGAGGAACTCCATGCCTGCTTTAACTATCTGTTACACTTTCAGTTTTCAGATATGCCTCTGGGCCTTTTACAGACCTGTGGCTGCCAAGATCACAGACACCCAGTTTTCACTGAAGCCTGAGAGTGGGTTATTCATTACTAGACTTCCTGATGTGCAATAATACCTTGGGAAGATAAGTTTTACGGTGGAATTTTCTAGGGACTTCTGGAAGCAGGGGACTTTCTCTTTCCTTCGGCATGTCCTTTCAGAGTCTGAGATCCCCAATCTGCAATGCCTTCTTCCTTGCCCAGACCTACCCAGCCTTGTCCAGTCCTGCCTAGTCCTGCTTTTCCCACACCTGTTCTACATAGTCCTCGTGGTCCTGTCCAGTTCTGCTCTGGCCTGTCCAGTCTTGCCACAGTCTTGCCTGGGTCTGAAGCCTCCTTGCCCAGGCCCGCTCACATAGCGCGGCCATGCTTGTTCTGCCCAGGTGTCTGCTCTGGGTCGCCCAGCCTGCTGGAGCTGTAACCTCTTCCTCCTAGAGAGCTCAGAGGAAGCCGCCTTCTCTCAGAGACCCTTCTCCCTCTCTAAAGCTGCATTTCTCAACGTTAAAGGAAACGGCCTGTAATGGGTTTGAGATGTGAGTTGCGCCCCACTCCCCCCACTCCCCAAACCCCTAACACCCCCCCCACACACACACCAGCCAGGCCATGTGTTTGTATTCTTAGCTTCTGCCAGTGTTTTAGAAGGTCATCTTTAGGAGGGAGAGTCTTGCTGGAAGAAGGTTGCCACAGGGGGTGAGCCCTGAGGTTGGTTAGACCCACCCGGCTTGAGTTGAGTGAGTCTGCTCTTAAACAGCTCTGAGCAGCTCTCAGCCTCTGCCGTGACCTAGTCTTTCTCCAGCTTCTGTCAGCCAGCCCATGCCTTTTCTGCCGTCATGGACTGTTTCTCCCCTCTAGAATCTGAAGCTGAATAAATCTCCCTTTCTCCCTTAAGTCGCTTGATTTTTGAATGGTGTCTCACAGCAACAGGTAAGAGTCAGCAGTACAGAGCCTAATGAGAGCCGTTCATGCCACCTATGCTTAGAGCCTTCAGGGGACACGACCCCCATGTGATCCCACAGGACACATTTGTCATGTGATCCTCTTAGGAAAAAGTAACCATAAGGTCTTTTAGGGAACTGTTACATGATCTCTTAGGACTTAGGACATGATCACCATGTGATCTCCCATCTCTTAGACCACAATCACTGCACGGTGCTTTTTATTTCATTTTATTTTATTTTATTTTATTTTATTTTATTTTATTTTATTGTGTGTGTGTGTGTGTGTGTGTGTGTGTGTCTCAGAGGTCACTATGTGTCCCTGTGGAGGACCAAGGGTGACTTTGGGAATCATCCTGGATTGCTTCTACCTCCCTTTTGCTTTGCTCCAGGATTTCCCAGGCTCTAGCCACCAAGGCCAGAAGTGCAGGCCACTTCCCTTTCCTCCCTGGCATTTTTTTTTTTATGTGGGACCTGGGATCTGAACTTCTGCTTGTGAGGCAGAGTCTTAACCCCTGAGCCATCCTCCAGCCCTGCATGATGCTTTTGATGAAAGGCCTTGGGCAAAATTGCTCTCTAGACTCGGCACTTGATACCACACTTCTTTTGACCAGCAGAATTGCCCCCACATGTAGGCATTGTGATTTGATAGTTCTCATTGCAGAGCTTGCAAGAAAACGCAGGACACGAAGGCATGAGCCATCCTTGCAGGTGCCCAGGTTTTCAGCTGTGTTTCCGCTCACTAACCTTTTCCCATCTTACAAGGATGAAGTTTTTTCTCTGCTTCCTTTTCCTTCCCTTATGGTTAACTTGCTCTTCTTTGCAAACCCCCCTGAATTCTTTCTAGTTGGGTGCAAACTAGGGAAAACACTTGTTAAACTGGCACTTTGCAATGTTGCATGGGTAGGGGCCTCTCTACTCTTTCGTGCATCTAACCTAGGCCATTTCAAAGCTCCATGGAGACCTGCAGTATTCCTCATGCAGTTGGAGGCCCGCCTCTCAGCAGAGGGGAAAAAAATGTTCACTCAGCAGGCAGCAACTATGCCCAACAGGGAGAACCACCTTGTAAATGCTTAGCAACTGACTGTGCTTGCTTCGGGGACTTTAAAGAATCAGGTTAAGAAACAGGAGCTTCAAAAGATGGATGACTGACAGCTTTAGTGTTCTTAGATGTAGCGCTCACAAAGTGCGTATCTCACGGCAGAGGAAAGGAAGAACCAACTAGACACAGGAGAAAAAGAAAGAGGCTCACAAATGCACACTGAGGCGCGAGAAGTGGGAAGTCCGTACGTCTTAGTGTCATCTTTGCCATCATTAAAAAGGAGCAGAATTCACAGAACTCCCACTGAAGGGACAGTCTGAGGATACTGACCTGACTTTTACCCTCAAAAGGCCTCTTATGCTAGCTAGGGAAAGATGTCATAAGGAAAAGTAAAATTGCATAGTGTCAAGGTGTCTGGGCTGAGGATACAATTGACAATGGGAATTTTCATGGAATCTTTAGTCAGTGGGCGATTGGGAGCTTGGGACTTCAAAGAGTCTGGTTAATGATCTCTTGGGCTACAATCACTATGTGATCCTCTTTAAGGACGCTATCTCTCATGCCAAGAGAGGATGGAAGAATGCACACAACAGAAAGCTGGGACAGTTAATCGGACTCTTAACAGCAGGCTAGAATTCCAGCAACAGGGTAGAGGTAGAGAGATATGTGACAAAGATGGCAGAAAGGAAGAAATGAAGAGCAACAAATGCCCACAGAACAGGGACAAAATTTAAAGACTTGTGCATGTTATGTCTACATAGACTCACCCATGGAGGGGGAAGAAGGGGAGGGAGAGAGAGGGAAAAAAAAGAAAAGAGGGGTCTGAAAGTTAGAGCCCATCGAAGGCTCCCCCAGGATCCAGAAGTCAGGTGGCTGAATCCTTCTTTTGATCTCAGCTCTGCGTGCCTCAAGAGTTTGTAAGCATCTCAGCAGAGCTCTTTGAATCTGACTTGTAAAGGTCCTTTTCACATGCAACGGGGGTCGTCAAATTGTCTTCGCACCTTTCCCAAAACCACACATCTTATACTTTGTGGTTGATCAAAAGGAATTTTCAGGGATCGCTGGTTTCTCTTCTCAACTTGGGCTCTTCACGCCCTTACAGCTTCCACCACCCCCTCCCCTCCCACCCCCGCCGTAAGATGAAGCTAACAAACACTTGGGACAGTTTTGATAAATGATTGGCTGAAGGCAAGAATGGGAATGAGCCTTAGACAGTGATCTGAGTTGATTGTCAGTAGAGAATCACAGAAGCCCAAAGTCACAGCTGGTTTTGAAGAAATGTCAGCGGCTCTCATTCCACCTGTCATCTTAGCCTACAGCTCCACTCCTCTTTCTCTACCCTTGTTCTTTGAGACTACACATTGCTCCCTTAGGTAAGACTTTTCTTGATCCATAGTGGAGACTTAGCTGCTGTGGTCTCTGGTACATATAACATACACTTCTATTAAAGATGCTCTCAACAACTGATTTATGGTCATTTATTGCAGTACCTAGGTACTATTGCATGGAACATAATGTAACTTCAGGGAGTGAGTTTAGCTACAGACAAGATAAGGCTGGTAAGACACTCAGCATGGCAGATTGTAAGGTTGGTTCTAATGTTTACCAGTGCCTCTTGTGCCACAGAAGCACTCTTGCAACATAGCTGCAGAGAGAGGAACTTTTTTCCATCACTTGATCTTAAACTGCGGAGTACAGATGTATAGCAGGGCCATCTCTGAGACACTTTCAGAGAGATTGTGATTTCAAAACTCTTTTTATAATAATGCTAAGAGATTATCTGTTCTTTTCACTAAGTTTCCATTTTCACCAACTTCGGGTAAAACCACTGGCACCTTAGCATGAATCAAGGCCCTGACACCAAATGGCACAGATTCCCTGAACTCTCCCTTTACCCACTTCACATATGGTGAGAGGGAATACCTGCCACTACAGAAATTTCATTGGTGGAGCAGCAGACAGAATTAATGCCGCTGAATTCTTCGTGTGTATGTATGGGGTGCATGTATGTTTGTGTGTTTACATATGGATCGGGCATATGTAATTAAGCACGCCCTTAGGGCTTGTCTGATTGCCAGCTTGCTGTTTGGATTCCTGGGCTTCACGTCTAGGAATTGAAATTATCGGCCAGTCACCACACCTGCCCAGCCCAGCATTTTTGCAGGGATCTGGGGTTCCAAACTCCAGCTCTTTTGCTTACACAGCAACACTTCAGTCACAGCCACGTCCCCAGCTCTGCTACTGAATCCTGAGTATGTGTTTTTCCACCAGTCTGTGTGGTAAACCTAAAACATTTCAGCCTCATAACCAAGCACTGGACTCACCTCAAGGAAAAGTTTTACCGTGCTGAAGCTGCAAGCGGCGCCAGCTACACTGGCCAGAGAATGTCGTTTCCACTTGAAAGACTGGCTAACAAACTCTGGCTATTCCAATTCATGTATTTGGCAGGCACTTTGTCAAAACCCAAGCAACGACTGTCACTTGAAGGAAAACACCTGACAATACTTGGAGCTAATGATATGATTTGTGCTTTCAAGCCAAAATTAGAATTTTGTAAAGCATGTTTTATCAGTCAGTGCACTGAAGAGACAGACTCCCTTTGATGTTTGACAAGCTCCACCTGTCTTTCTTCTCTCACTATACATGGGACAAGCTGATAAGCAAGTCTCTCTAGGACCAGCCCAGAAGTTCAAACTGTGTAGGCCTTAGCATTGCATGGGCACATTCTCTTCTACCTCTGACCACAATTAAAACAAGAAAAGGAAAGAAAGAAAAACAAAGCCACGCTCACCTTATTTCACTCAAGGAATTCAAGGAACTGCAGAATGACTTTGGTATCCGCTCTTCTTTTTCCAGAGAGCCTCAATATATAGCTGAGTTCTTCATACTCCCCTGGGGTTGTGTGGATACCATCATGCTTCACGTTCATGACAATACTGGATGAGGAATCTCAAGTTCTGTAAACAAGACAGCAGGAACTACATACCAGGGGTCTGTATGATATTTTCACACATTAATCCCCCAACCCATCTTCCTCCTTTTCCCATTATAACCCTGTTTCTTCCCTGCCAGTCTCCCTCCTATTTTCATGTCTTTTTGCGTGTGTGGCCCACTGAGTTTCATCTGGGTTGCCTTTGGTGGTGTGCGCCTGAATGCTTGCAGAAGCATGAACCATCTGTCGGTGTGTATACCATTGAGGACAGTATCTTCCCTCCTGCTTCCATCAGCATTAACCCTCATCAGTCTCTGATGGAGGAACGGGGCTTCTTGAGATCTTTCCCCTTGCATGATGAAATGTTCATAGAACAGTTGCATCTATGAAATCACTGCAACAGAGAAAATAGGCCTCCATCAAGGACTGCGAGTAAGCAATGAGACATCTGGTTAAGTTCACAGACTTTTCGTTCCTGATCATCTACAACTGAGGGGGTGTGATCTCACCAGAAGGGGAGGGCATATAGTCTAGCAGATAATAAGTAACCATTTTGCAAATGGGTGACTGACTCCTCCCTCACTGTGGTTTCCTACTTTTATTGCATCTACCTTTGAATATACTCTTATAACAAGACTCTAGTTTAACAGTTTTTTTATCTCTGGCCAGGGGGTGACATCCAATACCCATCAGGATGGAGTGAAGGGCATTGCAGGAGCAGCAAAACCACAAAAGAAAATCAACAAACCATAATCCAGAACTTCAGAGACTCTGTATCAACCACCTCGAACTAGGCCAGCCTAATCTCTCCCCATCCTGAAGCTCAGGGAAATTTGCGGAAGAGGGGGCGGTAAGATTGTAAGAGCGAAAGGATGGGAGGAACAATGATATGCAAGATACTCCATACAAGTTAGGGCCGAAGCAATCATAATTGGACTTTACATGCCCTGCGCAATGTCCAACACCCTATTGTCCCCACAAAGTCTAGCATTTGCTAAAAGCACCAAGATCCTTGGAGGCAAGGGATTGACAGCCAAAATAGTGTTCCTATGCTTAAGGGGAACACAGGAAAGGGTTCAGGGAAATGCCGCTGGGTCCTTATACATCATCGGAGAGGAGGGCCCAGAGGACAGTCAGGCATGCACATTAAAGGATTCTCCGGGGATTGGGGGAGGAGAGGCACAGGGGGGTGAGGAGGGAGGGGCGAGGGGAGGGCGAGCAGAGGGGTGGGGGGAGGAGGAGGGAGGGAGGGAACCGGTGTACCTATTAAGTTTGTATGAGCGGAGATAATAAAAAATGTTAAAAAAAAAAAAAAGAAATCACTGCAACTCTGTAGATTTGATTAGAATGTTTTACCCCAGTTTCTCAGAAGGGGGCTGGGGAAAATTATAGATTTATTGGAAAATTAGGAAGGGGATCACCGAGGATTCCAGGGCCACATTCAGTAACATCTCATTGGCAGGTTCATCTCCAAGGTCAGGAGCCCCCAAGACCTCAAACCAGGTGACACTGTGGGTGGTGACGTGGTGAAAGAAGAGGGGATTCCTGGTGAAAATGACTGACATTCCCTAGATGGAGAAGTTTAAGAACAAGGCGGTGGGGAGAAGAAGAAAAAACTTCCCTGGAGTATTTTCTGTAACTACTCAAAAAACTTGCACTCAAGTAGGAGAGACATATATGGAAAGCAGTAGGTGATTTGAGCTGATTGAAAATTTACTGAAAGAATTTATTCAACAGGAGGATGAACAGGAAGCCAATTGGCTTTTGCACCTCTGCAACATGAGCTCGAAATTAACTTTAACATCTGTTGAGAGGAGCCAATTGATAGGCATAGCTCATGATCCTAGAATGAATCATTTATTAAGAAACCCATTTAATTTATTAAAATGGGTCCATTAAGCATGCCCTCTGCAGCCTTCTAGAGCTCATCTCTTTGTCTTTCGTCTCATTCACTCAGTGTTCATGACATGGGGAAAGGTCCATCTCTCTGCTGCCACAAAACCTTAGAGGAAGGACAACCACTAGTCAAGAAAGTTGGCAGGTGTCATGTGCTTATTAGCACTGTGCCGAACATTCCAATGGACCAGAAGCCCTTACCAGCTCCAACCAGGGGCTTTTCACGATGGTACAAAGCATTTGTTTTACGAAAGGAATTACCAGAATCAGGCAGGCTTAGCTCCCCTTATTAGCCAGGTTGTGGCTATTAAAGAACCCATAGATGACTTCTCAGTCTTGCATGAAGAAGAAGATGAAACCCAAATAAACCCATTCCACCTATCAATGAAATGATCCAGGGGATAAGAACTATGAAGAAGGAAATGGTCCCCATAAATGATCTCTTGTCAGTCATCCTCCCCAAACCAAGATGCTTATCAAAAAGTTTTGGAGACTCCAAAATCGAAATTTTCCAAATCATTTCATGTTGGAAACAATCTTAAAAGCGTCACAAGCTGTATTTCAGCAGACTGCAGGAAAGTTAGGGAGAATCAGTACCGACGTGAGGTACACATCAGAGTGATTCTTGGGTTCAAAACTCCCAAGCCCCTCCACACGGAGGATAAATCCTGATTTTAGCCAATGGAAACCGCCAAGTGCCTGCTAAGAATTCAACATATTCCAGGGGTACCATGCACCAGCGGGGGACAACAGCCCTATTACTCCTCCATTGGTTATTGGTCTCCTTACCATTAACAAGTTTTATGGCCTCATTGAGCTCAACTTATAGCTATACCCAGGATACCATAAAATTCAACAAAGGTACTCCTTTACTTTTAGGGAAAATGGTAGAAATAAAATATAGAAGAAGAAGGAATGCCTCATCTTCGGTATCAGAACTAGTATCTCACTAAATTTCTCATGGTCATAGTGCTTGCTGCCTGAAAATATCCCATAATGGAATAGATGACCTGACCAAATGATAAAAAAGTTAGAATCAAATTAGACTTTGCCACCCCAGTTGTTTTTTTTTAAATGGGATGCTATAGACTTTTTACATACATACACACACACACACACACACACACACACACACACACACATACACGCACTTCACACTTCTGCCTGATCAAAATGGTCCAAAATGCTTTTGAAAAAAACATTAATAGTAATCATCACTACCTAAGATTTACTGAAAGAAAAGGTGATAGCTCCAGTCACATCCAATCACATCCAATTTGGAAGGTATACGAACTTGATATAAATAAATATTTAAGGGTGATTTGTCACAGTTTTATTTTCACGTATACACGTGTACACATGTGTGTTTATATTTATATGTGTTTCCATGTGGGTAGGCACACGTGTGAGAGTGCATGTATATGGAGGTCTAAGGGTGAAACTAGGAATCATTTGGATCACTACCCTACCTTATTGTTGCCTATAATTAAACCTAGAGCACTCTGGCTAAATTATTCTGGGAATCCCCAGGCTCTGACATCTTAGGCTGGAATGACAGATGGGTCGCCATGCCCGCCTGGCATCTTTACATGGGATCTGAGGATCCAAACTCCTGTCCTTTAGCTTGCACAGTAAGGGCTTTAACCACTGAGCCATCTGCCAGCCCTACCACAGTCCTGACACTATCTGCCATCAATAAAGTTCCCATGGCATACATTACAAACTCCATCTAATACCAACCAGAAAATGTTTTGATGTTATACATTTGCTTAATACAGTCTCTTTGGTGCCACGATTTGCCATCACCTTTGAAGAAGCATATTATACATTCACTTGCCTCCCTACAGGGTATTTCAAGAGCCCTGCCAGCATACTCAGTCTTTGTGGGCAAACTATTAACCATATGCAAGTTCCTTTCGGAGCAAAAGTAAGATACTGCATTGTTGGCATCCTCCTCCAAGAATACTTCAAGGATAACTCACTCAGAATGCAAAACTATCTGTCATGGAACTTTTCCACACGGGACCTCTATTGTGCCTATAAGATCCAAGACTCTACCACTTCAGCTAAATTTCTGGGCATTATTTGACCTGTTAAAGGATGAGGCATACTCAGTATAAGAAATGATAAATTCTTCCTATGACCAATACCTCTACTTTGAAGCAGGCCCAACGTTTATTAGTTCTGTCCGGATTTTGGAGGCAATGTATTTCTCTAATACTCAAGTCCATTTACACTGATTCTCACAAATCAGTGTACTTTGGGAAGGATACCTACAATAAAAGGTTATAACATGACAGGTCATCTTGTCAGTGCTTACCAGAGACCCCTTCATTGTAGGAGCATCAACATCCTTCACTTGTGCCATCTGAAGACTTTGGGCCACTATGACAGTAACACGCACATGGCTTCCAGCATACAAGGCTCCTCAGTTCCCTACTACAATTAGACCCACAATTTTTAAGTGCATATTAGTATCTTCTAGAGTTGGGTGGGAACTTTCATAGGACCTGAGCCTAGGTTTTGTGCAGCTATACCACACCAATCTTTAGCCAGCTGCTAATATTCCTTTGAATTTTAGAGGCAACAACACAGGAACTTCATGATCATAAAAGCCTTTTTATTGAAAAATGTACCAACAGGTTTCTTTGGGATAGAGAAAAATTTAGACTCTCTAGCACATCTTCTATACAAGGGAAAATGGCTCTCTTGTCCTCAGGCTTTTGCTAAAGATAATGTATGCCAGGAGACATAACCTCTCTTCCAGGCCAACAGACAAGGGGAGTCCCTTATAATCTGAGTGATGGGGGGATATCTGGATACTTCACAGATGGTACTTTCATAGGACAAACCTGTCTTAGTTTCTTCTCCTCTTGTAGTAAGATACCTTAGCAGAAGCTACTTAGAGAGAAAGGGTTTATTTTGACTCACAGTCCCAACTCCAACCATCATAGCAAGAAATTCAGTGAATTTGAAACACTTGGTCATGGCAAATCCATAGTCAAGAACAAATGGTAAGGAATGCTTATGTGCTCATTTTCTCCACTTATACAGTCCACAATCCCAGCCTAGGAAACTAGAACCACCCACATTGGATGAGTTTTTTCACATCAGTTAAACAACGGAGATGTTTACTGATACTAGGCCTATTATGGACCTATTTGGCCAATGGTCAGCTATGAACTAAGGAGAAACCCGTGGGGCACTACGAAGTACTAATGAACAACAGGTGACTAACAGATTCAGGAGAGAGATAAAGATATCCAGTTGTGTACCCAAGGAGGAACCTACTAGAATCCAAGAGTTAGGCTTGGGATTCCAAACCCAAAATTTCATGGTGACGAGGAAGGCTTGATTAACCCCAGTGGGACACAGGCCAAAATGGAAAGACAGTGATGTAGTAGGAAGAATTATAGGGAAGAGAACTGGTAGGAAGGGGGGAGAAGATGAAAAATGGAAAAGGGAAAAGTAATCCAAATGTACTATATACATGTATGAAATTGTCAACAAGCAAAATTCATCAATAAAGAAAAGTAGAAAAAAGGCATCCCCCCCATAGATATGGCCAAGAGGATCTTCTCCCAGGTGGTTCTAGATTCTGGCAAGATCATAACATTAACCATCTCTGAAACTATTGAAAAGCCACTGCTTTTTATTCCCCATAGGTCATCTTTGACCTCCAGGGTGGGTCCCAAGGTCAGCACAACTGGTCCAACCTCCAGACTCATGTCACCATGAGAGAATGTTCTGGCTATCAACTAGTTCCATCATTCTTTTTACAGACTTACTGAGCCACTGCCAGTGATATAGGTACCTGCACAAGCAATGACATTAACAATCCCTTATCCAAGGTGCTTACTTTTGTAGGTGAAAACCCAGGAAGCCTTCTTTATCTGATTAGTCAATGTCAAGGGGTTCACATTCAAAATACAAACCAGGAACACACAGATCATTGTATATATTAAATCCACATTGCTTGACTCCAATACTCCAAGTTCCAGAGAATAACCCATCTGGGTTTTATATTCTAGAGTTCTCCTCATCTCTCAAAGCACATAATGTCAGACCCATAACCATGCTTTCCATGTACAGCAAATTACTGTTTCTTCACTTATTCATGAAGCACCTTCTTCAAGCCAGGCACTAGGTTAGGTACTGGAGATACAAGGATAAACATGAGGGACAGCTGCCTTTACCTGTGATGAGCTTAAAATTAGAAAGGAAAATAGTCAGCAGTTAAATGAACTGGAAAAACAAGTGAGAAAGAGGTGAGAGGTCTGCAGTGAGAGCTGAAGAATGAAGAGAAAGCAGTGAATGCTTAGGGGAGAGAGAGAAAACGATATTAGGCATGCAAGAGAGAAGCTGACTTATTCCGAGAACTGAAAGATGTTCTCTGCAATTAGAGAGGAGAATGCTAGATGGCTGTTAGAATCAGGAAAACAGAAATCTCTCAAGGCATTTCAAATCAAGGAGACTTAATAGGTGTAATTTTTAACAACCATGATGGAAAAGTTAAGACAATCAGAAGACAGCAAAGCCACTCAATCAATCAGGATGAGCAGGAAGCTGGGGGAGGAATGGAGTCACCGGAGCTTTCAGTGAAGTCATCTGACAGCAGCCATGCTATGACAGGGACTGCCTAGTGGGAGCCACAGAGGGGACAAGAGATGCAGCCACACCCAGAGGCACCGTTTGACTGGAGGAAGGTAAGTAACAAAACCCTCTTACCCTTCATTTCCCAGCTGTACCTTTGGTGAGTCAAATCTAGATAGAACCAGCGGAGGTGGGAGCCTGGGAATGTATTCTCTCAGACATCAGCCCCATGGGGACCAAGAAGACTAGGAGCAGGAACACATCTGAGGACAGATGAACACACCATCCAGGGACGGCTAGGGAGAGTAAAACCATGAAAAGAAACCACAGCCAGATCGCCAGGGTCTTGTAGGCTGTTCATCTTAAACACAACAGGGAACTATTGAAAGGTTTTTAACAGGAAATAGATGATGGATTTTTATCCTAAAAGATTGCCAAATTTTGTAATTTTCTCCCCATTTCAGTTCCTGCATAAACAGTAGGAAGGATTCATTAGAGTAGATGTGATATGAAAACACTGATGCCCTCGTTGAGAAGCAGCGTCGGTGAGTCAGGGTGCTATCTGGAGACTAGGAACAAGCGCAACAAGGCATCTGGGAACCATGTCATCCAAGAACCCATCTGAGGGTATCAGTCACATTTCTCCTGGAGAAGAGAGCTCAGAGGAGGGACATGACAGCTGTCATACCATGGGAAGAGCCGGCATGCAGAAGAGGGGTGGACTGCTCCCCCTATCCAGAGGGAAGAGCAGCAAGTCGGGGGAAGATGACAGGAAAGTGAATTTTATTTGTTTGAAAGAGAGAACTCCCCAAGTGCTAGAATCTTACAGAAGTGAGACAGATCCTCCCCACAAAAGAGCAACTGTCGATGAGGAAAGCTAGTCCAGTGGAAACTTTTCTTTCTGGGACAGGTAATAAGACATTTACAACACCAAATGTCAGTAGCCTGATATGGAGGACAATTAAGTCCTCATTCATACTACACAACCAGCACAGGGCCCTAAGGGTCTTTGTCATTACCCAGCATGCTGACAACAAGCAAATGAATATCTATGTTCTCCAAGAAGGTGAAAAGGGAAAGACTCTGTAGAGTTTCTGTTTGCAAGTGACATGATCCCTTCTCCACATATGTCAATGACCAGAGCACCTCACACCGGCACAACTGCTCAAAGCATTGCACTCAGACAATAGAACATCAGAAATATTAGGGCAAGAACATGAGCGACAAATCACAAGCTTCAGCCTCTGGATTGTGCATGCCCTGGCCTCGTTGCAGGGTGACGAGAGGGTACCACTGTGTGCAGGGAAAGTTGTTCGTAAACAATAAAGCAACATGGAAATGAGTGGCAAGGAGTGGTGTGCTTCTTAATCTGCCCTTACACTTAGCCCCACGCCTGGCAGAGTAGAGACTCCATACAGGTTAGAATGTGAAAGCGGGTCATCGAGTCTTTGATCCACAGCTGTTGGTGGTGTTTTGGAAGGTTATGGAATCTTGGAGACTTTGATCTATCTAGCAGGAGAAGAATGCAAAGGGAAGGGATAGGTGGTGGTGAGGGGCATGAAGGTGGCTAAACAAATGCTCCTGGGTTTGTCTTCCACCATCTGCTTCCTGATCCACCATGGAGTGAGGAACTCCAGCTGCCATGAACTCTGCCACACCTCCACCATGATGGATTGAATTTGTGAGCCCCAAATAAACTTCTGCTCCTTTCGCTTGTTTTAGGTCAGGTCCTAGCAAGCAAAAGTAATAAACACACAAGCAAAGAACCAACATTGACTGCAGATGTTATTAGGAAAAGGTGACCTACCCATTATCATTTACCAGGATGGTGAAAGACAGATTCCTCTGCTTAGATGAAAGACAAACATTAAATGATTTCAAAGTCCTTTTTTTTTTTTTATTTCAGCAACAAGAAGTCTACTTTCTGCACAGCCTCCTCCCCCCTTGGAGACATAAAACACAAAGATAATCCTGCCGTAACGGCCCAGGCTTCATGGTTTGTGAAAGAGTTTTTATTCCTCGAAATAAACCCCTCTCACAACCACTCCTGGCTTTGTTGTTTGGCTTTATTACCATCATAGTGTGAAACACTCCTTGAACTTTATTTATTGCCGTGCCCATCTAGGAGCGAGCAAGATGAAACAGGTTCTTGCTGGTACTCACATGAACCTGATACAACCAAATCACAAACCAGGGCTTCTAACCTCACGGGAACGGCTCTCTGACATGTCTTGGATGGAGAACCCGAGCCTCCATCCTTCCAACTCTCAGAAAACAGCACAAAGAGACTCCGCCCTCAAGCTGGACCGTCCCACCTGCCAGCCAGGGGCAGGGGTGTCTCCCTGGTAAACACGACCCCTTTGGGAAAAAGAACCTTGGCCCTCCCACAACAGCAGTTTTCTGCCGAGGTGGCATTTTTCCCAACACATTATGCAGAAGCCAGTGAGAGAAGATGCTGAGAACCGTTATTTCCTAATTCGATTCTGCCATTTCCGGTAATGGAAAGCTGCACTCCAGCCATCCATCTTAATAAGTGACAGATGCATTTCATTAAAACTTCCTTAAACAATTTCTTGTGGTTTTAAAAAGGAGGGGAGGAAAACAAGAGAGAGTGCTGTTCTGAGCGCTCTTGCATGTCAACATCTCAGGCACCATCACGCAGAGCCGGAGCCCCTCGCAGGCTGAGAATGAAGTGTGCAAAGGATGCCGAGGAAGGGGAGGCGGTGTTGCTCTAGAGCTGTTTCTCGTTGGTTCTCGTTGGTTCAGGGCATGAAAGGCGATTAGGCAGCGCGTTGGCAAGTGAGTAATAATAGTGATTACACGTGATTTGACCATTTGTATTACCCCCCTCCAAGCACATTAGCGTAGGGAACGGGTAAATCTGTAAATGGACTCTTCTCAACTTTATAGGTCTCTGCAAGAAATCAGGTATGTAAAAATCCACCGCCGGTCCAGGGGATTTCGATTCCAGTCTTGTTCCTAATGCTTACCGGCTCCGTGACCTTGGTCAATGCAATGACTTAATCTGTGTGTTGCTTCTGCCTCTTTTATGCAGGGAAGACATGATACATGTCAAAAACAACTTCACAGGATTATTATGAAAGCTAATGAGGCAACGAGGAGAAAATCTTCCTGACTTACGAAGAAATGTTCACAAAAAAACTTTTGAGTTTCTTCTTCCTCTTTCTCTTCCATTCCTCTCATCTGCCTCGCTCCTACCCTCCCTTCCCTCCCTCCCTCTCTCTTCTTTTCCCTCCTTCCTTCCTCTCTTCTCCCCCTTCCTTCTTCCTTTCTGTTTTCCTTCCTTCCCTTCTTTTCTTTCTTCTCTATTTTAAAATCATTTCTTGGCAATATCTTGGCAATATCTCACCCACAGAAAGCACTCAATAAATATTTTGGATTAACAACTATGATGCTTAACCTCATGTGGTAACTTGACTAGGCTACAGGATACCCAAATATTTGATAAAATGTAATCCTGGGTATGACTGGGAAGGTGTTTTCTGGGTGACCTTAGGCTCTGACGAACAGCAAGCAAAGCAGATGGTCCTACCAAAGCAGGTGGGCTCCATCCAGTCAGTCAAAGACCTACAAAGAGCACAGTGGCCAAGAGGACAATTTACCTGCCTGGTGGTTTGAGCTGGGACATTATCTTGTGCCTTTAGACTGGAACATTCTTCAGCACTTCATCGACAAACTGAGTTTCTCAGTTCTTCACACTGAACTGAAAATCACGTTACTAGCCCTCCTGGGTCTTCTGCTTGCCAGCACAAAGAGTTCTCAACCTTTGTAGTTATGGGAACCAATACCTTACAACGAATCTCTTTATGGATTAGGAGGAAAGAGGAAGAGAGAGAAGACATGGGGAAGAAGGAAAAGGGAAAGGGAGAAGGAGAAAGGCTGAATGAGATAAGCAAGTTCCGAACCTACTTTCCAGGAACCACTATATCGACAGGAAAGAGATGTGTAAATATCTGAGGTGGAGTTCAGATTCAGTCCTAAGGGCCTTGCTGGACTTCTGAGGAGCAGAAGTGGGGTACAGCAAGGCTCTGTTCCATACTATGAATGCAAAAAAATGGGAAGTGTTACTAATAATAAGTTATTTGATTGACCCTCTAAATCGACACAAACAACTGAAAGTTGAGCCCAAGAAAGAGAAATGTGACAACAATAACAAAAATCCCCTTGGGGCATGTGGGTTTACACTTGACCTCCCCCTCAGGCCCCTTCAAGGGACCACACCGTTCCCATCTGTGCTCTCATTACATGCCCAGCAGTGGGCACACATTAGCTCATTTAATCTTCACAAGCCTAGTATTACCAGTTCTTTACCCTCATGCAGAAACACTAAGTCTCAGGAAATTCAAACCACTCTCCCAATCTCATAGAGCAAATGATGGAAGAGAGAAGCCAAAGCTATTATGAGTGACCACATAGCTTAGCTTGCATTGTCAATTTTGCATATGATAGATATTGTTATGCATATATTATATGATATAATCCAGGTGGACTCAGACATGATGTAATATATGGCCACATAACAGACAAGCACACTCTAGAGGGGTCTTTGATGAGTTGGAGTTTCCATTCCATTTCTCTGGATCTGTTCATGTGTCTGTCAGCTTTATCTCTGACTGGCTTACCTCATGAAGTAAAGTGACGATAACGTTTCCAAACAATGTCCGTGTCCAACCTCACACACAAGGATGATAAATATACCTTCTCCAAAACAAAACAAACTGGGGAATTCATTCTTGACTTGGACCCACCCAAGGAAAGCAAAAGTGGTCCATCATATGGCCACACCCTGACTAGCATTGACCTGGATTGTTCCTTGGTCCTAGACCAACCCCCAGGAAAGGAAGATGAGATCATGCAAATTGTCCAAGGGTGAGGTAATCCCCACCTCAGCCACACCACATGCAGGAAACTCTGGGCTGCGATGTCACGTGGGAGTGGAGTGGTAGCTGGGTGAGCAACTGTCCCTACAGACTCATGAATTGAATCCTTAGCTGATGTTAATGTTTGTGGAAGAGCGCAGCAACCTTAGGAACTTTGGGATATAAAATCTTGCAGGAAGAAGGCATGGCACAAGAGGCAGGCCTTGGGGTTTTGAGTAGCCCAGTCTTGTTTTCTCTTGCAGCTTTCCCCCCATTACTTTATCTGCCTCCTGATGGCAGCTAAGACCTGAATCGGTTGTCTCCAATTTCTGCTGCCCAGCACGCTTTCTCCACCATAATGGACTATCACTCCCCTCTGGAACTATAAACCAAGTAAGCCTTCCTTTCTTCTTTAAGTTGTGCTGCTGTGTTACTTCAGAGCAGCAGAAAGTGTAACCATAATAGCAACCAACGCATGGCTCAGTAAGGCATCCCAGCACTCAGCCCTCCCCTGAAACCAGGACTCTTTCTTAATGACTGACCGACTGATCAATCAACAGCCTTTCCCTTCACCTTGCACAGTAATCCCACAGACACTAGTAAGCTACCACACACAAGTACCTGTGGCTTGACATTCAAAGCCCAGAAGATACCGTTCTCCAAGTAGAAATCTCTGGATGCTCAGCCCTATTCAGGACATGTAAATTATCTCCTATCTTAAGGCTCAGGGAACCTTGCAAAAGAGGAGGTGGTAAGAATGTAAGAAGCCGGCAGACAGAGAGAGGTAATGTCAGGCAGTAACTACTGTTCATGTCAAGGCTGTAGTATCCAAGAACTCAGTGTATCGTGTCTGCTCCCGCTAGAGCTCCACAATAGCTGGCCTAACAATACTTTGCAATGGAAGAGAGACAATCCCATCAGATGACGCTCTCTGGAGGGACTGTATGGGACTGGTGCTCACAAAAGAGATGGGGAGCCTCTACATTTTTATAGACTGCCCACTGGTGGGATATTTATGCCCTGACTAACTAGTGCAGGCATCCTAGAGATAATTCAGTTGTACATGTAGGGAAATGCAAGAGGGTAAGGAAAAGGGGTGGGAGGGAGAACGGGAAGAGTGGGCAGGGATGCAGGATACAGATAAGCAATGTCCATAAAATCACATAAGTTCTTGGTTAATACAATTTAGAAATTAAGTTAATGTACATTTTTTAAAGATGCCATTCTTGTCTCCAAAAGACTGGTAGTCTAGTAAAACTGGCAAATGACCACAGAGCAGGTGGAGAGGAAGAGGAGGTGACTGCTCAGAGATGGGATGTGAGCTGTGCCATCTGCCCTGTCGTCTCCAGCAGGATCAGCCCCAAGCAGCTTCCGCGGTACCTCGGGGTTTCTTTATCGTTTGCCCTGCTTCCCTTGGAGCAGTGCCTGGTTCTCTATTCTCTTCTCAAACTTTGAGCCCCATGACACGCACAGTGCTCTGGGGACTCCCGATTTAGTCCATCCACCTTCTCTCCTTAGCGCATCTCTCACTTATTCATGCCCAGCTTGCTTTCGATCTCCTTTCTTTATGGACACTGGGGAGGGGCTGTGCTTAGCCTGCCTGTAGCACAGCAGCTGTTCAATACATATCTATTAACAATAGTAGCTATGCTGAGGAAGGATTCCAATCCCTAGAGCTGTTAATCAAGTGCTTTTTGACCACTTCTAAATTCATTTCATCCTGAAATATTTATAGCTCTCAATCATCAGTAAGACATCCAGTTGTTTATTTCCTACCTGTATGCACAGGGAGATTAACAGCCGGGTTTGTTCTATAGATTTTTCAGTCTTATAAGTTTACACATTCCCCAAGCCTCACAAGATTAGGAGGCAGTAGACTTGATTATTCACATTTTAATAGATGAGAAAAAAATACAATGGATTGAAATATAATGTGTCTTATCTAGGGCAGCGATATCAGGACCAGGCCTGTAATTCAGTTTATGGCCACTCCCTGCCTGTCCTTCTGGATTCTTGCAAATCTAACACACTGAGTGTCTTCTAAGGGACATAGCTGAGAGGAAACTGAGTGATTGCCAGGCAGGAGAAGGGAAAGAAAGGGTCTTTCACTGAGCACTTGCTATGTTGAATGCTTGGTCAAGTTTCCACTAGAACAACGTCACCACTTATTCCTTACAACTGTCTTAAGAAGACAGTTTTTATTTTCCTTCCACAAAAAGGTAAGCAGAGAAAAGAATCAGGTCTGGTGGCATAGGCCTTTAATTCCAGCTATAGGGGAAGGTGAGACAGAATGACGAGTTTAAGGGCGACTTAAGTGAGACCTTGTCTCAATGTAAAAAGTAAAAGCACAGAGTACTGGGCATGTCTAAGTGTTAGAACACTTACCTAGAACACATAAAGCCTTGGAGTCAACCAAGTACTGAAAAAGAAAGAAAAAAAAGAAGGGAAGGGGGGAAGAAGGGAAAGAAGGAAACAGAAAGGAAAGGAGGGCAGGAGGGAGGAAGAAAGGAAAGGAAAGAATGTAAGAAGGAGGAGGGGAAGAAATACAGCTGAGAGTTATGGATCTAACTTTCCCAAGGGTAATAACAGCAGCGCTGACAGTCAACCCTATTCTTAGACCCAAGTCAGCCCGAGTCTCTGTACCCCAATATCTTCTAGTGTAAATACAAACCGGAAGTACTCGGGGCTGTTGGCACCGAGCAGCCTCAGGCCTGACCTCAGTCTTACCCTGATGTCCTGTTCATCTGCTCATGACTTGCTGATGGTGACGAGGGAGTCTGGGAGAAGGGGAGACTTCTAAGCCTTTCAGAAGTTACTATCTTGCTGAGTGAACTTGGGCAATGACACTTTTCTGAAGAAAATCCATGAACAGTTTTAAACAAATAGGTGGCTAAATTATTGAATTCTCAGGGAAATAGTGAATAGTTTTGACTCCTCTTTGTCGATGACAATCTTAAAGACACTTGGGGATTTGATGACGACTTTAAAAGTGAGCTCAAACTGTGCCAGCTGCTTTACCAGTCCAATTGTCCTAGAATAAAGTCCAGAATTAGAACATCTGCATGCAGGAGAGAGCATGAGCGGCTCACACGACTGCTCTGCGCTGCTCTCCTCGGCTGCTCATGCTCTGAAGCATTAACCTTCACATCAAAGAACAGAGTAGAGACAAACTCCTAATCGGATGGGTGAGGATAATAGCAATCTCCCAGGCCAGAAAAGAAAGGGAAGGAAGGAAAAGGGAGGGAGGGGTGGGAGGAGAGAGAAAGAGAGGGGAAGGAAGGGAAGAGAAGGAAGGGGAGGGGGAAGGGAAGGGAAGGTAGGTGAAAGGACAGAGAAGGGAGAGGATGGGAGGACAGGGGGGAAGGAAGAGGAGCGGAAGAAAAGGAGAGGAGGGGAGAGAAGGGAGGGGTGGGGAGGGAAGAGAAGGGGAAGGAAGGAAAGAGAGAGGAGGGGAGGGAAGGGAAGTCACTTCTCTCTCCCCATCATCTTAGGCCTCTCTCTCTCTCTCTCTCTCTCTCTCTCTCTCTCTCTCTTTCTCAAGAACAATACAATCAGGATGTGAAAAATGCTTACTTATAAGTCTTACACATTTCAAGGGGGAGTGGCAGGTTACTAAAATTTTTCCAGGATTTACACTAGGCGATGCTTGTAAAATTGTGCAGTCATGAAACATTCTCATCTGTTCAAAGATCTACTAAAGTACCTATCTCCATTCTCATCCTATCATTGATAGTGACACTGTTAATATTTTGAGACTTGGTAGGTTGCAGAATGGCCGCTGAGGATGTCCACATCCAGAACCAGTGAACAAGTACGTGTCTGTAGAAAAAGAAAACTAAGTTTATAGATGGAATTAAGTCTGCTAACCAGCTGCCCAGAGATGGGAGAGGATCTTATAAGTGTGGGGGTGAGCCCGGTGGTTCGAGCATCCTGATAAGTGGGGAAGGGGACAAAGTGGGAGAACCGGAGAGATAGTTGCCTAAGAAAGAGTTCCATATCACTGGCTTCAAAGATGGAACAATGAGACCCAGAGGTGAGAAATTGGACAGCCAAATTGAGAAGGAAGGTCAAGAAAATATGTCGCCCCCAGCATCTATACAAGAATAAACCCTGCTGATGACTTGCTTTTTAAGCCTAGTTTAAATCTTATTGGTGAGATAAGATTTAAGTCCCTGGTTTTGATCTTGTGTTACAACAGCCATAGGAAACTAATATAAAAGCTCAGTTGTGACTTTTTAAAAATTTTATTTGAAGCTATTCATTCCCTCCTCCTCTTCCTCCTCCTCCTCATCCTTCTCTCTTCCTCCTCCTTTTCTCTCTATCTTTCTCTCCTTTCTTTTAATTATTATGTAAATTAGCTTGTCTCCTTATGGAATTTTCATACAAATTTTGTTTTGGATAATCCTCCTCCCTGACTCCTTTCCACAGCTATCACTCTACTTGAGCCCGCATTCCAGTTTCACGTGTTCTCTTACCTCCATGCCCCTTTCCTTGAAACAATCTTTTCTCCCTCTCATGCTCTCCTTTCCAGTTTCATGATCTTTACCCACACTGACACCCACACAAATGCACGCATGTAAAATTATGATTTACATATGAGAAAAGAGCATATGGTATTTGTCTATCCAATCCCAGGTTACCTAATTTAATGTTTGCCAGTTCCATCCATTTTCCTAATTTCATTTTCTTTATGGCTGAATAAAATTCCATTGTGTATATGCACCACATATGTGCTTATTATCCATTCATCTGTCAATGGACATCTAGGCTGATTCCATTCCCTTGCTCTTGTGCATAGAGAACCTATAAACATGACTGTAGAAGTGTCTCTGAGGCAAGGTGTAGGAATTGAAGAAACAATTCTCAAAGAAGAAACACACATGGCCAATGAGTATTTTAAAGGGGGCTTATCATCCTTAACCATCAAGGAAGAGCAAACTGAAGCCACTTTGAGATTCTAGTGAACCTGGTCAGAATAGCTAGCATAGAGAAAATGAAAGACAAAAGCTGATTAGAATTGAGGGAGAAAAGGAACCCTTATTTACTGCTGATGGGAATATAAACTGATGCAGACACTATGGAAATCAGCATGGAGCTTTCTCAAAAAAAAAAAGTGAAAGCAGAATCACCATATAATCCTGCTATACTGAACATAGACCCTGTGGATTCTATGTTGTGCTGTGTGTCATAGCTAGATACACATTCCAACTTGACAGTTGAGGGTTTGCGTTCTGGGCACATTTGGTGAGTGGGACTTGTCCCAAGGCAGATGAATAAAATGGAGGGAACTGTTTGAGAAAGAGGCATCCTTGTGTATATTTGGCCAGACATGCTGGTCTGTCAAATAAGGATTGTTCTCCTCAGTTGCTGTTTAGAGATGGTAGCAGTTTCCTGGACCCTGATGTTTGATATGAGCTCTCCTGCAAAGCTGGATGAGAAACTGTAACCAGTCTATCCTAAGAAAAGAAACCCCTTGTTCCCTTAAGCTGTTTGATGGTAATTTATCAGCAACAATGCAGGCTAACTGCAACACTGTGCAAGTAAACCTCTACTTTTCTGTGTGATTTTGTTTCTGAATCTTCCTTCAGAGCCCTGTGTCATTGGCTTTCTAGAAATGAAACAGCAGCCAGTGTATAAGACAGATGCTTCAGTTATCTACAACTATTAAACTCATGATCCAGTTCCTTATTTCAATGACCCCACCATTTAGTGGTAGAAAAGAAGGATTTATTAGGTTGGTAGATTCCATGCACTGGGAATGCAGTGGAAATCAATTGCCTCTCCTCATTTTAACTGGGTCCTCAGCCAGTAAACTGAGGGGTCAGAGCTACTTTAAAGCTCATACTTGCATGTGTCTTGACACTGATGTGTCCTCTAGTCTGGAATATCAGCTGATCCTCTAACTAAAAAACCATCACATGACTTTCCTACACAACCAGAACTTCCTTACAACGTGGTGACTTTTCTAGCATGTTGTTTGGTTGGTGTCATGGTTTGAAATATGTCTCCCATGGACTTGTGTGTTTCCAGGAAGAAGGAAGTCACAGGGAGTGAGCCTTGAGGTTGATTAGCCCTGCCCTGCCTGAGTGCACGAGTCTACTCTTGAGCTTGCCGCAGCAGCTCTCGACCTCCGTGAAGGACTTGACTTAACCTGCCTCCAGTTTCTGCTGCCAGCCGTGCCTTTTCCACCATGAAGGACTGCAACGCCCTGATGGAACTGTAAGCTAAATAATCTCCCTTTAAGTTACTTAAGCTGGAGTCTGTCTCACAGCAACAGAATATAGTAGCAGAAATGGGCGCTGAGTAGTGGGGCACTGCTGTGAGATTAAGAAATTGAAATGTCTAACAAATATCTTACAAAATGCTCCGCATCCTTAGCCATCAGGGAAATGCAAATCAAAACCTCCCTGAGATATCCTCTCGTTCCGGTCAGGATGGCAAAAATCCACAGTACAAACAACACAAAATGCTGGAGAGGATGTGGCGAGAAGGGAACTCTCCTACATTGCTGGTGGGAATGCAGGCTCATATAACCACTCTGGTGAGCTGTCTGGCGATTCTTAAAAAAGTTAAAGAGTGAAATGCCATATGACCCTGCTATTCCAGGGAATAATCCCCCATACAGCAAAAATTCACCTCAATAGCACAAGCATGATCATGTTCATGATAGCACTGCTTACAATAGCAAAGTCATGGAATCAACCCAAATGTCCAACAGTGGATAAGGAAAATGTGGTATATTTCTACAATGGAATACTACTCAGCCATCAAAAATGATGAATTAATGAAATTTGCCAGGAAATGGATGGAATTAGAAAAAATTATACTGAGTGAAGTATCCCAGACACAGAAAATTAACTGCTGTATGTACTCCCTAATAGGTGGATCCTAGTACCAAACCCACTTAGAGACACACTCAAAGATAAATCTCTGTAATACCTACAGTAATTGCAAAGATTATAAACAGGAGGGAGGGGGAAGGAGGGCCCCTCCAGCAACAAGGAGAGAAGAGATCATGCTACAGCAGAGAAAATAGCCTCCATCAAGGACTGCAAGTAAGTAATGAGACATCTGGTTAAGCTCACAGACTTTCCTTCCTGGTCACTTGCAACTGATGAAATGGAGGGTATACAGTCTGGCAGATAGAAGGTAACCATCTTGCAAATGGGAGACTGACCCCCCCACTGTGGTCTCCTACTCTTATTCCATCTACCTTTGAATCTACTCTTATAATAAGACTCTATTTTAACAGCCTTTTATCTCTAACCAGGGGGTGACATCCAATATCCATCAGGATGGAGCTAAGGGCGGTGCAGGAGCAGCAAAACTGAAAAAAAAATCAACAAACCATAATTCAGAACATCAGAGACTCTGTATCAACCACCTGGAACTAGGCCAGCCTAATCTCTCCCCATCCTGAAGCTCAGGGAAATTTGCGGAAGAGGGGGCGGTAAGATTGTAAGAGTCTAAAGATGGGGAGGAGCAACAATATGCAAGATACTCCACACAAGTTAGAGCTGAAGTAATCATAATAGGAGTTTGCATGACCTGCACAATGACCAACATATCATTGACCCCTCAAAGTCTAGCATGGATCACAGGCACTAGGATCCTTAGAAGCAAGGGATTAACAGCTACAATAATGTTCCTATACTAAAGGGGAACACACAAAAAAAGCTCTAGGTAATGCTACTGAGTCCTTATACCTCATCAGAGAGGAGGACCCAGAAGGAAGTTTGACATGCACACTATAGGATGCTCCAGGAATGGGGGGTGGAGGGGGCACTGAGAGAAAGGGAGGGAGGGGGAAAAGGAAGGGGAAAAGGGGGAAGGGAACAAGGGGATCCAGGGAGGTATGGAGGGAGGGAGGGGAATGGGGTACTTATCAACTTTGTATGAGTGGAAGAAATAAAAAAAATCATTAGCTCAAGATCTGACAGAGAGCAAACATAAAAAAAAAAAGAATATCTGGTACCAGAGCATGCAGAGTTTTAAAGTTGAGAAAGTCACAATAATGCAATACATAGGTTTATAAGATTGGCTTCCTGCCGGTTAAGTTTCCTTCATGCCATCCATGGCTTGAAAATGCTTTTCTTATCACTAAATCATATTTCACTGAGTGGGCATACTACATTTGTTCATGCATCTGTCTTTTTGGAGAACATCTTGGTTGCTTTAAGGTTTGGCAACTATGAATAAACCTGTGATCAACATTTCTGGGCAGGTTTGGAGGCAGAGATGGCTTTTGATTTGTTTGGGTACATACCAAAGAGCACAATCATACAGTAAGGGGATGTCTTGTTTTGTTGACAAAGCCCTCAAACCATCTTCTGACAAGACTATTTTACATACTGTACTGCTTCCATTCCCTGTGGCAATGAGACAGAGTTCCTGATGTTTGAAGCCTTTGTCAATATTTGGTATTGCCAAGATTTCGGATTTTAGCCATTCTAACAGGTGTGTGTGGTAAGTACTGTAACGTTTAAATTTGAGGTCCCTAATGACATAATGTTGGTATCCTTTTCAAATGCCTATTTGCCATATGTACATATTCTATATATACTCGATATAATTTATATGTGTATATACGTACACACACATATATCTGTTCTCATAGGGTTGTTTTCTTACAGATGTTTTGAATACAGATCAGTTATTAAATACATATCTGGCAAATATTTTCTATATTCGCCTGGACCTCTCTCTGGGTCCTTCTGGTGGGACTGAGAGCTGAAACTGCAATCCTTCCTGTTAAGGAGCACGGCACAGAGACAACTGTGAGAAGCATGACCAGTCTGCACTTGTCTCCGAGGCCTCATGAAGCGGGTCTGGGCCTCTTCCTCGCTCTACTGGTGTTTTCTGGTTTAATGCTCCACGTGCCCCAGCTAGAAACAACTGCCACTGAAATCACTTTGGCTCCCACCATCACTCCTGGGAAGCAAAGCATTCTCTCAGTGGATACTGTAGAGTCTTTCCACCCTGGATAAAAGTTTGCTTTTGCTTCTTTATGTTTAGAAATAAACATAAAGAATTTTGTTTTGTTTCAAAGCCCCATGTAGGGGCTTTGAAATTCTCTATAAATGTAATCTTTCTTCAGATTCCTTTAGAACTGAGTAATTACTGTCATCAATGCAATGTTGAAAGGCTACACGTGCTTTTTTTTTTTCTTCCAAACCATTAGCTAAGCTCCCTTACATCAGCCTGAGGATTAAACATTCTCTAGTTCTCTTTCAAACTCAGCCTCATCACTTGCTCATGATGCTCCATCAGCGATGACTTCCAGAGCATTCATGCTCATCTCTGCCCACCAGCGTTCTGAAAGGGAAACCACTATTGACTCAAACCCAATTGGTCCCACGGCTGGGGCGGTCATCAATGTGTGGTACAGATACGTTCTCCGCTGGGACCATTAATCTTTCTGACTCCCCATCCAACTTGGTGAGTGGAAAACTTGAGTTTAGTCACTGCTGGGGTATCCTGTCCTCATTCAGGGTTGGCAAAGTTCTCCAGGATCTGACACGGCATGTGTCATCGAGGGATGGCTCTCTGGCCCGAAGGACATCACTAATATGACTACTGCTGAAGTCCACGAAAAGCCTCATGAGTGAGCTTGGACCTAATCCCTATCTCATGACCAAGGCTGAGTGTCTAGATCACAGGTTCAGCTTCCTGGATGCCTCTAAGTCTGAGATCCTCCCACTTCCCTAAAGTGCCTACAGACGTGAGGCCTCGCTAGATACCGCACACTAAAGTGTTTACTTCCTTCCTGGTCTTAAAGGATATTCTAAAATGCTCTTTTTCCTGTGAAAGAGTCAACATCTGGAGCCTCTGGGACGCTGAGCACTTCCCCCCCCTCATCCCTGCAGTTCGGGCAATTACCCTGTGGCAAAGCAAAAGCAAAGAGAACCATTGTCCCTTGTAGGCCTGGAGAATATGGCTTCCTGCAGAAGTTCCTGGGTGACAGAAGGAAGACCCTAGGGTAGGAAAACACTAGCTGCATATCACACACACACACACACACACACACACACACACACACACACGCACACACATAATCGCTACTTCAGTAACTCAGAACTCATACCACTACAAATAACTTACAAAATGACAGGATAGAACCTCTTCTATAAGGATTCTTTTCACTTTTTCTCCCAAAGTACAGTTCAAAAGACCTTATGGTTGGCCTAAATCTGGGTCAACATCTCTCTTCCACCCTTATTTGGCCAGCCGTTCTTACTAGACTAGGGGTTTCTTAAGGACAGGGCCTTGGACTTAACTGTAGCAGTCAGATTCTAAGAGAAAACAGAAAGTTCACTGAAATCAGATACTACGAAGGGTTTAGTTACAAGATAACCAGCTACAAAGGTGTAGGAAGGATTCAGGGAACCTCAAGGTTAAATATGGGGGATCCAGAGCTTGCAGAGACACACAAAAAGACAGGGCAGAGAGTCGGTTAGAAATCCTCAGAAAGAAAGAGTGGGGTAAAGTCAAGTGCTGGGTGATTTGGGATGTCACTCCGCTAACCTCGGTCTCTCGCATCCTTGGACTCTCCAGAATCCCTGGGCATCACTACATCATCCATTCTGCATACCCTGCTAGTAGCTTCAATGTGCTCTCAATATCATGAGAGTTCTTGCCTCCTTCTAAATCAGCTCTGGATTGTCCCTCATGAGTTTTATAGTCCAGAATGGCAAAGGGAACTAATGAAAAGCTTCTCTTTACTGCAAATTCATTGCCTGTTCTATTCTGTTTCCCCTTTGCCTGGCAGGATCACTGGTGATTCTGAGGCCTAAAGGACTTACTTTCAAACACAGGTTCCATCACTTGATTACAAGCTGTTTTGAAACTAACATGGGTTATTGTGTTCCTTGAACTGCACTATAAACTCTGTAAAGGTTCCTCTCTATATTTTTGTGGTCATAAACATAGTATGTTATCCTCAGTGGGCATTTGACACTTGTCAAATGGATAAGTGAGCAACTGGAGCCATTAAAGGGATCTTTAAGTATCCAGACAAGTTAGAGCTCTAGGATTGGGAGTGGGGAATAGGAGAATAAGGAAAGGGGTATATCTCTTTTTTTAGTATGCAAATTTGCTTTTATCTTTTTTTTTTATTATTTCCGCTCATACAAACTTAACAGGTACACCGGTCCCCTCCTTCTCTCCACCTCCCCCTGACCCCCCTACTGCCCCCTCCTCCTCCCTCCCCATCTCCCAGTGCTTCCTCCCCCCAGTGCCAATCCCCCAATCCCCAGAGCATCCTTTAATGTGCATGCCAAACTCTCCTCTGGGTCCTCCTCTCCGGTGAGGTGCAAGGACCCCGGGGCATTTTCCAGAACCCTTTCCTGTGTTCCCCTTAAGCATAGGAACACTACTGTGGCTGTCAATCCCTTGCCTTCAAGGATCCTAGTGCCTTTAGTCCATGCTAGACTTTGTGGGATCAATAATGTGTTGGACATTGCGCAGGTCATGCAAACTCCTATTATGATTACTTCAGCTCTAACTTGTGTGGAGTATCTTGCATATTGTTGCCCCTCCCATCTTTAGACTCTTACAATCTTACCGCCCCCTCTTCTGCAAATTTCCCTGAGCTTCAGGATGGGGAGAGATTAGGCTGGCTTAGTTCCTGGTGGTTGATATAGAGTCTCTGACGTTCTGAACTATGGTTTGTTGATTTTTTTGTTTGTTTGTTTTGCTGCTCCTACAATGCCCTTGGCTCCATCCTGATGGGTATTGGATGTCAGCCCCTGGACAGAGATAAAAACCTGTTAAATTAGAATCTTGTTATAAGAGTAGATTCAAAGGTAGATGGAATAAAAGTAGGAGACCGCGGCGAGAGAGGGGTCAATCATCCATTTGTAAAATGGTTACTTTCTATCTGGCAGCCCATATGCCCTCCCCAGGAGGGGGTATATCTCTTGAATGATAACCACACTTTGTTTCTACAGAGATTCATTAGGGACAGAATCTCCCAGAATCAGGCATAACTTCCAATCTTCCTCTTCCCCTCCTTCCAGTAACTAAAGCCTCAGAGGAAGCCCCAAGACATTCTCCAAGTACAGAATGATACTTCTGGGACACATAGTCATTCATTTGGCCTTTTGATCATCCACTTAACAATAATTACTGAGTTTGTCCTGGGTTCTAAGCATAAGAGATGTCAGGCATATTAACCTACAGATTACTATACATTGAAATTTTTGAGTACAGGAATTTTTTTTGAGTGTAGTATCATAGTTAGGCACAGGTGTCAACTTGACAGTTGATGGTTTGAGCTTTGGGCACATTTGTAGAGAATTAGTGGTTAAGCCCAGAGCAAACCTGCAGGAGATTGTCTAGCTGATAGGGAAGGTCCAGCCTATGGTGGTGGGACTAGACCCTGAACAGATGAATAAAATACTGAGAAGCAGTTGAGGAAGCTGGCATCCTTGTGTACACTTGACCAGACATGCTGGTCTGGCAAGTAAGGATCGTCCCTCTCTTATCCATTGCATAGAGATGGTGTGGCCAGTTCCCTCAGCTCTGGTGTTGGTGCGTACTATGAACTATAACCAGACTATCCTAAGAAAATAAACCCCTTGTTCCCTTAAGCCATTTGATGATCATTTATCAGCAACCATGTAGGCGAACTGCAACATGTGGTATTAGAATGTAGCAGAGATATAGCCAGAGATCTGCCTTCACCTTCCAGCTTACTCCAGAGATCACTGCCCACAGCCCCCATCAGTGTAAGAGGTTTTCTGTTTTGGATATCAGCTTTGGAGCTTTTTTGGGTCTTTGATCCTCTTGGGAAAAGGCATGTAGTTTAAGGGAATTAGTCTACCAGGAGAAACCTTTACCTGGTGAGAGATTAGAATTGGTAGATCAAGATCCCACTTTCCTTGTCCCTCAAGGACAATTGTGAGGTATGTTGGACGCCTACCAGAAGATCCCCAAAAAACAGAATCCCAATGCCGAAAGTAGCCAGCTGCTCCTGATCCCACCCCTGGCTGGCTTGGTTCTTTCTCCTGCATCACTTTCCCACTCTCTTATTGGTACTTCTTGGAATTGCCCATCCCCGATAAAATACCTGCATCATTCCCCTTTGTTCCAGTTTCTCCTTTTCAGGAAAATCAACTTAAGAACAATGCTGATGCTGAGCCTCTTCCAAACTCAGCTCTGTGGAAGAAGAGTCTTGGAATTTCAGAAGAGGTGTCACTGAAGAACGCTGGTCCTCCCTATCAGAGGAAGATGGAGAAGGGATGCGATGTGCTGTGATGGGAATGGGGAGTGGGAGGGACACGGGAAGTGAGGGGACCCACTGGCAGTCCTGTGGAACAGGGACATGATCAATCGCCCCATTCTCCCCACAGAAAAGGAACAGTGCTCCTTTCCAGCGTCCCACGGTGGTGTTTTGGACTGCGAGAGGCTCGTGGGAAGGCACTTGTCGTGGTTTCATTGTGAGTTGTCCCCCAGCAGGCTCCTGTGTTTGAATCCACAGCTGTTGTTAGTGTTTGGAGAGGTTATGGCACCTTTAGGAGGCGGAACCTTGCTGGAGGAAGCCACGTCACAGAGAAAGGCCTTGAGCATGGGTAGTTCTGCCTGCTTCCTCTAGTAGTTTGCTCTTGCCGCGGGCTGCTTGAGCTTGCTCCGCCTCCATCATGATGTCTGTGGCAACCCGAACCTCCTCAAGCTTCTGCTACATGCCTTGTTGTTTCCATTACAACGGATTGTTTTCTCCCCTCTGAAACTGTAAGCCAAATAAACCTTCTCCTCCTTCCTTAAGCTGCTTATGTGAGTGTGTCTCGCAGCAGCAGAAAGAGTAACTGCGACAGCACTACTGGAGACATGATGCTACCTATGGGCTTTCTCCACCTGCCACGAAGGACAGCCGAGGGCACTTTGCAGACCACGAGGAGTCTATGTGAACTCGTCCCTCTTTCCCCAACATGCAGCTTCAGGAAACCATAGCTGCATGCATGACTAAGGGATGATTTTTCTGACAGCCAAAAACCTCTTTTTTCATTTGTGAATCCCAGTCACCTGGCGCAGAAGAAAAGTGTTCATCAATGTGCTTGATGGACAATTGATTGTGTGTGTGTGCGTGTGTGTGCATGTGCGTGTGTGTGCATGTGCGTGTGTGTGCATGTGTGTGCGTGCCTCTACTGCTGGTTCTTCCTGAGGTGCAGCTCTAGTTCCCTTCCCTCTGCTATCATGTGCTCAGTGAGCTAATAAGTGGCCCATCATTGTCATATTCAAAAACCTCAAGTAGGACTTGGCTCACTCTTTTCCTCTCATCTCTTCCTTACAGTGATCTGCTCGCATGTGCGTGCGGGTGCGGCATCCCTGGGGCAGGCAGTGGGGCTGCTGAATTCTGGACTTCAGCCTTCATAGAAGACCATAGTCATGTTCACTAGCATCATTATTACACGAATGACGGCAGCACTTCAGTCCCCAGAAATTCTTCAGTGTTTGGAAACATGAAACAGTGCCCAGGGGCCATCTTAAAAGAGAGGATTTGTTCAACTTCCACTCTTACAGAAAAAAAAATTCTCTTTTTAAGGCAACAGACTTCTGTCTGAAAGAAAGCTGAGCTCTATATTGTCTTCCACACACCAGCTGTGTGAACTTGAAGTGCAGTTCTGAGATTCAGGGTCAGTCTTCATGGCTGCAAATAAGGGACTGGGTGAATTCTGCTCTTTTCCATAATTCTAGGAATATGGAATTTGCGTGATCTCTGTCTTTGGAGAGCTTTACTTGTTCTACCGGATAGAGGTGAACTGCTTGTTCTTTTAGCCACCTGGGACCCTGGCTCTGCCCTCCCCAATGGTACCTGCCACATTGCTTGTATCATCTACACCTACGATCAGTCTATATGCATTGCTAAGGTAGGGCCGTGTCTGTCTTTTCCCCTGGTACATCCCCAGCACCTAGGCACTTAATACATATTGACTGAATTTACAAATGTGATGTAATCCTGAGGCCAGCAGCTCTGGGACACACCAGCCATCCTTCCCTGCACCTGGCAGGAAGTGAAGGAACTCAGTAGCCAGTCATGACCTCACACCCCCAGAATCTGGAAGTCAATCAAATGCAAGAGAAAAGGACTTGACTGCCGATCTGATCTTGGGAAGGAAAATATCTTATATTGTCTTGCAGGTTAATTGGCTAAAGTGGGGAAAACAGCAAGCTGTCTATAAAGAAGAAGTGGCCACATCTCCCATTGGCCCATCCATATTTATGGACATCTGGGTCTGGGCTACCACTGTGCCTGTGCTCAGATTGCCAGTGAAGCCTTTAGCCATTTGGAAAGCACAACAAACCCTTCTCCCAGAGCCATCTGCGCAAGCCCATGCTGGACTCATTCCCTCCACGGGCCTCACCTGCTGTCACAGACAAGTCCTCTCCCCGGGGGTTGGAGGAAATGAGCAAATCAACCCTGAGCACGCTTCAGGTGGCTCTGTGACCTTGCGTTCCTCCCAGTGACCTTTCTCATGTTGTTCTTTGCATGGGCAACTCCAGCCATTACATTAGCAACACACAATTACACCTTCAAGGTAGATTCAAGTTCAGGCTCTGGCAGGACATAAATACCTTAATGAGGTGACAGCCATGCAAAACTTCTGAGTGGTGTAAATCAGGGCTCCGGCAGGCTGCAAAGACTCAGATTCCTGCTCCGCGCAAAGAGAAGCAAAAGAAAGACAAGGAAGAAGGGAAGACAGGAGGAGGAGGTAGAGAGTATGGAGAAAGGAACAAAGGAGAGAGGGGACATTTTTATGATGTCGTTGCTGATAGTACATGGTCCCGTTGTTACCGTGAATGATTTCATCAAGACGCTCCTCTCGTCCCCAACTCTCTTGATTTCTCTGCTGATTAAAATTCTCTCTGGCAGTTGTAGGCCATAAACACGCCCATCAAACAAAAGACAGTTTGACTACAAGTTTTCCATGCCAGAGTATGATGGAGTCTCTTCTACAAAAACCCCTAACATCCTTCAATGTTTTTCAAGCTTGTGTGTGTGTGTGTGTGTGTGTGTGTGTGTGTGTGTGTGTGTGTATGTGTGTGTGTGTGTGTGTGTGTGTGTGTGTGTAGACATGTGCATCAGAGGGTACTTGAATGTCACAAGAGTAATATCAAAAATCATCCTTAATTGCTCTACCTCCTTACTGCCTTCCTCTGAGGTTTCCTAGTTTCTTCCTTTCTGGCCAGAATTACAGGCCACTGTCATACCCACCCAGAATTTTTCATGTGTGCGCTGGGAATCTGAAACCAGGTCCCTTTGTTTGTGAGGCAAAGGTTTAAACCCCTGAGCTACCTCCCCAGACCTCAGATTTTATTGTGATGTGCATGCATGCATCCACATGCTGTAGCACACATATGGAGGTCAGAGGACAATTGCTGCATTTTTTTCTGCATTGTTGTCAAGATATTCATGGCCAAAGATGTTATAGGAGAGCATGAAGCAATAAATACCCAGGGCTGAAGGAACTGACCATACCATATCCATTCATCCACAGGACTGCTGAGAGAGGGACCATCCCTATTGCCAGATCAGCATGTCCGGTCAGGTATACCAAAGGGTGCCAACTTCCTAAGCAGCTTCCCCCACCTTATTCACCTGCCCAGGGACTATCCCTACCCACTATGAGCTAGGCCCTGACCCATCAGCTAGACAATCTCCTGCATGCCTGCCCAGGACTTAACTCAACTACTAATTTCTCACAACTGTGCCCAGAACTCAGAGCCTTCAGTTGCCAAGTTGACACTAATATCCAGCCATGACAATAATTTTGTGGAGGTGGTTTTCTCCATTATCTTTACATGGGTTCCAGAGACCAAACTCAGGTCACCAGGCAGGAATAGCAAGTATCTTTAACTATGAGCCATCGTATTGACCCAGAACTTCTAACTTCTTTCAGGATTCCCAAGGCATTTGCATCTCCTGTCCAGAGGCAGTGAATGGAGATCACTGTCTAGCTTCCAACGCCATCCAGGAAAAAGGACTCCAACACTGGTACTTTGCTGAAATGAACTCAAAGAACATTTGGCTCTGCTCTGTGCAAGATGGCCCTGGTCACTCGACAATACACGTCAATCCAAGCATGCAAGACTGAATGATGCCAGCAGCAAGTGGAATCGCAAGTCAGAGCTCAAATTGAAAGGAAATGGTAACGTCCCTGTGGGATGCAGTCAATCCCAACTGGCTTCCTGGGACTGCTAATTCTTCCAAGAGTCCACCGACCACTCTATGAGCACATACATACTTTAAAAGCGCAGCTGTCTGAAGCGATGTTCACAGTGTTTAGGTCTGGTCACTCAACACCAACAGCCCCACTGTCTCCCAGAAGCTTGGATATGGTTGCTTGTTTAAAAAAGGAATAGAAGGAGCAAATGTTCTGAGGACTTCAGGAGCCCAGGGAAGCACCCTAAGACAGAAATACTATTTGAGTCACAAATGCTAGACTAAGCTGTGGCTATCAGCACAAGAGCTGCACAAGACCCAGTCATCCAACATTCCAGCATAAGTGGGGGAAGGATTCGTGAGGCCTCACCTTAGCTTAGAAGCTATTGGCAGTAGATGTCTCCTGAGGGAAGGAGTCGTGACTCTTTGAAGGAATGGCCACTGGAAGAATGTCAATGCTCCAGCAGATGATGTCATACCCAAACCCTGTGGATGACACTAATGGGACTCAGTGGTTTCAAAAAGAAATCAAATAAGAGGACATGAATGTGGGAGAGAAGATGTGTAGGAGGGTTCCTATACTGTGAATGATTTTGTTGGAAAAATGTGGAAAGGTTTGAGGATTTTGAAACTGTGGACCACAAAAAACACTGATCGAAGCTTAGTGAGTCATTTGGCAAACAGAAATGCTAAAAGAGATTTGAATTGTTTAGGCCCAGCTTATAATAAGGGAACAAGTACTTTGGCAAAGTTGAATTTAAAGATGATCGACTTGGTTGACGGGAGCTGTGTTGACAGCCTTGAAATGTTGCTCAAAGAAAGGGGAGACAGCAGAGCAACTGAGACTATTGGAGAAATTCATGTCACCAAAGAAAACCTAGTGCTTTGTGCTGGAACAATGGAAAAGATGACTATTGCTCTGTGGAGATTTCATATTCTAAAATCCTAGATTTGTTTAGTGGAAGAAAATCCAAGCTAAAGCAGATTTTTGTCCTTCAAAACTGTTGGCTGCCTAGAAAGGGACTTTCCATGGTCAACTCATAGAGGTTGATAATTATGATTTGAATTGGCCAGGCTACAACTTCACTGCAGAAGTTGGTAGCATGGTCCAGGTGGTAATGGTTTTGATGCAAGATTAAGGGGTTGATGGAGTACAACTTCAGTTTGACTTCATGTCCAGGTTTGGTGCTCCTATAGAGGTGGGTGAAGCTTCTAATTGCAACAGAGAACCCAGGATGTTGGAGATGTTTCCAGGACCATACGACAAGCACGAAGGAAAACTGGAAGTGCAGATTGGAAATGGTCCAGAAAAAAATGCTGCTTGTGAAATTTGACCTGTAAACAGGTAATGGAATTGCCCAGAATTTTGGAGTCAAGCTATCTACATGACAAGTGACAGAAGATGGACATTGAATTACAGGATGCAGAATTTACTTACCAGACTTTAGTCTTACTTTTGACTTTATTTTGGACTTAATCTTGATTTCATATTTCCTTGTTCTGTCCTGATGCTTGCATTCTTAATGTCTATTTTGTGCTGAAGTATTTAACTTATTTTTATGTTATAGGACCTTACAGCATAGATTTTGAAAAAAATAAATTTTATACTTTACAAATTTTTGGATCTGAATTATTAATCACTATGAATATTTTAAAACTGAATCATAAGAAATTTTAATTTTGAACTTTGGTAACTTTTAAAATTTAACTGAAATGCAATTTATATCATAAGAGGAATACAAAATCTATGGGGACAAGGGTTTTTATTCTTCTTTATGATTCTAGCTTGTTGCATTTCGCCTGCATCAAACGGTTTAAGGGAACAAGGGGCTTATTTCCTTACGATAGTCCGGTTACAGTTCTCAGTCCAGCTTGATGGGAAAGCACGCACCAATACCAGGGCCGAAGGAACTGGCCACACCATCTCTACATAATAGCTGAGAAAGGGACTGATTCTTACTAGCCAGACTAGCATATCTGGCCACATGTGCACAAGGATGCCAACTCTTTCAACTAGCTCTCTGTGGTTTATTCCAGTGCCTAATCCCACCGACCATGGGCTTGGCCTTCCTCATCAGCTAAACCATCTCCTGCAGGTTTGCTCTGGGCCCAACTCAACCAATAATTCTCTACAAATGTACCCAGAGCACAAATCCTCAACTGTCGAGATGACACCTGTGCCTAACTGTGACATAGCTACAGTTCACAGTTCAACTTGTCAGGAGAGTTCATTCCAACTCCAGGAGCCAAAGGAACTAATGACACCATATCTACAGGAATTGTTGAAAAGAAAGGTAAACCACATTTGCCAGATTGCGAGTCTGTCCAAGTATGTCAAACTATGCCAAACTACTGAACAAGTTTCTTCCATTTTATGCTCCTGTACAGGGAAAAGTACTACTCACCACGGACTGGGTCTCCCCACATCAATTAGATAATCTTCTGCAGGCTTTTTAAGGCTTGCCTTAATTACTACTTCACAGATGTGTCCAGAACTCAGCCTTCAATTGTCAAGTTTACACTTGTATCTAACTAGCACAGATATTTTCTAGTCTATTTTCCTAGCAAGGACTCTGAAATCTTCTATGCATCTTCCATTTTAGCATATGTCCATTCAGATTGGCCATATTTCAGTTATTTACAGACATACATACAAAGTGGCTGCCATAGTGGACTGCCCAGTTCTGTTGGGATTTCCAGAAGAATCATACTCAATCATACCAACTCATTTTGGTTATGTCTGCTTCAGGAGCATTAATAAGTAAGAAAAAATGACTCTCTGAGGAAATCAGAAATGTAAATCTTATACACCAAAGGAGTTAGGAGCATCAGGTAAAAATGCTTCCAACAAGAATTTCACCAACTCCAACAAGATGTTTTCATGTGACTAGGGATGAAAGAAACCAAGGTCCCTCTCTGCTATGAAACCTTAGTCCTTGTTAGAGTCATCTTTCTTTTTGCTGCTCCAAGACAGCAGTCACACACAACTCAAGGGAGAGAAGGGTACTACTTTGCCTTAGAGTTCCAGAGGGAAATATAGAACATTATGGCAGGAATTGCACAACAGAAGGCACGGCTGAAGGCAGGAGCAGAAGCAAGTTCAGGTCACCACAGCCATCAGGGAGGCAGAGGAGGGTAATAAAGCAAAAGGAAGTATGGATGGACTACAAAACCTCAAGTGCCACCTGCTTTCCTTTAGCAAAGTCTACCTCTTAGAAGTACCATGACCTTTGTAAACATTAACAGCATTTCAGAATTACTAAGCTCAGCTAAACACATGAACCTGTTGGGGGGGGGAAACTCACAGTCAAACCATGGCAGTCTTCAAAGTCAAGACATGATTGGGATCTACTTGCAAAATGACTTGCTGAGAGTTGTTTGCAGATTTATCTTATTTGGCCTGCAGACACCTCATCTTAAAAAATTAAAACTGAGAGATCTCACATTAAAATCTACCTTTCCAGTTTCTCTTGAAGGATCAGATTTGGAAAAGTTTGACCCACATTTCTGCAAGTCAGCACATTCTCCAAGTCAACATGCCTGTCATCCCTTACACCTTTCCCTATATCTAGGGCTACCACATGCATCTCTAAGTGCCTTTTTATATTTCTCTTCAATCTTTTAGTTTCATACATGAATACGATGAATTTATACTCCCTCTCCATTCCAACTCTTCGTCTGTACCAGTGTTCCTCCTACTTTCATGTTATCTTGTGTGTACGGTTCACTGACTTTTCATCTGGGTTAACGGCATATTCCAGGCACTTGCTGAAGCAAGGAAGATATATCAGTGGATTTACCATTTGTATGATTTTTTTCTCCTCCCTCCAGCTTCCTTTTTTTGCCTTTTTCATTTTCGCTTTTTTCTTTGTCATTCTCTCACTCTAGCCTTTTTCTTATCTGACCGTCATACATCAAAGGATATGCTTTGAATTATCTTGGGTGTTTCTTGAGTACATTTAGAAGTGGAATGTTTTGTATTTTTCTCTTGGATCCTCCATCGATCTCCTCACACAAAATCCTTTCTGTGCTTTGCTATCTTGTATTTTTTTCTCATGTTTCTATTCTGTGTTGTAAACATCCATCTCTCCTCCCATCCTGTTAGTGCCAAGCCAAGAGAGCCCATGTCTTTCTCATCAAAATGCCACACACGCACCAGCAGCACTGTGATAGACTGAAGGAATCAGCATGACTGTAACTCTGCCTACCCTTGAATAGACGTGCCAAAGAAATCCATCATTTGGGGGAATGGAAGTATCCATGTAAGGTACACCCACACCTAGATCTGTTGGCTTAGAAACATCCGCAGGAAGCTACTTGCGATTCTTTTGAAGCTCACGAAAATACTTTTTCCTTGGAGCTCTGAAGCTGCACCGAACTGGCTTGCTTTTCCCAGAGCCAATCATGGCCTCTGATTGGGTGATGTGAGTTGTGTGCTTACTCCTGGAGTCCGGGGGTTGAAGTCAGCCTCAGGGAAATACCACGCAGATTAAGAATGGGGGACAGAGGGCAGGCACAATGATTCAGATGGTAAAGGTGCCTATGCGCAACCTAACAGCCTGAGTTCTGATCCCCAGAGCCCACGTGGTGGAAGGAGAGAGCTATTTCTAAAAGTTCCTCCACATGCATATATGTGCATTCTTGTATTCTCACATTCTCTCTCTCTCTCTCTCTCTCTCTCTCTCTCTCTCTCTCTCTCTCTCTCTCTCACCATCCTCTTTCAGAAACAAAAGAATAGAGGAGAGAGATTAACAAAAGGAAAATAGAAGGGTCTGTTGTGGTGTTGTCTGTGTTGCTTTGTTTACTGGAAGATAGGTGACTGGTCCCAGGTAGAATCCATCAATGATTTGCTCCACCTTTAACTTGCAGTCTTCTCTCCGTAACTGACTAGTCAGCAAGCTGGTAGCTGGTGCAATGTTTGCCTTTCCTTCAACACTGCCACGGATTCCTCCAGGTTGCCCCATACACTGTGGCCGCCCCTGCAGGCTGTTGAGCAAACCGGTGACAGGAAACTTCAGCAGCCGTTGATGGGGTCTTTCGGTGCGTGGGCGAAGCAAGCCTCACGGAGCAGACGGCGGAGGCTCCGGCTGGGGAACACATCACTCTGCCGAGCACTGAGTGTTTATTTGGATTAATGGCTTTCACAGTTGCCAGATTTCAAAAGTAAATTCAATATTTATTGGTGATAGGTGGCAAGGAGAAAAAGTATACTTTGGAAGTAATTAATTACTCATGCATTCCCACACAGCTGTCATGGAAAGAGCTGGAGACCCGAGAGATAACGAGCTTATTTATAATTCCTCACTCTTAGGGTGCGTTAGTATTTATTAACATGGGGTTTCCTCATATACCTGTGTAAGGTGAAGCAACGTCCCATTTTCCAGATGAGGAACACCAGACTCCAGGTATAAAGCGATCTATCCACAAGCAGCAATGGATGGTCAGAACCTACATAGCTTGGTTTCAGAGGGATTTGTTTTTCTCGTGATGCTGAGAAGAGAACCCAGAGCCTTACACAGTTGGGGCAAGTGCTCTACCACTGAGCTCCATCCTAGGTCCAACTCCAAATGCAATTCTAGTCAAGAACCACTTTGTTTGTTATACAATTTCTTATCGTCCCTAAAACACGTGAGTAACCTGAGTTGAGGGGCTTTTGCATGGCTGTGCCTTTCCAGAGAACATAATCTCTTTGCCCAAAAACCTGCAAGTCAAGATTTTTAATCCCTGGGGTTTTTTTTTTTACATTTTTAAAAAACTTTGTGTGTGTGTGTGTGTGTGTGTGTGTGTGTGTCAGAGGCACTGTGTGTGTCCCTGTGGGAAACCTAGGGTGACTCAGGAATCATCCTGGATTGCTTTTATCTCCTTTTTGCTTTGTTCTGGGATTTCCCAAGACTCTGCCCACCAACGCCAGAAGTGCAGACCACTGCCATTTCTACCTAGTGTTTTTACGTGGGACCTGGGATCCAAACTCATAACCTTCTGCTTTTGAGGCAGAGTCTTAAACTCTGAGCCATCTCTCCAGACCCCCCCCCTTCCAGACACCTTTTTTTTTAAACAGGAGCTTCCAGATCTAGAGTTGAGACTGTGAATAGATAAGGTAAACCAGAGGTAAAAGCTCGACTGAAGAGATAGTTTGGTCACTGCTTGCGAGCAGAAGGACTTCAGTTCCATCTGTAGAACCCATGTTTATTAAAAAAAAAAAAAAAGATGTGGCACCATATGCTTGCAATCCCAGTGCTGGAGAGATGGAGATAGGCAGGTCACTGGGGATCGATCATTAGCTAGCTAGCTAGACAAGTTGTCAAGTTCAGATCCAATAAAAGACTTTTTCTCAAAGAAAAGAAAATGATGAATGACATCAGGAAATACACACACATACACACACCACTTTACTGTGTCTAGTTTGCTTATGTGCAGAGAAATACCAAGAGCTGACTTCGGTCATTAATCACATGCACAGCACGACTGTCACAGAAATTTCCCTCCTCCAGTGTTCTCTCCAAATGAGTCTGTTCTTTCATCTCAATTTAAGTCCCCAACCATCACCCTTGCACATAATTGTCTATTTGTACAAACCAGATTTCTGACCTTTTCAAATCGTCATCCATCTTGCAGATGATGGGCCCCACTTCATGCATGTGCTTGACTCTCCTGAGCGCTCCAGTAAGGCTGACAACTTTTACCCCCCCCCCACTGAGGCCTCCTTTCACATACCAAGTGTCTCATCTGAAGATTGCTGCACCTCACACAGAATTTAATGTGAGCTCTTTGCTCTTGATAATGGCCAATCACTTGCTAGTGCTAGTGTAAGATCAAGCCTTTCGTTCTTGCAGCTGGAGACGTAGCCTGATTCGCAAACCTGCGGCACGGTTTGGCTGGAAAGTCAGCAGGCTCGCTGTGAAGGTCTAAGAGGCCAATCCCACATCGACATGCGATAAAGGCGGCCATTCTTCATGCCTCGTTGCACATGTCCTGCTAGTGTTTCAAGTCACAGAGAGCTGAGGCTCAAAAGGGCCAGTTGCTATCCAACTTCTCCAACTGAGTTCCGCTTGACATGTCTGATGGAGAATTTAACTGAAGGGCGAAAACGAGACTTCTGAGATCGTAGGCAGGATCCTTCTTCCTTAGGCTCTCTTGAAAATTATCTAGAGGCCTCTTGATCTGTTTTGAACACCAAGTCCCCATCTTGCTTATCCTAAGAATAAATTACTTACCAGTGACACATAAACAGAGATGTACATATATATGCATATACTTATGTGTGTGGATCAATGATGTTCTCTGTTCTCCATCATGTTAATGTGACAAAAAGAACTCTAGTGCTAGTTTCATGAAACCTAAGTTACAGGAAGGACACGTGCAAACCTGGCCTAGAGGAACCAAAGAGGCTTTGATGTAAATCATGATCTTTGAATGGGGATAATTCACCTGCCTTCACAGGACTGCTGTGGAAACCAACACTCTCTTGTGAATAGCTGGAAACTGCCCTGGCTGTCCTTGTCGCTTCCAGTGAGATGTTCTGCTCAGAGGAAGAAGCCACTCTATGAGAGTTTATGGCACCATAAGCAAAGAGGTTGTTTTTTTTTTAATGTCTGGGGTCTTTGGTCCCCTAGCTCTTTAGAACAATGGGCCGAGGAGACATGGAAGAATAAAGGACGGGTAGATTGTGCTCTCTCTCTCTACTATGGGGTGTTACAGTGAGGGAGTATGCAAGCATGTGCGCGTTGAGGTATAAGTCAGGAGTAAAGATGATGTCTGGAGGTGGGAAGACAGGTCAGTTAATGAAGACTTGCTATTTTTGCATGGTGCCTTCCTACAAAACAAAAAGCCACCACCCTTTCTTTTCTGAGACCATCGAGATTGCCCTTGTCCATTGGCACAGAAACAGATGGATACTCAGTCGCTTTTCCTCCCATGGCGTATGGCAAGAATGAAAGCAAGCATTGGTTCACCGCAGCTACCATCTCCAGCCTCTCAACCCTGTGTGGAAGAAGGGTGAGGCTAGAAGGGACAGGGCAGTGCAGAGTCACGTGGTCTTCCCCAGTGTGCTTCTCCACTGAGACATAGCAAGCCATCTCATCCTCCTACGTGAGCTGACAGCAGCAAAGTGGGGGGGGGGCAGGACACATGTGGGTAAGTGGACGCCAAGAAGGAATTCGATAGCAGCTATTAATCAAACTGTCCCTTTCTCCAAGAACATTGGGAAGGTGACTCTTAAACTTTTTAAACTTTATCTATTTAGTTATGTGTTTACTTTTTTTCTTTGTGTGTGTGTGTTTGTGTGTGTGTGTATGAATGCATTTGTGTGGTATCAGAGGGCACTGTGTGTCCCCGTGGAGGACCAAGGGTGACTTTGAAAATCATCCTGGATTGCTTCTACCTCCTTCTTGCCTTGCTCTGGGATTTCTCAGGCTCTGTCCACTGGGTCAGAAGTGCAGGCCGCTGCCATTTCTTCCTGGTGTGTGTGTGTGTGTGTGTGTGTGTGTGTGTGTGTGTGTGTGTGTGATCTGAACTCAGAACCTTCTGCTTGCAAGGCAGAGTCTTAATCTCTGAGCCATTTCTCCAGACTGAAGATAACTTTTGAAGAGAGAGGAGTCAACACAGGTGACAAATACATGACCATGTTCTTGGCAGACTACTAAGTCCATTTGGTAAGAAAGATAATGAGAATTGTTACACTTTTCCTTTGTGGCTCCCATTTCCCACAGGCCTCCCATGGTATAATCTGTCAGGGAACCGCCACCTGCTCCCAGCGCCCCTGTCTACCACTCCTGCCCCCCGAATGTTGCAAAGGATGCTCTGCAGGAAGACGGAGAAAAGATCCCGATGTGACAGTGATTCAGGTCACACGCCCGTTTTCGCCTTTCCCGTTACTGGATGTGACCACAGGACTTCTGGGCACTCAGCTCTTCCTGTCTCGAGTGACCTTGCTGTTTCCCACTGCCTGGAACAATAGCACACATCAATTATAGTAAAATAGCTCCAATTTCTTGGCTCCCCAATGCCACAAGGCCCTCTTGGGAGCAATAAACTGTGTGCTCATCTCAGACAATCACCTCGCTCCCTCTTGATTAACCTCTTTAAAAATCCAAGCCACTATTCCCAAGAGGAGAAAGCCCCTCCTCGAAGTGAATCATGAGCCATTGCCAATGCCCCCTCCGCACTCCAACTTCAGTCAGAATAAAGCCACCGCTGAAGGTGCAGAGCAGCCATCCCGGGTCAATTTCCTTTCTTGCAGAGGTACCTCGTGGTCGTGGGACATAGCTGAGGTCACAGAGCAGACACAAGGGTTCTCACCCCAGACCGTAATTGGTGAGATATATCCTCGTCTTTCACTGCAGGAGTCAATGGATGATGTCTGGTGCTCATAAATCAGGAAACAGTAATCACACACTATTCACTGGAGTAGAAATAAACTCTGAGCCAACTAACGCCAGAGACAGGCATGAGCGCTTCAGGAGCACTCTCTGGGAGGACTGCAGGAGCGCAGCAGGGTACCCTTTCGCATTTCAAACACCAGCATGGTATTTGATTTTTTTTTTTTTTTGGAAAGTCATGTGTCTAGGTTTGTTTTATTTTTCAGGCTGATTCAAGCAAAAGGAAACACAAACAAAAATGGATGCAAACAAGTGAAAACATAGTTGTGTGACTTGTAGATTCAGAGAATCTACACAGTTGGAATGGAATCTGGAGTGCCTCTCCTCTACTTCTCCCTTTGGCCCCTGTGGATTTCCATGTGGGAGAAACAGGCTGAGAGAGGAGAAATCACTTGCCCTAGGTTGTTCAGGGGAATGTTCTCATGGTAGTCTTATCTCAACAGCACAATCCTGCAGCAGCGCTTGAAGCAGGAAGGTAGAAGCAGGGGTGAGAAAAGACAGAAGCCCTCCTTTCTCACGGAGCCCTGAAGACCAGCTGAATATTAACAGCATAACTAACACCCTGCTCTCCCCCCACAGTGCAGCCTCTGTAGCACAGGCTATCCATTTAGCGATGGGATGCTGCACTAGGGAGTCGTTGGATGTAGACGCTGACCACCAACAGAGGATCGCAAGAGGCAGCATCCTATATGATAATAATGGAGACCTTGGTTCGGCAGTTCTCTAATTTTGTGATCTTGGGGGAGCCACTTGAGAGTTCTGCGCCTCGTTATCCTGTGCTATAAAATGAGGAGCGAGAATGCACCTACCTCACAAAAGTGCTCCAAGGAACAAGCAGGTTAATATGGGTTCAGCACTTAGAACTGTATGTGGCATATGACGAGGTTCATACTAGCATTAACTTAACCAACATACACCACCAACTCCTTTTAAAAAATGCACGCTAACAAAGTTTGGCAACACTGAAGCATATTTAAAAGGCTTGCTATGTGCTACGAGTCCACCGGAGCACTGACAGCTTCTGGGATGACAGTTAAGAAGTGGATGAAAAGCTATTGGGGGTCGCCATACCAGAAAGGATGCAGGAGCACCACATGTGGGAAGACCACCCACTGGACCACCCTGCATAGCACTGCACCGCCACATCTGCTGTACCAAGTACCAGCTGGGGTCAGTGAGACAGCTCAGCCAGTAAAGCGTTGCCCGCAACCTGAGTTTAAACTCTGGACACCAGTGTGGCAGAGAGAGCCGACATCTGAAAGCTGTTCTTTGCTTCTACCCAGAACAAAGATGGGCGTGCACGCATCTGCTCTTCAGTCTCTCTCTTTCTCTCCCTCTCAAGGAAATAAAATAGTTTTGAAAAGAAGGAAAGAAGGAAAGGAAGGAGGGGGGAGGGAGGGGGGAGGGACTAAAAGCATCAAAAAACTACTGCCCACCTAGACTGCATTACAGGGAAGAGCTTCCTCACAAAAATGAGTACAGAAACAAGAATTGCTAAATAGCAGTTGAATGGGAGGAACAGAAATCACTGTAACAAAGGGAAAAAAACTTTCATGAGGGAATAATTAATGGGGAAAATTAAAGGACTTTGACAATGTATCATTATGGGACAATGAGTTGACACAGTGAATGAAGGAGACCAAACACAAATCTTAATCTGAGTTCAATCCCCAGAATAGACATGGTGGCAAGAGAAAACCAGCCTCCGCAAGTTGTCCTCTACCCTCTCCACGCACGCACACCTTGGCACTGGTTCTTTCATTCGCTCTCACTCTCATAAATACGATATTTACAAAACAAAATACATAGCTAGAATCCTCTTACATAAAAAATGCCTCAGTAAAATATTTTAAAAGGACAATTTCTTGTAAAAATTAATTGAAGGTTTTGATATAAAATATGGTTGAGATATTTAGCAGCAAAATATACGTAGCTAAACAGAAAAATAGAGAACTGGATGATAATACCATAATAATTGTTCATAATTAAGCCAGATAAAGAAAAGAAATATGGGTATGATATGTTGATTATAATAGGAAATAACTTGATGACACTTACCTGAAAGACTCCTGCTAATTATAAATTAATTAATAAATACAGATCTGTTCATTGCAAATAGGTCAATAATAAATTTTACAATGCACAGACCTGAGAGATAGCATCTAAATTTTGTGGTCAAAGTCATTATTACGAGTACTGGGATAATTCAATGGTCCCCGCACCCAGATATGCCACTCTAAGAAAGACACATTTCTTCTTCTTGTTCTTCCCAGAGATGCTTAAATTCAATCCATTCAAGAAAAACCTCAGATAAACTTAACTTTAATGATATTCTACAAAATAGTCATTTTCTCCAAAAGGATCAGTGTAAAAAAAAAATGGAAAAAAAAAAACAGCTAAAACAACCAAAAAAGAAAAAAAAAAACAAAAACCTGTCACATTGCAAGAATCAGGGAATTCCAATTTGAATCCTGTGATTATATCTTGAGCCAGAGAAAAGACATTAAAGAGAAAAGTGATGAGTTTCAAACACTATGTCTAGATTAGGTAGTACTATCATATCAATGGTAGTCTCCATGTTTTGACAGTTATACCATGGTTATATGTTAATATTTGAAGATGACACAATGAAGGATAAACTAGATGCTATGCATTATTTTTTGAATCTTTCGTGTATATATAAAGTAAAATAAATTTTTAACCTCTGAGAGCAATGACTAATACAGAGCAAGCATTCAATAGATGAGTGTTGCTGCTGCAGTTGGTATTTGATGAAGCTTTCCCTGTCTCCAAGATTCTTCACCAGTGGTGAGTAACTGAAAAGCTACCTGCTTACTACACATTGCCTTTAAGTGACATATGCATTCACATTTGTGTACTTACATTGTGCAAAGACAAACAAAATGGACTTGTGAACTAATAGAATTTACACTCATTCATAATATTTTGTACTTCTATTTGATAGGGTAGCCTATTTCCCCACCTTTGATCTGGCCATCGGCCATTATTTCCTATGATCAATAGATATGGAATAATGAAATAGAAATTCCCAAAGACAAATAGATCTTAAACGCTGTCATAGAGATAAAGAACAGTTTAAAATGAAAGGTTGACAGCAATAATGGAAATCTGAGGACAGTTAATAAAATGCTCATCATGCTAGAAGACAATATCTGCTAAGAAAACAACTTTGGAAATAGCTTTTGAAAGCACAGCAAACTTGCTGGGTGTGTGGATGCACAACTACCCTCTCAGCACTGTGGAGGCAGAAGCCAGAGATTCAGGAGTTCAAGGCCAGACTCAACTATGGAGAGTTTGAGGCTAGCCTGGGGTATATGTGACTCTAACCACTCCTCCCCCCCCAAAAAAGACAAAACTGTCATTAGGGGCAAAATAGACATTTGGACAACCAGAAAACAAACTTGACATAATAGGGTGTCACTAAATAGAGGTTACATTTCAGATAAAATAAATCAATCTAAGATGCAAGAGAAAAATTAAGAACAGATGCACTCTCTATCTAAGCAAATTTAAAGAAATTTGTCTTACATGAGGCAAAAAGAAATCATATCATAATGGCATTTCGCGGTGTTAACAATTACTAATTGCAAACTAAAATTAACAAAAAGTTCCATGGGGGAGATGAACAGAGATAAACTGTTTTAAGGTGATCTTATTTTTGTGAGTGAGCTTTAAAATCTGATGCCAAGACTAATAAGATGGGTGCGATAAAGAAGGTGATAGAAACTTGTCCAAAGGACCTGAACCAAGATGCTACAGTAACAAAGACTGTCAAATTCCACAAGGTGAAATGATTGATTTGAGAAACTTTCTACCAGTAGAAAAAGCTGAACTTTTCAACAAACATCATAGAGACAAGTTTTCCCCTTTATAGGGAAATATGAAATTGAACCTCAAACTTCCCACTATGTATAAAATTAACTTTTAGAGGGACCAAAGATATAATGAAGCAAAACATTTTGAGGTTCATAGAAGAAGCCAGTTGTATGTTTTAAAGTAAAGAATTCTTAAAAGAACATGAAAAAGCAAACTATGAAAAACAAATTTAGAAAGCAATCACCAAAAGTTAGGCAACTCTTAGCAATCAAAATATACTATACAGTAGAAAGACAGGCTTCAAGTTCAAAATCAATATAACTGACAGGTATTAAGATGCTAAATGTAGATTTGAAAATTATAAACAAATAAAAATAAACATAAAGCAGAAATATGTGTAAAATATTAACTCTAACCTCACAGAAAACAAGTAAAATGCAGTGGTCAATAAACAAATAAAAGATGGTCAGCTAAGATGGAATGTAGGAAATGAAAAGTAAATCAATCATAAGACAATACCATTTTACAATCTCTGCCAGGTGACCTTCTGTTTAATTTTCAAATATAAAAAAAATAAAGACGGGCTACAGAGATGGCTCAAGGGTTAAGACTCTGCCTTGCAAGCAGAAGAACCTGGATTCCTTGGATCCCATAAAAAAAATGCCAGGTGGTGGTGGCATGAACTTGAGCTCTGGTGGGCAGAGCCTGGGAAATACCAGAGTGAATCAAAAAGGAAGTAACGCAATCCAGGATAATTCCTGAAGTCACCCATGGTCCTCCACAGGGACACACATGCCCTCTAATAGTCTCTCTCTCTCTCACACACACACACAAATAAAAAATAAAAATAAATAATAATTAAAAAATAGATTTGGGGAATATTTACCCCTTGGCTTGTGGTTCCCTTATAGGCCTAAATTTTTGTTTTCCATGTTCATGTGTGTGTGTGTGTGTGTGTGTGTGTGTGTGTGTATGTGTGTGTGTGTGTGTGTGTGTGTGTGCAGAAGGGGGTACTTGAGTGAGTGTGTGCCTGTGGAGAGCCAAGGGTGACAGCGAGACTCATCTGGGAGGCTCTACCTCCTCATTGCTTCTCTGGAGTATCCCAGGCTCCACCTACCAGGGCCAGAAGTGCAGGCTGCTGACGTTTCCACTGGGCGTTTTTACATGGAATCTGAGGAGCCTTTTGTTTGAAAGGCAAACACCTTAACCACTGAGCCATCTTCTCCGGACACGTTTTTCACAGATGAATCCTTTCAGGATGATGAAGTCAGATCATCTTCCTCCAAAACAATATCAGAAACCAAAGGCAACCCTTCAGACCTGTGAATAAAAGCCCAGCACTCGGTTCTGGTCAGTCCAGGTGGAGGCCCAAGTTCCTGGAGACAGAAGGACCAGAAATCCCTGGGAACATCTTCAAGAAATTGCCTAGATGTCACTGCTGCAGGTCCCAGCTCCAATGTGCGTATCTGCCCCTGAGACCCTCACCCTCCCTTTGAGCACAGCTGCTCTGCCGGGTTCTGAGGCCTGTTTTCATGTTGGCTTCATCTTCACCCCAACCAGCAAATTTCCAGCTGCTCTTGGCTTCTTGCACCTGTGTGGACCACCTTTCCTCCACTCCCCACCTGATTCAGACAGTGTCCTCTGGCTCCCAACAGGTAAGAGATCCACGTAATATTTGTCATGATGAGCAATTGAGAAAAAAAAATTCCAGAATCTGATGGTGTGATTTCAGCTGTCTCTGTCCTGGCATACTTCCAAGATCATACCCAGAGCCAGCAGGACATGTGGAGAGGGTGGAGGGGCGACTGCAGGGAAGATGGGACAGCACATGCCAAGGGAGCAACAGAAGCTGAGGCGGAACCAGCAATGACTGGCAGAGGCAGAGGCTGGGCTGGGAAACCATGGAAGGTGGAGAGAGGATGAGAAGACAGAAAAAGACTGTGCTCAGAGACTGACTGCAAGTCAGAGCCAGGACATGTGGAGCAATGTAACTTGGCAAAGCGGATCAAGGTATTAGAATCTGCCCAGGGCTAGAGTCCAGAAGATTCCTAAATCAAAGCTCTACGGAGAGAATTCCACATCATGTGTCAAAGCAGTCTGAAGGAAATCAGGTGGTCCACCCTAACCTCTTTCTGGGCAGAAAAAAAAAAAAAGCCCATCAATCTAAATCTTCTCTTGAGCTCTTGTGATACAGAAATGTCACCAGAACAATGAAAACCCCCATTGCTTCCTTGCTGTCCAGAGAGCAATGATGCTCACCTGACAGCCACCTCCCTTCTCAGCCTTATAGTCCCTTTAAGCCCTTCAATGTTGCCCCCATAATAAATTCAGTTTCTGGGCTGATATGAGAAATGGCTCAAGAGTTAAGACTTGCCTCACAAGCAGAAGGTTTTGAGTTCAGATCCCAGGTCCCACAAAAAAGCATCAAGAGGAAACAGCAATAGCCTACACTTCTGGCCTTGGTGGGCAGAGCCTGGGAAATCCCAGAGTGAAGCATAAAAGAGGTAGAAGCAATCCAGCAATGCTGGAAGTCACCCCTGGACCTTCACAGAGACACACAGTGCCCTCTAAAACACACACACACACACACACACACACACACACACACACACACACACACGCACACACACACACACACGAAAAAAAGAAAAGAAAAGTAACAGGCTGGGCAGATGTCTCAGAGGTTAAAACCTTTGCCTCACAAACATAAAGACCTGAGTTCAGATTCCCAGATCCTATGAAAAATACCAAATGGCATGTAATTCCACCCTGGAAGGCATGTAATATGAGATCAATTTTAGGTCCTTGTGTGCTCAGAAACTGTTTACTGTTGCCATATTCTTTATGACCTCCACATCCAGTCGTGTGAGCTCATGAACAGGTCAAGACATTGACATAGAGAACAACTTGATAAAAAACTAGTCAAAGATATCCTACCCTCTGATTTAATACATAGGTGGACCATGAAAACACTGAAGTATCAGCCATTAAATAGATAAATGATTGGTTTAGTTACATAATGATGGTAAATACTTATATAGTGTTTCTAATATATAAGCTCATCCCCTTTATATTTCAGAATTACCAATGCCTGAAACTGCAATATCAAACTGTACTAAACTATATTTTTTCTAATACATACATATCTTTTTAGCTTTCTGTCTCTCTAATGAAATACTAGACATGATTAACTTACAAAAAGAAAATGTTTGTTTTGGGTGAGTTTTGGAAGCTCCCATCCATGATTTGTTGGCTCTTTTGCTTCGGGTGGTGAGCCAGGACCCACAACAGAGATAAATAGTGGCCAGAAAGAAAAAGCATAGACAGGGACTACTGAGGTCTCACATTCTCCTCCAAGGGTACCTCTTGATTGTCCTCACGACCTGTTATTAGTCCCCACCTTCTAAATGTCCATAGCCAATACTGTCATTCGGGGGACAGTCCTTTAACACAGGGCCAAGCAACAGCAACGTCAGAGGTAGAGTTTAATTTTGTCATTATGTGAGCATGAATTAAAAGCTGAAAACTAAATTTCCCATTTCAGTGGTGAGGAAAATAACTGCAAAATTATAATACCTATAATAAATCATTATAATTAAGAGAGTATGAAGAGTAAGCAGAAAATTAAGCATGCAAAAGCATATTTTGATCTTACTAATCAAATTTTAAGCCCATAGGATACTTTCCAGTTGTTGCAGATAGGGGTTCATGGAGCCCAGACTAGTC